>CM021784.1:1324593-1421244 GCA_011076525.1 Nettapus auritus
TGAATTCAGCCATAGTGACAAGGTCTGGGAAGGAAAAGCAACTTTTGCTTTTAAAATAAATCTCAGCTTCCTAAATAAATTGTTGCTATGATAAATAAATAATAAAATGTTGCTATGATAAATAAATAATAAAATGTTGCTAGATCCAGCTTTGAAAAGAACTGATGAAAACTGCAGCCCAGGATAACACCACCTCCCATTCTGGCAAGTCCTGCACATGCCCCAGACAAAGGCTGCCCCTTGCCTCCAGCCCAGCACGGAGGCTTTCAGCATCTCCAACTGCAGCCAAGAGCTCCTCTCCCTCCGCTCCCAGGGAGGCTTGGGGCATCCCACCTCTCACACACCCACTCACTGCCGACTGCCCCCACTTTTCACCACCCGTCCTTCGCAAGTCCCATTAGATTTATTGAATTATTTTTAATGGCTGTGGTGGTAAGAGACGTGACTTTTACAAGATGAGGAACCCTGGCAAGACATGAATGAATAATGGGACACTGCCGGTGGAGCGCAGAGTACTCCTGCTAAGTAGCACCTCTCTCTAGGCAGGGTAGTGTCCCAGGGCACCCACACCATTGTGACTAAGCTGCAGGCTCACAAGCAGATGGGGAAAAAAATCAAGCGTTAAGGCTCTGGAGATGTGAAATTTGGGAAGTTTCTCTGCACTTCAGATCCACATCCCATTTGCCCAAGGAGGTGCAGGACATGGGAATGACCAGCCAGGCCACCAGCACAGCTGTCACATGCCCACAAATGGGCCTGAGACGAACAATTAACCCTTGTGTGATTCTTTCTCCACCTCACTTCTTGCCTGCCCAAAGTTGAGGCATAGCAGGGGCTTACCAACATGCGATGAATCTAGCACAGCCTTCTCACTTAAATCCTTGGGGCCCTCCAAACTGCAGCTGACCAGTGCTGCTGGGAGCGTAAGCCAAGCTCTGCTGGAGGCCCGCAAGGTCCGGACCTTGCCCCACTGCTACAGCTGCATGACCCATTTCTGCACCAACTGCTGTGCCCTGACAGCGGCACGCTCCTCCTGAAATTGCAAAGCCCTCAGAGCCAGCTGAAGCACACGCAATTAATCCAAAACAGTGGCTCTGAAAGTCTGGGTATATGGATTTTTCCTCCTATTGATTAACCCATTTAGACTTAGTTTATTTATTTGTAGTAAGGCTGCCTGGCAGTTCATTTATGCTCTCTTAAAGTGGCCCCCGCATAGTCAATGACTCCTGCATTAATTACAGGTTCCAGCTCGGCCACGCTGGTTGGAGCATCCTCCCAGCTGTACTTCAGCTCCACTCTGTGGCCTGTACAACACTTACCTCAGTGGGACAGGCTCCTTCTCTGCTCAGCAGCCTGCACACAGGGAAGATGGGAGGTGTACATTCTCTGAGGGGGAGCAGAAATAGCTATGAAGTAGCTGACCACATCATGAAGGAATGGCCATTCACAGCACATCCCTTTTATAGTAACAGGGCTGCAGAATAAACCACTGCCACTGCTGTGCTTTGTCCAGCAAAGCTGTATCAGGGGAAGGTTATTTCCTTTTTCAGAGGGAGGGATCAAGACATTCTGTTTCATCTCTTTCCATATTCCAGAAGCTCGCTGCCAACAGCTCCATCCACAGCAGCTGACATTTTCTTTGTCCAGCTGTCAAAGATGCACCTGAGCAGTAGCAGAAATAAACGTTGCTCCAAAGGTGATGTATGTCAAGATACTTAAAAATCTCTTCTGCTAACTGCTAGAGGCACAAATGACAAATGGGTATCTATCGTTTGTTATTTTTGGATTAGAAAAATAAGGGTACAACACTAACAAACAATATAATAGCCTAATAAAAACAGAAAAGATTTTAACTGAAATGAGACGTACACAGAAAAGCTTGAGTTAGCATAAGAGACCATTCAGCAAATAACTGAAAATTCAACTCACCATTAAGCAGTGTAAAAAAGACTGAGGAAGAGTTGCTGTTTCAAATAATAAACAACCCTAAGCTCACTTAAGACTGTTAAAAATACAGTACCAACAAGCTATGCAGTGTCAGTGATCGCTTTCTACAGCTTCTGCATCTGCTTGGTTTCATCTTCAGTTTGCACTGGGAAGACAAAAACACCTCTACCTATCTGCACAGCGTTGACACTGTATGGCGTTGGTGCTGTTCGAGGTCTGCAAGCATTGCTGTCACAGGAGCTAAAACACTGGTGAGATAGTTCCCATGTGAAAACAACTTAAACTGCAAAACTACTCTGTGGATGTTCATTGGTGACACAACAAAGTCATCAGCAGCAGTTCACCTGAGAACAGATGGAAATGGTCTATCTCCCTTTTTGACAGCGGGAAACATGGAGGTCAAATGGCAAAGGAAGCAGCATTAACTGGCAGGGCAGGCTGTGCCATTTCTTTTCCCAGTGAAATAAGGGTGTGCCACAGCACTGGGATGGGAGGGCAGCTTTCTCCAACCCCAGCTAGATCATTACACATCTTTGAATTTGCAGGGTCAATGAAACAGAAGCAACTCTCTTCAGTGTGGTGCAGGAGAACAGAGGCCATCACAAACAGAGTAAGTATCACTGAGCCTCAAAACTCTGGTTTGGCTAATGTTACTGAGCCTATGAGTAAAGTGAAAAAATATGGAATGGTGGCTCTCAGGGTTGAATACAATCACAATGAGCTTTGCATTGTAGACATGGTCTGCAGTGCATCTTCAGGGTATCCAGTGGTCAGCTCATGCCATTGTAGATCCCTAAGTGATTAGTCTCACCCATTACTGAGCAGTGTCCAAGCTTCAAGACAATTTACAGTGCAAGCACAAGTCACAGGACAGAAACAATACCAGTTTGCCGCATTTGCACAACTCTGGCAGCTGGACAACTCTCCACATAAACAGAAAGCCAACATACCTTGCACATCAGTGCTATTTCACAATGCACCAGAAGCTGCTCAGTCTGACCCTAATTCATTGCTGAATCAGTGTTGCAGACATCACCTCTTACACTTCATTAGCTTGCAGTAATGTATATTTACACACACACAAAACACGCACACAAATCTCTCTTTTGCTTCCAGTTTATTATATCTGTCTTAGCTGGAAAGAAGGGGTAGCGTTATCATAGCAACAGATCACCTCAGGCTATATAAAGGCAAGAAAATATTTCTTCCATTACACGTTACGACTTTCCTTTTATATCCTCCTTCCTGCTGACTTCAACAAGAATAACAGCCTTCCTCTTTCCCCTCCCAGATTTACGAGCCCCCTCCCCTTGCCAACAACCAACATATGTTGCTTTGTATGTGCCAGCTTCCCTCTTCCCCTCAAGTATGCAATTGATTCACATAACAGAGGTGAATTCTGAGCACCTCAACCTGTATTTAGCTGAACGTTCACTGCTTCTGTTCCACATCTAACAACAGTGTCCTCAAAGGCCTATTTCTTCCCCTCGTTTTGTGGGTCTAATTAAAGATATTACCTCTCCCTATTACGACCTTGCAAAAAGAAAAAAAAAAAGGCACAATGGAAGGACAATTACATTTCCTGTTCTTGGTTGCCAACAGTGTAGTTCATTATAGGAATCTGGCTCTTACATACTTTGTTAAGCCTCAAAAACAATAACCGATAATTAATTTCCAAAGACACACTCTAAGAAACCTATCCATCAAACAAGTGGGAGCACTGCCAGGACAGTCTGCTGAGAGTCACTGAGTCTGTTGGGACCAGGCTGGTTTTGAGCCAGGAAAAGCAGAGCACCAATCCTCCTGTTTCCCTTCCACACGGGAAGGCCCCCAGGCTCCATGCTACCTTTGCTACTTACTTACATCAGTAACTACTGTTCTGCTCCAAAGCAACGGAACCAGTCATCAGGTTGGTACAAAGAGCCAACAAACTGAAAGGCATCTTTCATCAAATCTGGGAACGCTCCTTACAAATTATTTGTCCAAATGGCAACTGCGAAGACAGTAGTGGATATAAGCAAACAAAGAGCAAGAAAGAAGAGCACAGTCAAACAGTATATAAGATCTCAAGGACGTGAAGGACAAAAAGCATGTGAAGAAAGATTTAAGAACAAAACACTCGCCAAATTGGAGTAACCTCCCCTAAGAGCCTTCGGTCAACACTGAGTATTTAAAATGTACAAATCAAGACAACAGAGTAATGGGGTGTGAAGCCCATGAGGAAAGTGAGGAAATGGTAATGAAGCAGCACACGAGGGCTTCTGACAGCTGATTCCTGTGGTAAGTTCCTGATTATATCACCCCATCACCACATACCCCCTTCCCAGAACATCTCTGCATCATGCCATGTACCATTATAAGATGATTTGTCCTTTGATGCCACGGATACCATTGTGATGCTGCTTCTGGAGACGCTGGACATCCCAATGTGAGGGACAGGCCAGTGTCATAATACCAAAAACTTGGGCTAAATAACTCATAAAAAATTGTACAGATGTTTTCTGTAGGTAAGGCCAAGAGAGTAAGATTTATTTTAAACTTTACAGACTAACAAGCATGTTATCTTGTTAGACATGCATACAAACAAATACCTGAAGGAGTCTAACAGCTAAGAAAGTAACAAGCAAGTTACAGGACTAAATCTGTGTGCAGCTCTGAGTGAGCCCCACATAATTTTCTTACAGCCTACCTTGGGGGGGGATGGGGAGAAAAAAAAAAGACCATCACCTGTGGAAGTACTTGAGATTTCTGTTTACAACAAAGTAGAAGTGTCCAGTTCATGTGAAAGTCTGACTTTTTATCTCAAACTGGCTCTCCTCTGTTCCAACCTGTGTGACTATTGTCCAGTCATTATATTTCTCATTATCAAACTTTTAACATTCTTTTACATCATGCTAAACAGAGCATCTGCAGTAAATACAAAAGCTTCAACAGAATTAGAAGAAAAGCTATCTCAGTATTAGTGGTATAAAATCTCAGTATTAGCAGTATAAAAGTGGTATAAAATGGGCTTGAATTCTGCTGTGGCTTTAAGTCCTCCACCACAACATGGGAATAAATCACAGTAAGCAGCATAAGTCTCCAATAGTTTTGAAACAGTTCTGGTTATATTCCTGTAATTCAAGCCTAGAAAAGCAGAAGTTCTCCATTCACAGTTTGGGCTCAGGCTGCAAAAAGCTGTAATGACCTACTGTGGGCTTACACTTCTCACTCCTGAGACATCAAACAGGACCAGTAAAGGCTCCAAGCATTAAATGCAGCTTCTGTCTGAATTGGGTGTGACCTCCGGTCCAGGAGGACAGAAGAGACCAAGGATCTAGTAGTTGGTTCAGTATAGAATGAGAAGTTGCTGCAGATGAGCTAGAAAACAGAAACAAAGTGTTCAAAGCATCCATACAACTATATTCAAACAGCTCCAGTAATTCTGATCTTCTCATGAGGTGATGAATCCTTCCTCCTTCCATGTTTTCTACATCTGTTTCCACAGCATGAAGATGAATTAGCTGCAGAAACACACTTTAGGAAGCTGGAAAAGTTAAAGAAGGTATAGAGAAAAAGTTCTTTAAAAAAGCTGTTTTTAAGTGGGTGACTTGCTTAGTCCACCTGCACACCCTCAGGAAGTTCTACCACTACAGGAGCACAGTCATCAGGCTCTGCCTCAAAGTCCCATTTAAATTTCTTCGTTAGGTGAGCCTTGAATTTTTCAGCCTTTTTCCTTAGCGTCCTTTCAACGGCAGCATTGCATGTGTAGGAAAAAAATACCTAAAAGAACAGAGTAAATGTCAGTAAGAACTCAGCTGCGGCACAAACTGTGCATCATCAACAGTGTGTACGAGGACAAGTTTAAAGTTAGGTCCACTGGGAAAGGATCAGACATCCTGAAAACCAGCTTTGGGGCAACCTAAGTGCAAAGCCTGCACTTTGTCTCTCATCCCACAGCCAAGACAGACAGACATTCTACTTGTATTCCACTCAGTTAGCCTTAGAAATATTTGCACTAAGGTAATAACTTTGTTTCAAGCAGAAGTATATATGGTACTAAATATGTATTGCAGAATTCTGAAATATGCTTAACTGTGAGCAAAAAACCCTCTGGCAGAGCAGGAGGGAAAAAAAGAGACTGTGAATTTTTATCTGCCACATATCCAATTTTACAGCGTGAATCAACAAGGCCAACAGGTAATTATACCCATTTTTTTTCACGGTTGGATGGACCACGAGATCTCCCGGCACATTTTTGTAATATTGTATAATCAACACCTTAGGAAACATAGAGGAAATGCAATAAAATGCCTTGAAGGTAAGAAAGGAATAGGAGCTCTCTTGAATGAAAAAGTCCAGTTATTCCAAGCACAGCTATTCATTTCAGCACAGGGCACTGAAATCTGGAATAACCTTTGAGGGTGGCTCCTCTCCACCATTCAAACATGCACACATCTATATACTATTCACAAATTCACAGCATTCTGTTGGCCTTTTAAGAGTTAAAATACCTGTGTATGATTAAACAGGGCATTTAGCCTGAAATTCCATCTCTCATTAGCCCACTTCTGATCCTATACCAAACCTGTGGTCCAGAGTTCATTTCCATAGGAAGAAATTTATATTTCAAAGTCAAGGAAAAATTTAATTGCACAATTGAATAGAAGGAAAAAATGCTTGGGGAAAAACAAACAAACAAACAAAAAAAACCAACAAATTCTTACTTGGAAGAGACCCATTGACAGCTGCATAAAACACTGCCAATGAACAGCAAAGTTCGTTGCTTTGCTTAGGATCATTTGCCCATTCCCTGATCGTTGTAGTGTAAAACTAACTCTTGGTAACACAGCTCCCTTACACAGAAAGACCGCTATGACAAAAAAGATTAAAAGATTATATCTTCCACTTCTCCTCAATGAACTGCACGTTAAAATACTTATTTTATCAATCTTTCTTTCTTTAAACGTTGTCAGGGTTGCATACTCAATGGAGGTTATGCTGCACTCTTCCTGCTTTAGATCAAACTCCAAAGATAAAATTGCTGCCTGCACTCAAAGCTGAACACACAGATAACACCCCCCAGCCTCTCCCATTTGGCACTTCCATCCACCTGCCCACATCCAGGTAAGACTGTTAACTCTGATGACTGTGCACACAAAGTGACTGGGTAACGCAAGTCCCTAGCACTGTTTCAGCACATCTCTGATATCCCACAGGAGCAGGGACGCAGAAAACTCTTAGCAAGGAGAGGCTCAGTTCAACCATAAGGCAAATTTCTTTTCCATTACTAGGAGTGTGGTGACTCCTGCTAGGGATTAATGGTGATCATTGAAGCCAACACAGCCACGCTAAGGGCATCAGCTTACATAAAAAGCAAAGATGGATGAAATCGCAGGGCACACAATACTCAGGTGCCCAAAAAGGAAAGACAACCAGCAAGACAAAATGTTTCCAAAATTTCCATCAGATGGAAAGAATAGCTGGTTGACACATTCTTTCTACTGCTGTAACTTCACAGGGCTAAGCGTTGCTTGGTGAGTATGCTGCAAACAGAGGCAGATTTTCCAGTGCTGTAATGGTGTCCTGGTTTCAGTTAGGACAGTTTTCCTCCTAGTAGCTGGTGGAATGCTGTGTTTTGGATTAGGATGGGAAGAATGCTGATAACATGGCGATGTTTTGGTTGTTGCAGAGCAGTGCTTGTACCAAGCCAAGGACTTTTCAGCTCCACGCTCTGTCCTGCCAGAAGGCAGGCTCGGGGTGCAGCAACAGCTGGGAGGGGACAGACCCAGGACAGCTGACCCAAACTGGCCAAAGGAGTATTCCATACCATCTGACGTCATGCTAAACAATATATAGGGGTGGCTAGCCCCGGGGGGGGCCGGCTGCTCGCGATAGACTGGGCATCGGTCAGTGGGTGGTGAGCAATTGCATTATGCATCACTTGTTTCATACACACTATTATTATTATTATTATTCTTTCCTATCTTAATAAACTGTCTCTATCTCAACTCTCGTTTCACTTATCCACTTCTCTCCCCCATCCCAGAGAGGGAGGGGGGAGGGTGAGCGAACGGCTGTGTGGTGTTTAGCTGCCGGCCAGGTTAAACCACAACAAATGGGATGGAAAAAACAACAATAACAACAACAACAAAAAAATATATAAAAATAAATAAAATAAAATAAAATAGGGGAAAAAAAGCACACAAGAATTTTGTAAATCTGAATTTGTAAAAATTCTAGTGGGGTCCAGTGAAGTCAGTCACTTGATTAAAGTGATGCTTCCAGGACTAAGGAGAATCTCCACCCTTTACTGGATGCGGGGGGAAACTTAGTGACAAGAGATGAGGAAAAAGCCGATGTGCTTAACACCTTCTTTGCCTCAGTCTTTAGCAGCAAAACCAGTTGTTCTCTGGATACCCAGTAGCCTGAGCTGGTGGAAGGGGATGGGGAGCAGATTGTGGCCCCCACAATCCACAAGGAGATGGTTGGCGACCTGCTACAGCATTTGGATGTACGCAAGTCGATGGGGCCGGTTGGGATCCACCCGAGGGTACTGAGAGAACTGGCGGAAGAGCTGGCCAAGCCGCTTTCCATCATTTATCGGCAGACCTGGCTATCAGGGGAGGTCCCACTTGACTGGCAGTTAGCAAACGTGATGCCCATCTACAAGAAGGGCCGGAGGGTAGACCCGTGAAACTATAGGCCTGTTAGTTTGACATCAGTGCCAGGGAAGCTCATGGAGCAGATTATCTTGAGCGTCATCATGCGGCACTTGCAGGGCAAGCAGGCGATCAGGCCTAGTCAGCATAGGTTTATGAAGGGCAGGTCCTGCTTGATGAACCTGATCTCCTTCTATGACAATGTGACATGCTTAGTGGATGAGGGAAAGGCTGTGGATGTGGTCTACCTTGACTTCAGTAAGGCATTTGACACCATTTCCCATGGCATTCTCCTCAGGAAACTGGCTGCTCATGGCTTGGACTGGCGTACACTTCATTGGGTTAAGAGCTGGCTGGCTGGCCGGGCCCAGAGAGTCTTAGTGAATGGAGTCAAATCCAGTTGGAGGCCGGTCACTAGTGGAGTCCCCCAGGGCTCAGTACTGGGGCCAGTCCTCTTTAACATCTTCATCAATGACCTGGATGAGGGGATCGAGTGCACCCTCAGTAAGTTTGCAGATGACACTAAGTTAGGTTCGTGTGACGATCTGCTCGAGGGTAGGAAGGCTCTGCAGGAAGATCTGGATAGGCTGCACCGATGGGCCGAGGCCAACGGTATGAAGTTCAACAAGGCCAAGTGCGGGGTCCTGCACCTGGGCACAACCACCCCAAGCAGAGCTTCAGGCTGGGAGATGAGTGGTTAGAAAGCTGCCTGTCAGAGAAGGACCTGGGAGTGATGGTTGACAGTCGGCTGAGTATGAGCCAGCAGTGTGCTCAGGCGGCCAAGAAGGCCAACAGCATCCTGGCTTGTATCAGAAACAGTGTGGCCAGCAGGTCCAGGGAAGTGATTGTCCCCCCGTACTCGGCTCTGGTGAGGCCGCACCTCGAGTACTGTGTTCAGTTTTGGGCCCCTCAATACAAGAAGGACATGGAGGTGCTTGAGCGAGTCCAGAGAAGGGCTATGAAGCTAGTGAGGGGTCTGGAGAACAAGTCTTACGGGGAGCGGCTGAGGGAGCTGGGACTATTTAGCCTGGAGAAGAGGAGGCTCAGGGGCGACCTTATCGCACTCTACAAGTACCTTAAAGGAGGCTGTAGCGAGGTGGCGGTTGGTCTGTTCTCCCACATGCCTGGTGACAGGACGAGGGGGAATGGGCTAAAGTTGCGCCAGGGGAGGTTTAGGTTGGATATTAGGAAGAACTTATTTACTGAAAGGGTTGTCAGGCACTGGAATAGGCTGCCCAGGGAAGTGGTTGAGTCACCATCCCTGGAGGTCTTTAAAAGACGTTTAGATGTAGAGCTTAGGGATATGGTTTAGTGGAAGATTTGTTAGTGTTAGGTCGGAGGTTGGACTCGGTGATCTTGGAGGTCTCTTCCAACCTAGACTATTCTGTGATTCTGTGATTCCATATCACTTTACCCAGCAAGTTAAAAAACTAACACCTATTCCTTCCCCCAACCCCCCAAAATGTACAGCAGGATTTTGGAGTTGCAACTAGAGAAAAGAAGCCATTCCCTGAGAAAGGGGAATGCAATACCAATTTGCCACAAGCATCTCTAACATAACTTACTACTGGTTCCTGCTGGGATTAAGTTTCTAATGCTGATTTTTACCAGTGTATTTGGCTATGGCTTTTTTTTTTATATCTAAATTTTTCTTAGATATAAAATTTCTGTTTATTTGCTGATCTGTTTGCATGGTTAAAGTGAGTAAGTGGCTTTACTGCTGCTGGTTTATAGATTTGATCAGGCCCACCTCAGTATAAGCAGAATATTTCTACATTTTGGACTAACCATAGATTTCCTGTGAATAAGAATTTGATTCTAGGAAACCTTCACCTTTGTATAAAGATAGCAGGAATGGCAAGCCCTCTTAAATACTATTAATGCCCTAAGCTCAATAAGTTTTAGCTTCAACTTGTCTGCATGCTAAGCACACCATTCAAGCTGACCAAAAATTATCATCATCAGTCTTTTATGCTACACCTTTTTTTTCCTTTCATTTTTTTAAAATGAATGGTATTTGGGGGAAGAAAATCTAAAAAATAAATACATTAAAAATATCAACAAACAGACATCATCTTGCACTTGCTCAGCCTCTCTCACAGCTGTTCAGCTTAACACAGCTAAAAGCTTGAATCATTTTTAGAAAAGGTATGCTGGTACAATCCAGTCGCATTAGATGAGCCACTCCAGAACTCTAAAACTGTGCTAATGTACCAGACTACTTCCAGCATTATTTGCAAGGAAAACATAACAAAACAGACACAGTCCCAATTCTGTGTTGTAGCTATCTTCGTTTGCCTTTCATCTCATTACCTCACTTTGCTGGCCTCTGTGCATGTAGACTAACTTAAATTCATAAAACATTAAAGTCTTGTAGGCAGAAGATCAATACATTAAACTCATCATCAGATTAAGCTTGGGGATGACAAGCTAGTGGCAAAGTAAGGGAAAAAGTAAAAGAAAATGTAAGTGTCCTTACAGAACACAGGTTCCATATCTTTGTCGGAGCTCACTAGCAGCTTACTTCCTTTGGAAGTGTCTCCCTGAATTTGCTCTGATGTCCTGTAAGCCCTCTCCTCCCACTCCCATTTTTCAAGAGATAGTCACAGACGTACCTGTAAGGTGCTGGTTAAAAAGTTGTCCTGGGAGACAATGTCCACAAAGAAATCAGATGGGATTTCATTGAGCTGGTGATACAGCACAAAGATGAGATTGGTGTAAAGGTCTCGATACTTTCCAATGGCAACTTCAGAACGGCACAGAATATTTAAGAGTCTTTTCCAGTGTTCAAATGCATCGTATACATTCCCAATCAGGAAGCAGATAAAAGCAAACTGCAACTCAGCTGCACATATTGAGCAAAACAAAATAAAACCTACATAAGTTAAAGCATATCCAAAGTACAAGTCCTCCTAAATGCTCTGTAAATAACTGCATAGATGCTGGGTTTAAGTTTTGCATATAAACAACATTTTGTCCTCCAAGTGATTCTGCTAATAGCAATTGATACTCCAAATGCTATTTCCTAATGCTCTGCTCTTCGGCTTTAGCATAACAGGGCAGAGCTCGTTGTAACTCTAACGATCATCTTTGGAGAGTGACTTTGCTGGAAATCAGAGTACACAGCTACCTTAGGACTTCCAGTGTCATCCATGTTCTCAAGACCACTCAGGATACACGATTATAAAAACAGACATGGCTGGTACTCTGCAAGCATTTGTTCCTCCTGCGCCTGGGTTTCTAAAGCCATACAGGAGTGCAAGCACCTTTGAGCAGTAGGGTGCTGGAACACTGGATGAAGTGAGCAGTGCATTAATGGATGTTTTTCCATCATTGAATTAAGAGCCAGGACATGGTCTCACTGGATGCTTAGCATGAGCCAGAAAAATGGTGTCACCATTTCCCAGGACTCTGGGAAACTTAACATATGATGATGTAATCAGCTCTTTGTATGTTCTAGAATTGTCTACAACAATTTTGATAAAGAATGAACTATATAACATTAATATAGAAAAGATGGATGAAGGGAAAAACAAAGGCTTTCTCCAAAGCTCAACAATCCTGATGCTCTGGCTCATGTCCTTTGTCCATGCTGCCACTGAACACACCCCCCGGGACTGCCACAGATTTGACATTTATTTGTATCACAAGCTATCAGAGAAGGCTAGCAAGTAATTATAGCACTGTGACCAGGAGGCGCAGCTCCAGTACAGGTGCCCCACATGGCTCCCTGCTGGTGCCTGTTGGTGAACTGATATCAGCACACCACCAGGGGACAAGAATCTGAAAACTGCAATGTTCAGCCCTGTTCAATGCTCCCAGGAGGACCCTGCTGGCTCTGTCCCCAAATCATTTCACAGTCAAATTGCCAGGTTGGTACCTGCACACCAGCAGCAATATTCTGTGCCTGCTTGCCAGGGGGGGAGATCTGCAGTGCCCCTCAGCAACAGCCAGCTGCGGAGGATGCTTTTGACTTAATGTGAGGCAATCCAGGCTCTAAATGTACAGCACCCAGGAGCAAGAGAAGCAAACATGGCAGTCAGCAGCTACAGACACTATGAATGCGAGCACTCACACCCCAGTACCACTGCTAATAGTACAGGCCCTGCAGACTGCAGCCCCCACAAACTTCCTCCATCCTGTGCAGTCACGCAGTTAAAAGGGCAAAAGTGAACAAGATCCATGGAACAACTTACGTCTTTGTGATGGGGCTCTCATTTTTACAGTGAAACGCCTTCATTTTTTCTAAGTGCCTAAGTGGGATATTCTGTACTCACCAAGCAAATCCTGAGGCTGGCTGCCATACTGCTGGTTAATCACTTTTTCTAGAGCATAGCTGAGGTCCATGCTGTGCCTGGTTATCTCCTCCGGAGTAGCTCCATCGGGGTACATCTGCTTTGGCAGCTCCGTGAATCTGATCTCGGTGCCAGCCCTCGGCTTCATCTCAGGAAGCCGTGCCATGCCCTCGGCATAGCTCTTGCAGCCCGTGTCGTACGGGGGCAGCTTCTGCCCCGCGCGGTCCTCGGTGTGCTTCCCTGCCGCAACCGGGAGCACTTCGGAGAAGGCGGTGATCTGCCCGCTCTCCGGCTGCAGCTTCCTCATCACCGGTTCGCTGATGAAGTTGCTGAGGGAAATCCACTTCTTCAGGGTCTCGTAAGGGTAGGGCCCAAGGAACTTGTCCATCTCCTGCAGGTTCTCCCTGAGGGCCTCAGCCTCCCCTGGGGCCGGGGGCGCCAGGTCCACCGCCTCGCTGCCCGCGTCCCAGCGCAGCACCCGCAGCTCCCGGCGCTGCAGGCTCAGGAAGAAGCCCGCCCGCGGCCCCGTCTCCCGGCTGCCGGCGCCCCTGGCCGCGCTGTAGTGGAGGAAATGGACGCCCGGGGGAATCATCTTGACGCCGCGGAAGCGCGGGCCCACGGCCCAGCTGTTGTAGTCGATGCCGAACTCGGTGCCCTCGGGCACGCCCAGCACGACGACGGTGGCGCCCTCGAAGAAGAGCCGCTTGGCCAGCTCGGCGTCCAGCTGCGGCGCCGCCATGGCCCGGCCGCGGGCGGAGTGGGGCACGGCGGGACACGACACGGCTCGGCTCGGCTCGGCTCGGCTCGGCTCGGCTCGGCTCGGCCGGCCGCGACCGCCACAGCCAGGCGGCGCCGCAGAGAAAGGCGGCCCTGCCCCGCTCCTCCCTGCCCGGTCCTTTCCCGAAAGCGGCCGGGCAGCCCCACGCCGCGGCACGGCCGTTCCGGGCGCGGCAGCCTTCCCGCGGGTCCTGCCGCCCTGCTCGGGCCCCAAAGGCTCTCGGCGGCTCCCCGCGCCTCGTAGGGGTGCCTCAAGGGATCCCAAGGCCCCGACGCCCCAGGCGGGGATCCTCCTCCTGCCCAGGGACCCACGCTGCTGCAGGCCTCCCCGCCTGCCAGCCAGCAGCCTTCTCCTGTGCCCCCCCGCACCCGTGCTCCTCCCCACGGCTCCTAGAGACGCCCGGACCTGCTTCCTGGTCCAAGGCTAGCGGTTGCCTTGTTTCGACCCAAAGTCGCGTCCCCACGCCCCCAGGAGGGACTGTCACTTCTCCAGCCCCCGAAGCTGGCAGTCACCCCCCAGCTGCACGCCCAGAGCCCCGTGGTGGGACAGACAGACCGAGAGCCCGGGACAGACACCCAGACAGCATCATCACCTCCCAGGACAGAGGAAGCTCCTCAAAGACAAGCGCAGCCCCCTCCTCCCCGTGTTTTGAACATCTTCACAACCACTAGCCTTTTTCACCGCATCACACAAACACACCAGAGCTGAGGGATAAGCTATAAAGAACACCTGACTTTCTTCCACCTTCCCATTAGACAGCAATACCCAAACAGGTGTCTTCGCTATACACAGGGGAGAGTCCAGTGTTTTAACGTGCAGAAAACCTGGTTGGACATGCCTGCCCCTTCTCCCCCCACCCCAGTTTTTCCATCCTCTCACTGGGAAAGAGACCAATGAGGCCACAAGATGGTTTAGCATCAAACACATTTATTTCACTTTTATTGAATACAAGAACAGTGAGCACACACGCATACACCACCAAGCACTGAAAAGGAGTATGACTGAAGGGGGGAGAAGAAGAACAAGGGAAGAGAAAAGAGGAGTTAGTGAAGGAACAACAGAGCACTGCAGTTGGTTGGTAAGGTGCTTTTCAAATAAAAATAAATATTTATTGTTATTTGTACTGTTAATATTACTCATGCAATTGCAGGCCAGGTTTGGAATGGATTTATGGGATCAGGTAAAAACAGGCACTCATGTCTCTCATCCCTTTCAACAGAAAGGCCCCTGGAAGAAAACAAATGGTAATCAGCTATCCAAAACAGCAGCAACACGAGGGGCAGGCTGCAAGAGCCAAGCCCGCAGGGGCATCAGTTGTTGCTGAGCAGCAGAAACCCACACCTCACCAGGTGAACAAGCAGTGAGCTTTTTTCCTTTTTTTTTTTTTTTTTTTTTTTTTTTGAACATTGTCACCCCCATTAAACAAGCTGCGGAAGCCAGGGAACTGGATCCACTCACTCCATACATAACTAGTCTGAGTCCAAACTCACATCAATTCTAACTGTGTAAGGCCACTAATTTTAACAGTAACCTTCATTTTTATAATAGTACACAGATGAAAAAAGCAGGTATCTATCTTCAGAGTAGCCTGTGGTTGGTTGTAAGGGTAGCAAAGCCACATGGGCTCCTCTGAGTATGAACTACAGTGTGCTGAAGAACAACCAGCACGGTGTGCAGATCATTGCTAAGAGGCGAGAAGGGCTAGATGCCCTGTGCAGGCACTGAGAACTGGTCCTCTGTCACTCGGTGTGTCTCTCTGAAAGTGTGACTGCTATTGACAGCTGGCTTGGGTGTATATAAAAAGGAAAGAGAGAAAATTAGCCTCTTTGCAACTGCCTTAATTCTTTCTGTTTTGGGGTCTGGCCTAAAAGCAGCAGGTCACAAGCAGATGAACGCACTCAGACAGAAGCTGAGGGAGACCCCACAACCAACTTCTCCAGGAACATGACTGCACTGGCATCAGCCATCAACTCTGTCCACTGTCCAAGTAGCCTGTGCTCAAGTCTTCAATGTTTGCAGGGGAAACCTATACACCGGAAGGAGAACAGACTTCATGAGGACATAATAGCAAGCAGCTGGTGATCCAAGGCTGACAGAGACCAGGACAGAAGATTTGCTAAGAGAGGTCTGCCCACAACATCTTAATGGCTCAGGCTCTCCCTGCTCACCGTCATCCTCAGATCCATTGCAGAAACCAGTTAAATGCACCTATTTCTGGGCAGTCTGTGTGAAGGATAGGAGACTAAAGGCAAAATGGTGCAGAATTGTGGGCCCTTCTGTTTATGCAGGAGATAGAGATAATCCCAAAACGGAAATGTGTTAATTTCCTTTCCTTTCTGGTTTGTGTTCCAAGTCTAGTCTAACTGCCTGGTTCACAGTGTACAAGACCCTGGGCTTGGCCCATAATCCCTTTCCAAAGGCAGCCGTAGAGAAGGCCTGTCTCTAAAGGCAGAGTCATCATGAGTTCTGGGCAGCTTCACTGGTATCTCCTTGACACATGCCTCCTTACATAGAAGGACCAGGCTCTGTCATCCAGCCTTGTAAATTTGGGACACTGCAGTGATGGAGACAACATGGTCTCTCTACTGCCTGGCCTTGGGCAGCACCTGGAGGCAAGGACAGGGAGGGACTGCCATTGCTCTGCCATCACCATCACTAACCATCGCACCCTGGGCAGCAGGGAAGCAGGGCAGAAGCAACTACTCTGCCTCCAACCCTTCCTACTACAAATCTTGAGTAACTGCATTACTGGGATCCAGAAACAATAATCCAAATCAATCCAAAACAACCCAGAAGTCTTCACAGCTCAATGAGCTGACGAGAAGCGATGAACAGAGTCCTGCAGCTGCAACCTTGTTCCCAGCTGATGCTGATGCCTTTGGGTAGGAGCTAGAGAGAGGATCTAGAGCTGCAGGAGCAGCCTGAACCTCCTTCCTTGCCCTTAAAACTCACCACTGAGCAACCTTTTCCAAACACCACATACTGCAACAGGAAACCCAGCCCTCCTCTGCCATGTCGATCAGTCAGCAGGACTTCTCCCACCTCTCTCTCTCCCCTTCCTCCCTCCAAACAGCAGTGGCTGACATCTTCCCTGTTCTCTTCTTGCAGGACTAAGAGTCCCAATGTGATCTAAGAGTCTCATAATACACCAACCACAGTCAATCAAATAGGTAATAATTTAAAAATGTCATCATATTTACCAGTGCTGTTGAATTATTTCAGTATTGTTCCCCCCCCCACCTTGTTATATATAATAATATACATAACTTAAATGCACATCCATATGAAACCGCTACAGGCTGCATTTTTATAAATGAGAAACCATATACATATGATTTGTTTTGTTTGAAATGAAATCAATTCTTAAAATACCTTCAGAGAACAAGAGGTTGGACAAGTGCACAGAGAAGGGGAAGAGTTAACAGAACCCCAAAAGGTGCAAAAGAACCAGGATGGAATGAGGAGAAGGGTGAAATCAAACTTCCGAATCGGAAAATAACTCTAAAGTAATAAGCTCAATGTTTTTCTCTCTTCTTTCCAGAGGTGGGGAATGGTTTTGCTTCTGCTTGTGTGTTTTATTTCAGTTTGCTTATTTCTTGCTTTGTTGCAAAGCAGTTTTCCTTTCCATTTAATGTGCAACAAATGAACTCATGATTGTGTATCCTTTAATGTAACATGCAAGATGGTGGCTTATTGTATTATTGTTATTATTATGTTTTTATAATCTTATTTCATCACCAATCCAGTAAATTCTTCAATTTATCTGCAAAGAGGGTAGTTTTGTTTGTTGTTGGTGTTGTTTGCTATTCATTTCCAGCATATAGCAGCAGTGCAAGGATGCATTTTGTTTCCTGTTTATATATATATATATATATGTGTGTGTATGTATGTATATATATATATAATATATTTGCTATTCCTTTTTTAAAAAATTTGTCTCTCGCCATAAACATTGCAGCCAGGATGTCTATGTCTTGCTGACAATTCCAGCATGAAGGCTCCTTCTTCACTGTTCTCCAGGTTTGAATACAGATGTTGACTTCCAAGAACATGTTGGTCAAGATTCCTGTACAAGGCAGATGAAAATGACTGGTCATGGGGTGTTCCCTTTCTGACTTATTTGACTAAAACAGGATTCCTGTTTGTATGAGGGTAATGGGCAACAAATTTGCAAACATTTAGGGACACTGTCTGCACTTCTTTACCAGGACGTCTGGTCATTAGAAGGACCTCTTAGTTCACTGAGCTGGTGTTGGTGTATGGGGGAGATACCAGCAGATCACTGATTACTTTAGGCCATTAAATTACAATTGAGTGGCTCCCTAAGAGATGCAGAAATGTCTAGGCTTATTTGTGCTGTGTTAAAGAAAGTAAGAGTAGACAGATGCAGCAACCTTTTCTGACCTTCCAAACTGAAAATCTTCATATAATAAGGAAACATGAAATCCCATTTCCAAGAGGCCTCTTGAAATGCACTGTCTAGCTCACAACTGAGCTCCTCAAACATTTTTCAGTAGTGAAGCTGCCTTCAAAAGTTCCCCTTCCCTTTTTCAACATGCTCCTCTGCCCCTTAGCTGCTCTGTTACAGAAGTTTGTTGAGAGGTGCCATGGCCTTGCTTTACAGCTTGCTACAAAATAGCTGTAGCAATCTGATCAGGGAGCAAAGGGGTCAGAGTAAGGGGGTAAGAGTGGAGCAGGACTCCTCAAGCCAGTTTTGCCCTGGAGAAGAATGTGTGTGGAGCTGTATCTGTTCTGAGGTATCTCGGGGGGGGAAACAAACCTTGTGTGCTGCCGCCTGCACCTGTATGGTTCTGAAAGGAAAACCTGGAGAACAGGGATGGATTTAAAAAAAACTCTTGCAAATACCGGTCTGATACTTGGGAATGTCTTTACAAAACCTGTTGCCAAGTTTCTCAGCCTATCCAGATTGGTATCACCTCTCTCACTCCCTGCCCCACGGAGATGAGCAGGTCTTTCCTCTTCACATGCAAATAATTCTGACCCCTCTGCTGACCAGGAGAGCAAGGCGACATATGCAGAATTGCTTCTGGTGATGTGGCATGGGATTTATAACCGCAGCCATGTGGTCATGCCTGCAATCACCATCATACTGGAACTGCTGGCCAAGAGCTGCCACTCCTGTGTCACAAAGCAGCAGCAATTGCTACCAGCACCTGCAGCTGCTGGGGTCAGTCCCAAACACTGACCATGACTACCTGTGGAAATGTGCCCAGGCTGTTTGAGCAGGAAGGTGAGCAAAGTCCATGCACTGTGGAAATGCATGCTCTGCCTACGTATGGAGGCCTAGACAAGCATCAGTGAAGAGCCTCTGCAAAGGACTCCACTGTGTTATTCCACGTGATATGGTGTAAGGGACATGCAGACACAGTTTATTGCACACATCTCTTACACAGCAGGTATAAGCTGTACCGGATAACTTCTCCACCCACCTGAGGTTTCTTGTCTCTTTCCTCTGGAGAAGGTTCTGTTTCTCTGTATACCACAGCTTTGGTTACCAGCATGTCAGGATGCTGTAGTTTTGCCTCTTTGATTGCTAAAGCCAGTGCCTAAAATCAGAACGATGAGAATATTCATTGACATTTCCGTGACGTCTAGTACTAGCATTGCTCTCAACCAGCAGACAGAAAGCAGCTGGAGCTGAATGGGATCAAAGCTGAATCTACACATAATGGCCTGGCAGAAAAGGTGTACAAACACACTGACCAGGTGTTTGTACAGCACTGGGAGGCCTTGTGCACTGCCCTTCATTTGCTGTCTTTTCTGTAGAGATGCACAATGTCCCAGGCTCCCTTCAGAAGCCCAAGCAAAGGAAGAGTAGTAATTCTCTGCAGAAATACCCTAGAAAAAAAACTAAAATAGTATTTTTACTAAATTTATTATTATAATTCTAAAAAATCTAAAATTAATTTTAGAGCCTGCTGAAGATCACTTTAAAGTACTTTAGAACTTCAGTTTCATTTTTAAGCAACAAATCCCAAAGGATTAGGTCACAGGGAAATGACCCTGCAGCCTGAGGGATTTATGTCAAGAAGTTTTTCACTTTTCGTTCCTATGTCAAGGAGGTAGATCCAAAACAAAGTCAGCTGGAGGGAGTCAACCCATAGTGAGACTGCAAGAAAGAAAGAGAGAACCTGTCTCACCATAGGGTATTGCAACAGAGAAAAGGCAACTGGAAACATAATCTGTAATGCTGCTTTACTTCTGCAACAGGTGCTGATGGGAGCTGGGCTCTTTCTCAGTATAAACCAAACAATCCTGTCCTTTTGCAGGCCAAGTGGGTGATGACTGATGTCACTCCTTCTGAGATGGAGCTGGGGTTTCCCGTGAGTACCACTGTACCTCCTGGAGGTACACAGCTGCCCTCTTCTATGGCCTGTGCAGAGCTGGTAGGTTTGGGGCCTCAGGGCTCTGTTTTCAGAGTGAAGTACTGAGTGACATAGCCAGGGGCAGCCACAGCTGGGCAAAGCCAGGGGATTCTGCTCCTACCTGGTCCTGGTCCACATCTTCATCTCCTGTGATAATGATGCGCTTCTCTATCCTGGTCTCTGAAAATCCTCCTTTCACAGTCTGCAAAAGAAGAAGACACAGCACTCACTTGCAGCCCCCCAGGACCTAGGCCCTGCCTTGGCCCCACACCTTGCACCCTACAGGCTTCTCAGCAAAAAGACTAACACAAGGCCTTGGCTGCTGCCCTTTGGTCACAGGACAGATAGTAAGATTCAGAAGCTAAGAGTCATCATTCTGCCTCTGTCTGCATGTGAAGGAGAGGAGTCGGAGAGCACCCAACAAACCAGTTCCTGCCAGGTGTAACTGCCCACCAGAGGAGGGACAAGGCCAGCATCACCTTAGGAACTCCCCAGTTATTTCATGTATCTCCCCCTAAGCTTGACTCAGTGCATGGTTGGAGCTAGCACAACACAGCTAATCACAGGGGGGTAGGAATAACAGTGCATGAGACAGCAAAGGAAAAGGGCCAGTGGCAGGCAGTTGGTGAAGCACTACTCTTGACTTCTCAGGTCCCTTGCTGGGTTTCTACTTTCATTTATCTGTATTTACTTTGGGAATGAAGTGGCCATGGGAGAGGTCCTCTGATGCAGCTATACCTCCTTAATTTTCTAACATCTCCCCCCTTGCCTGAGCCACTCCATCTCTAATAAATCCAATATACCAACATGAACACAGCTCCCATAGCTGAGCTGAGGTGAGGTGCTCTGGCACTGGTGTGAAGTACCTGGCAGCTGTGCTGTGGATTTTCTGGACAAGGGATCTGACTCAAGGTATGCCTGAATTAACACACACCAGTTACAAGGACAGGGAGTTGCACACACACTGGTGGCAGCCTAATGCAGTCTCCTCCATCCCCACTGCTGCCTTCAGGACAAAGAATTCAGCAATGCCAAGCTCTGCTTTTCCTTCTTGACCCAGTGACCCCTTTCCTCCCAATATACCAAGGTATAGAGGTGAGCATGGCACTTGGGCACAGTCCATGGGGGTGATGAACACCCAAAGTCAGTCTAACACAGATTATCCTTGTCTGAAATCCCCTGCAGTCATGCCTGGCTGCACTGGATGGGTAGCACAGCAGGACTGAACTGGGCCAGGGGCTCTTGGAGTGCAGCAAAGGGCCAGATAATCATCTCCCACAGGCCAGTGGACACTTTCTCAGATTGTAAGGAGGGGAAGGGCATCTTCTTAGAGACAGGACATTGTCGTGGGAGACTCCCTACTGAAGGGAACAGAAGGCCCAATATGCAGACCAGACCCACTTCACATGGAGGTCTGCTGCCTCCCTGGGGCCTGGATTAGGGACAAGAAGAGAAAACTTCCTGCCCTGTTTCAGGCTTCAGACTATTACCTGTTACTATTTTTTCAAGTAGGCAGTGATGAAGTTTCAAGACAAAGTCCAAGGGCAATCAAAAGAGACTTTATGGCCTTGGGGAAACTAGTTAAGGGGTCAGGAGCACAGGTGTGTTCTCTGTCCCTCCAGTTGCAGGGACTGATGAGGTGAGGAACAGGAAGAACCACCAAGTCAGTGTCTGGCTCCAAGCCTGGTGTCACCAGCAGAACTTTGGGTTCTTTGATCATGAGTCTTTTTACAAGACACCAGCAATGGATGGAGTTCACCTGTCTCTAAGGGGGAAAAGGATCTTTACTCAGGAGTTAGCAATGCTCATTGATAGGACTTTAAATTAGATTTGAAGGGAGAAAGGGATAAAACCAGGTTTGACAGAGACAAACCTGGGGGTGGTATGACAAAGGTTAAAGGATGGTGTGCTAGCAAGGTTCATCAGTCTGCTGCCTCCTTTGAAGTATGGGATGGAGAGCCATGTGGTACCAAAGGTACAGGGGATATTGACAGGTTAGAAATCACCAGTGCCCAGAAATGGTCATGTAGGAATTAGGGATTCTCTGCCCCCCCAAAACGTGGCAGGATCGCTAACCCAACTGAAGTGCACCTACACCAATGCACACAGTATGTGCAACAACCAGGAGGAGCTGGAAGCCGTTACGCAGCATACATATTAGGCTATGACATAGTTGCTATCACCAAAACATAGTGGGACAGCTTGCATGAGTAGAGTGCTGCAACAGACAGCTACAAACTCTTCAGAAGGAATAGGCTAGGAAGGAGAGGTGGTGGGGTAGCCCTGTGCGTTAGGCAGTCCTTGGATTGTCTTGAGATTAATAACATCAATGAAAGGGTTGAATGTTTATGGGTAAGAATTAGGGGGAAGGCCAATGAGGCACATGTCCTGGTTGGTGTCTGTTACAGACCACCTAACCAGGCTGAAGAGACAGATGAAACATTCTACAAACAGCTGGGACAAGTCTTGCAATCGCTAGCTCTTGTTCTTGTGGGGGAAATCAACTTACCAGATGTCTGCTGGAAATACAACGCAGCAGAGAGGAAACAGTCTAGGTTTCTGGCGTGTGTGGAAGATAACTTCCAGACACAGCTGGTGAGCGAGCCAGACTAGAGACGGAGCTGGACCTTTTGCTTGTAAATAAGGACTTGTAGGTGATATGAAGGTTGGAGGCCACCTAGGGTGCAGCGATCATGAATTAATAGTTTTTGATTCTTGGAAAAGTAAGAAGAGGGATTACCAGAACTGCCACCCTGGACTTCCGGAGGGCAGTCTTCGGTCCTGTTAAGGAGACTGGTTGGCAGAGTCCCTTGGGAGGCAGTCCTGAAAGACAAAGGAGTCCAGGAAGCCTGGACAATCTTCCAGAAGGTAATCCTAAAGGTACAAGAGCAGGCTGTCCCCACATGCCAAAAGATGAGCTGGTGAGGAAGAAGACTGGCCTGGCTGAACAGAGAGCTGTGGCTAGAGTTCAGGAGGAAAAAGAAGGTTTATGACTTTTGGAAGAAGGGGCAGGTCACTCAGGAGGACTATAAGGATGTTGCAAGGCTGTGCAGGGACAAAATTAGAAGGGCCAAAGCCCAATTTGAGCTCAATCTGGTTATTTCTATTAAAGACAATAAAAAATATTTTTATAAATACAAGAAAAGGAGGATTACGGAGAATCTCCATCCTTTATTGGATGTGGAGGGAAATAGCGACAAGAAATGAGGAGAAAGCTGAGGTACTTAATGCCTTCTTTGCCTCAGCCTTTAGAAACAAGGCCAGTTATTCTTTGGGTACTCAGCCGCCTGAGCTGGTAGGTAGGGATGGGGAACAGAATGAAGACCAGAAGGAAATGGTTAGTGACCACTTAGATGTATGCAAGTCTATGGGGCCGGATGGGATCCATGCGAAGGTACTGAGGGACCTGGCCAAAGTGCTCACCAAGCCACTTTCCATCATTTATCAGCAGTCCTGTCTATCAGTCCCAGTCAACTGGCGTCTAGCAAACATGATGTCCACCTACAAAAAGGGCTGGAACAAGGATCAGGGAAACTACAGGCCTGTCAGTCTGAGCTCAGTGCCAGGGAAGCTTATGGAGCAGATTACCTTGACTGCCATCACACGATACTTACAAGACAACCAGGTGATCAGGCTCAGTCTGAACAGGCTTATTAAAGGCAGGCCCTGCTTGATAAACCTGATCTCCTTCTACTACAAGGTGACACCCTCAGTGGATGAGGGAAAGGCTGTGGATGTGGTCTAACCTAGACAGCAAGGCTTTTGACACTGTTTCCCACAGCATTCTCCCAAAGAAGCTGGCTGCTGAAGGCCTGGATGGGTGTACACTTCATTGGGTTAAAAACTGGCTGGGTGGCCAGGCCCAAAGAGTCACGGTGAATGGAGTTAAATCCAGTTGGAAGCTGGTCACAAGTGATGTCCCTTAGGGCTCAGTACTGGGGATGCTTCTCTTCAACATGAAGGGCACCTTCACTAAGTTTTCAGACGACACCAAGTTGGGTGCATGTGTTGATCTGCTTGAGGGTAGGAAGGCTCTGCAAAGGGATCTAGATACGCTGGACTGATGGGCTGAGGCCAACTGCATGAAGTTCAACAAGGCCAAGTGCGGGGTCCTGCACCTGGGGCACAACAACCCCAAGCAGCACTACAGGCTGGGGGAAGAGTGGCTGGAAATGTGCCTGGCGGAAAGGGATCTGGGGGTACTGGTTAATAGCCAGCTGAATTGATTATACTGGTTGATAGCTAACTGAACAGGATCCAGCATTGTGCTCAGATGGCCAAGGCGGCCAACAGAATCCTGGTTTGTATCAGAAACAGCATGGCCAGCAGGACTAGGGAAGTAATTGTCCCTCTGTACTTGGCTCTGGCGAGGCCGCACCTCAAGTACTGTGTTCGGTTTTGGGCCCCTCACTACAAGGACATGGAGGCCCTGGAATATGTCCGGAGATGGGCAATGAAGCTGGTGAGGGGTCTAAAAAACAAGTCTTACAAGGAGTGGCTGACAGAACTGGGGTTGTTTAGCATAGAGAATAGGAAGCTCAGGGGAGATCTTATCGTGCTGTACAATTACCTTAAAGGAAGCTATAGTGAGGTGGGGATTGGGTTCTTCTCCCAAGCACCAAGCAATACAATGAGGGAAAATGGCCTCAAGTTGCACCAGGGGAAGCTTAGGTTGGATATTAGGCAAAATTTATTTACTGAAAGAGTTGTGCAGCATTGGAATAGGTTGCCCAGAAAAGTGGTTGAGTCACCATCCCTGCAGGTCTTCAAGAAACATATAGATGTAGAACTTAGTAGCATGGTAAGTGTTGGACTCTAGTACTAGGTTAAAGGTTGGACTAGATTATTTTAGATATTTTACAACCTGAATGATTCTATGATTTTTCTGTACCAACAACAGCATAACTCCACCTTCCTCAAACTCCATTGGCTTTCATTAGCCCCCTCTTGGCTGCCCTGTTTGGAGATGCTCTTACCTTGGTAACATGGGTAGTGGTGGAAGTGGAGAGGGTTTCTGCAGTGGCACTGAATATGCTGGTGAGCACTTCCTTCCCAGCGGAGCTGCCAGTGATCTGCAGGACAGAGCAGCAGTGTCAGCAGGGGCTGCCATGGGGGAGCATTTAAGGCTGGCTCCCTTGGTGCTTCCAAAGGTCTGGGACTTTCCCACTGGGACAATGCTGCTGAGGTAAGCCTGTCTGCCTTGCTGAGGGGAGAGCACGGCAAAGATGATGTGCTGTGCTTCTGACTGGATGTGTATTTTCATGTGGTGCAGAACAGCTACCCCAAGCCTAGACCAACAAAAAAAGTCTGCAGCAAGGAGGTGA
Source organism: Nettapus auritus (assembly GCA_011076525.1). Classification (NCBI taxonomy): domain Eukaryota; kingdom Metazoa; phylum Chordata; class Aves; order Anseriformes; family Anatidae; genus Nettapus; species Nettapus auritus. The sequence goes on from CM021784.1 coordinate 1,349,965, forward strand.
TTTGATCACAGCATCTCACTCTTGCCCATCAGTGCCTTAGGGCCACTGTAAAGGCAGGGCTCTCAGTCTTCCTCTGTCCCTAAATGCAGCACTTTGTTCTGATTTTCGTGGAAGCATCTGGGAAGCCTGAGCCAAGCACGGCCTCCCTGGGCTCCAGGCTCACCAGGTGACCAGCATGGGGTGGCACACAGCATTTGGCCAAGACTGGTTCCATTTCAAAGGAATAATCAAATAGGAAGACACTTTATACAGGAAGTGCTGCTGCTGGGCAGGGTTGTTGATGGATGTCACCTCCAGGGAGTTAGGAGACATTAAGAATGGCCCTGGGTAGTCTGGCAGCACCCTCAGTGCTAAAAATATCTCAGCCCGCTTGAGACTTCACCAGGAACTGGGCTATTTTTTATTTTATTTTGGGGAATTATCCTCCTCCAGCTGATGCTCAGGGCGTACATCCACAACAGGTGGTTCCCCAGCCTTCTTGCCCCTCAGTACCCATGTGCCCTTCTGCTCTCACCCAGTACCATGGGATCAGCTACGGTCACTGTGCTGCAAAGGCAGGAGGCTGGTGGGATGGCCAGCACAGCCCTGAGGGACTGCCTACCTCTCTCCTTCCCTCCCTCCCTCCTGTGCCCCACTCACCGGTGACACGGAGCGAAGTTCTGTCACGGAGCCAGCCCCTTTCCCAGGCTTGGTGGTGTTATCCTGAAAGAAGAGCACACAGGCAGGTGAGCTCGGGCACAATGCACAGGCCAGCACAGCAAGCTCCAGAGGGCAGCTTTGGAGCAGGGCAGCTCTCCCCAGAGCCTTTGCTGGCAAGGCGAGGTCTTCCTCTCCCCACCCCAGCAGCACGGCCTGTTCCAGCCTTCCTCCCCAAAACGGGGATGGCACAGGACGTCCGCAGCCCCAGCACCGTGAGGGCCAGCCCTGCTTACTGAGGTTGTTGGCACAGTCTCCGCGGTGACTGCCTGAGCAGCAGCTGTCGTGTCTTTGTGGCCAAGGGTGCTTCCTTCCACCTGCCAAAGGCAAAGGCAGCCTAGTGAGTCTGGAGGTGCCTGTGAAGGGGCTACATCTGCAGAGATGGAGCTTTACTTCCCTGCTGCCAGGGAAGAAATGCCCGTGGGCCCAGCAGCACAGTGCGGAGCACATGGTGACCGTCCCCCTCTGCAGACATCGCCACATCCAGCACTGCAGCAGCATGGCAGGCTGGGCAAGGGAAGCACGTGTAGGGGAAGGATTCAAGGGTGCCTGCATGGAAAAGTAAATGCAGAGTAACTTTGGACAGGCTTTGAATTGATGTTCTGGGGAGTACAGCAAGACAAGAAAGCAGAGAACACCAATGGTCTTGGTTCAGCCACTGGCCCTCATAGCACTGGTGTCTAGGTCCAGTTTTTGCTGGACTGAGGCTCTGCAGAGCCATCAGGAAGCAGATCCGCAAGAGGACAGACCCAGCCATGTCACCTGGGCTGCTTCTGGGCTGCTGATCAGGTGAGGAGCAGAGGCATCTTCAGGATTCTTTGTGCCCAACCCCAGGCCAACAGTCACAGCATCCGTTTTCAGTGCTTGTGACTGCAGAAGAAACATGGGAAGTCAGCCACTGCTCCAACACAGCCTGCTTCCCTGGGCACACCAAGGCAGTCCTGCCTGGAGGATACTTCAGTGCTCCTCCTGCACCAGTGTGCCTGACCAGAGCCCCACTGCAATCTTCTGCAAGTGCCACTGTGTGTGACAACCTGCAAGTGTCACGCTGGCCCTCACCAGACCAAGAGCAGAGGCCAAGCTGCTACGCTGGGCTAATAACTGCCATGCAAAGAGCCCTACAGGACTGACATACCTCAAATCAGACCCAATGCTCCATCCCAAGGCTGCCAGGGATTTTTTGGACAGATTTACAGACACCACAGGTCAGGGCAAATTGGTCTGCACCCACCAATGCTATTTATCTCGTGACCTTTGGCATTTCTATGATCTGCTTCAGTTCCTGACAGCTGCGGTGACACTTGGCTGCCAGACAGAGGCTAAGTTGGGGAAACTTGGGTTTCCAGCATGTGCCCAGCATTTCTGAGACAACAACTGCCCCTGCTGAGCGCTGGAGTTGATAATCCAAGCCCACAGGCCAGCAGCATACAGCATGTGATGCTCCAAACAAGGGCTGTCTCAGAGGCAACTTGCTTTCTTCTGTAGCTTCCTCCTGGCTCCAGGTCTGGACTCATGCTGCGAGCAGCTCTAGAGAGCAGTTGGGGAACTCACCTGGCTGGAGCCGGGGAGCTGCAGCCAGTGCTAACTGGCCCAGGCAGAAGATGCTCTGGCCCCGTGCAGAGGTCATGCTATATTTCATCCAAGGTGGGGCTGGCTCTACTGTCCTCTCTCAGCAGCATACGCTCAGCTTCCCCTCGGACACACACGTGCCACATGCAGCTTTCTTAGCCCTGCTACAAGCACTCCCAGAGCATGGCTGGCCCTCCACGACCTTCAGAGCTGCTCTCAGGCTACTCTGCAAACCTCTCCTGCCCAAGCATGAGCAGACAGGATAGTTGGCACCACATTTCTCTTCACTGTACAAACTGGGCACTGACTTCATGCAAAACACAGAGACAGCCATCAGTTAGCAAAACATGCCCTTCCAGCTGCTGACATGCTGTAGTGGTGTGAGGGACAGGGTAGGCAGCCAGACATTTTATTATTAAGAGACAGTGATGACTTCTGATTAGCAGGTGCACAAAACATGTGACAGAGCCGTGCCCCTGCTGAAACAGAAAGAACCATGCAAGACAGACAAGAGCATGCATCAGGGTAAAATAGTTACACCAGACAGGAACCCAGGCAGTCTGAAAGCTAGCATGCTCTTCCAAATTGATGTGGGACCGCAACAGGAAGGCAATACCAAGCACCAGAACAGAGAACATGGATTGATGACAGCACCGAAGCAATCTTGGTGGAACGGCTTCCCTGTGTACCTCTAGCTGGGAGCCATCTGTGCTGGGCTGGGAGACTTTCTCCCTGACTTTCACATCCTCTTCCAGTCCAGGAACTACTCTGTCAGTATGCTGGAAGGAAACCAGGCCTTCATCTTCCATCTCATTCTTGTCCTTGTCCAACTCAGGCAGGCTCCGAGAGATGTCTTCAAAGGCTGTTCCATGGAAGTCACCAATCACTGTGAAGTCCACCTCTGCTTCCAGGCTGGAGGTTGAACTGACCGTGATGCTGGAGCACTTGCGCTCGATGGCCAGGTGGTTGTCCTTCAGAAACACCGCGTCCTTCTCCTGGTCCTGCTCCTCATCACCAGTGTCACTCTCCGGAGCCCTGTGCCGAGGTGGCTTAGCTTTCTCCTCGGTGCCCTCCCTCAAGCCCGCTCTCTGAATGAGACACAATGATGGAGAGAGATGGAGACAGTGAGCACGGCATGGCACGGCAACGCGGGCTGCGCTGACGGAGGAGAGGGGGGAGGAGGAGGAGAAAAGGCTGCAGCGAACATCACAGAGTAGAGTTAAACACAACTCAAGCATGGAAACTGAAACCTTTCTGACAGCAGCAACTTTGCAGGGGTGGGGGGAGAAGGGTTATTTAATCTGATTTTGCCAAAAGTCTACTGGTAATTAATCACTGGAAAAAAGGGTCAGGCACACGGAAAAGCTTGGCCAGCTTAGAGGCACATCAGTGCACCTGGTGAAAGCAGATGTATGCAAAACAACAGCTCTGTTAAGAGACATTCAGAAACAGCTCAAACGCCAACGCTATCATACACCAGTAAAACTGGGAACGAAAAAAAGAAGACAAAGGGAAAAAAGAAGAGTTTTAAAGAAAAGGGCCCCATCAGCAAGGTACGGTGAAGGAGAAGCGAAGGAGTGTGCCAACTGCACTGAGCTCAGCCCAAGTGGAGCGTCCATGTGGGGCTGGGGGACATCACCCCAGAGGGAGGAGGGCTAGACACACCACAGCTGCCCACCAGCCCCCCTCCAAAGGCCTCGCGCAACCAGGGGTGACTCTTAAGGCATCGGATCATGTGTTCGGTCAGTGTAATTGACAGCACGATCAGAGCCCAGGGAATGCCTCCCTCCATTAGCTGCTCCCCAAACACAGACATACCTCTCAACTCTGCCATCAGAGGGTACATCTCTTCTTGCCATATTTTGCCATGAAGCGATGGGAAATCTAGACCCATGCTTTATTTTGCATCTTGCTCTAGGCATTTCTCCCTTAGAAATCATCTCACTAATGCCACGGGAAGCCCACCTCCTGGACTCCGGTCCAAGCATTTGCTGCCAGAGCCATCCCCTGCAACGTCCCAGGCTCTGCTGGCAAAGGCACTTTTTGTTTGCACTGCTGGAAGGTTGAGAGGTATGAGAAACAGGGTGTCAAACAAATGCAAGAGGAACACAGCCGCGTATGTACTTGTGTGTGTGTGTGTATAAATACATTCGTAACAGCTCTACCAGGGGGAGAGGAGCTGGAAGCATACAGTCCTCAGCTGCTTAAGGTGAGCTATCATACTATGGCAAAAAGCAGTTAGTAAAACAGCAGTGAGACCTGTAAGACCACTGGAACAGCAGTCTTTAAATTCTCTTCTTTCATGCTGGATTTTACAGACGGGTCAGATAAATCCTTTTCTTCCCCACTTGGTTCCTGAGATTTGCTCTGGATTAGAGAAAATGGTTAGTTTTAAGGAAATTAACTCTATAGGAGCTGATCTAATGCTTACAAGAGTGAAGAAAGCTATTTCATCATCCAGCCACCAGCTTGCCGAAGACAGGGGAGGATGGGTGAGGCTGGTGAGCTAAGCAAGAAGGGTTATCAACGTAAGAAATGCAGGGGTGAAGCTGGAAGCGTGGGCGTGTTGCTGATCAGTGTATGTACATCTGTGGCAGAGCCACACCTCTTTAATCCAACCCCCCATCTCCCTTTCTTGCTCCTGGACATGAGGCTTGGGTGCCCATTTTCAGGTTTAGCGAGTGGCATTCTCCAGGTTGCCAAAATGTTGGGCGGGGGGGGAGGTATCACAAAACAAAAAGCTGATGAACCAACTGGCCAGCAGGTCTGCATTCAGCAAATAAGCCTGACCGCACACACACACATAAAAGGACAGGGGATGCAAAGCGACTGTTCTCAGTCAATGGATGTGTGAGGTGCCACTGAACATGGTAAATAAAGAGCCACACAACATGCGCATGAACTTTCCGTCTGGACAGTTCATTGGAAGAGTTACCACGGCTTCTGCCAGTGTGAGTTCACAGCCGGAGTCAGGGGAAGCCAGGTCAGCACTGTCTTCTCCATGCTCCAGATCAACAGAAACATCTTCCTTCAGAGACAGGGGCTGAGAGGAGTTTCCTGAACCAGCCCCTTGCCCCTTGAGGGCAAATGAGCCCACACTGGATGCCAGTTCCACCGGAGTACCTGTCAGCGATGGAGGTGAGATGGGGCCTGTGTTCAAAAGCACGTCCTGTGTCAGATTCATCTTCCCCCTTGCTTTTGCTGGTGTCTCAATTTCAGGCAAATGCTCTTGTTCCTCCTGGGCTGCCCTTCGCTCAGCTTCACTTTGCTCAAACATCTTAATCTTAGAGGCCACTGAGGTCTTCTTGTAGCTCTCACTGTCCTGCCAGCTACCCAGGAGCGGGGCCTCGGTGACACCTCTATGCTCCTGGGACACAGTTTCTGTCCTACCATCAGTACACATCAGTGGCCCAGACTCTCTTTTCTGTACCCCACTGTTCACTTGCAGCTCTTCACTGCCTTCATATATAGGGGCTGAAAGCTGGAACATTGTGCTTTCTTGACGTATTCCCATTACAGTGGAGTGGTGGTGCAGGACATCAGCATCTTCTTCGGGAGGCTGCACTGGCTGCCCCAGAGCAAGGTCACTGTCCCTAGCAGGTTCTCCTACCACAGAGCTCCTGCCTTGCAGAGCTTGTCCCACATTAAACTCCAAGTCCCAGGGCGGCTCTTGTGCTTTGGTGTGTGCAGTGTGGAGTGGCCCTCCAGACTCAGGACCCTTTTGGGGCAGGCGTCCTATAATGGTCTCAGTCTTTTGTTCTGGTTCTTCTGCCTTGGGAGGCAGCTGTTTCATGCAAGGGCTTTTGTCATGGGATAATTCTTGCACTTCACAGCCTTCATCTCCCATCAGCTTTCCTGATCTGGGCCTTATGTTCTGGGAGAGCTCTTTTATCACAGGCTTTTCTTCCTGGAATGGCTTTTCTGTGATTCTCTGGACTCCCTTTGTAGTGACAGGGTTTGAGTGCTGGACATCCTCCCCTGTGGTCGGATCTCTGACTAGGACTGTCTCTGCTGCACTGTCTATGTTTTGGTGCAGTCCTCCTGCAACAGCACTTGCATCTTGGTGTATTTTCCTTGTAGCAAAGCCCACATCTTGTGGTCTTTCTTCAGGTTCAGGACTGACATCCCTGGGTGTTTCATACGCTGTCACAGGGCTCATGTCCTTGAGTGCCCCTTTACCTACTGCAGAACTTGCCTCCCTGCACGTCACCTCTTTTGAGGGGTTCACATCCTCCACTGTGCCCACAGCTCTCACAAGGCTGGTGCCCCAGGACAGGTCTTGGCTTTCGGATTCTGTGTGCTGGGCTGGCTCTGCAGGGACAGTGCCTGGTTGCTGGAGAAGGGGCCCAGGGGTGGGAGTGCTGGGTTCATCCTCCTCCAGCCCTGCAGTGGCATGAGGGCAGCCCTGCTGAGGCACAGCTGAAGAGGATGATTTAGCCTCTATCTCTTCCATCTGCAGAACCACTCTGGAGCTTTCCTCCTCAATCCCATCAGGTATGGTTCTTTCTGAGAGCCTCACAGAGATGTCCGTACCCCACTGCTCTCCTGCAGCTGGGCTCTGTTTAGGGTCCTCAGCCCTACTGCCTTCCCCTTCCAGGGCACACAGCTTCAATCCTCCTACTGGGCTTTGCAGATCCTTTTCATCCGAGCCCACCTCCTGGGAACACAACATGGTTTCATCTTTCTCCTGTGTTTCACAGCCCCTAAGACTCGCTGTTGCTTCCTCTTCCTGCACTGACAAACAGTGCTCCTGCTCCAAGGGAGGACGTCCTGCAGGGCTTTTCTCATCGCAGCCTGTCTCAGGCTGCTCTGGCACTACGGCAGGTTTTTCTGATACAGCTCTCTGTTGCTCATACACTGAGGAAGTGGACTGGGACCTTTCTTCTGTAGGTGCTGTGGGCTCTGATCCCTCTCCTGGCCTGTTCACTGTGGTTTCCACCAAGTCAAGCTGTCCTCCTTCCTCTGAAATCAGATGTGTTTTATTGTCCTTCTCATCTCCCTCTAGGTCTCCTAAGTAGATGATCCTCTGTGTAGAAGAAGTCTCTGTGTTGTCATCACTGGACTTCACTTTAATTTTAATGAACTCTGTGGTTGCAGTTAGCACTCTGGCATCCTGCTTCCTGGAGGCTGCAGAAACATGTTCCTCAAAGATCATCTTGCTTTCTACCTGGGGCAGATCTGGCCCCAAAGTCTTGGTCCTTTGCTTCTCTTCAGGCTTCTGGCTTGGCCTGGACAGACCTGGTTCACTTGCAGTTACTCCCTTGCCTCTATCTTTGGGCTCTTCCTCTGCTCTCTCAGGTGGCAAGCACTTTGCCTCCATGCTGGGCTCCTCCCTGGTTTCCTTCTCATAGATCTCATCCTCCCAGACAGACTCAAAATCTTCGGGACTAGCAATCATTTTTGCTCTCTTCCGGGTCTCCAGATCTGCATCTGTTGGCTCTTCCTGGCCTGCCACTTCCTTGGCTTTCCCTACTGCCATCTCCACTTTCGACATGCTCACACTCATTTTCACCTCTGAAGTACCTGCACGTGCTTCTTCTTTCTTGACTCCCAGAGCTTTCTTTAGAGCTACCTCTTCCAGCCTAGAAGTTTCTCTCTCTATAAATACCCAATGCTCCGAGCCCTGCATTGCAATTGGAGCAAGAAGAGTTAGCATCAAACATACTTTACCTAACAGCTGATGATTGCTTTCATGAGTAACAGAAAGCTGATGTGCCTTAGATGGGGTTGACTAAATTAATATTATTGTTCATGCAGGAGCTGAGGCAGGGTACTCAGGGTATGAGGCTCTTTGTATGAAGAGCCTGACAACTGTTGGCATTGATGGAGAGAAGGTACTTAAAATAAGGGGGCTGAAGCTGTGAAAGTGGCTGAGCCCCTCTATCCTCTCCAGGGCCTTGGACCACCTACTGTTATGGGCAATGGCTTACCAACATACCTGCAAAATCTGACACTTTTTTGGAAATAAAGAAGTGGGAGCAATGCTCTCAGCAGGCACATTAACAGAGCTCCCCATGAGGCAGGGAAGTACAGCAGATTAAACCAAACTGGACTCCCCATTTCACTCCTCTTTTTAGCTGGCCCTAGCAGTTTCTATGAGAGCTAAGGGTGAGATTTTGTTGTAAGCAGCGGTTGTTTTGTCTAGCTTTACTCTCAGTTTCATCCACATGCCCTAATACCGAGTTGGACTGAGCACGAAGTAGCATGAGCAAGAAGAGAAGCCACCTTAGGCATCACCAAGGCCCTTTCCCATTCCTACCAGACACTGCCACTTGGATTCACTTCAAGATCCATCCTTCCTTTCCAGATCTCCTGGGAAATATCATCAAAACCAATTATTTAGCAGAGGTTTCTAGCAATGCTGAAACCATGCAGTTCAGAAAAGTAACCTTTAAACGGTTAACTGTAAAATGAAAAGACAAAGGCTCGGTGGCTGAGATAGCTGCAGGGACTGCAGCAAGGACCAAGCGAAGGCTGCAGCATCCTGCAGCAAAGACACAGTGAGTATTTGATACAGCACACAGCGAAGCTATGCTGCTGGGCAGGGGTGGATGCTAGATTACTATTACTACATACACTTGGTACATTCATGTGTTTGTCCTGCAAGACCCCTGAAGACCTCACAGGCTCCAAGGACAAAGCACGGATAAAATTTTTCCACTTCTGGAACAGAAGGCTGAAAATAACCCATGAGAACACAGCAGCAGGAAAACAGCAATGGGCACTTGTACTGATGAGGAAGCCCAGAAGCCTCCTCAGCCATCCTAAGGTACATACTGCACACACACGAAGGGCAGGGCTGCAGGTCCTGTAGAGCTCTCCACGGGGCTCCGATGGCCACTCTGGGCTGGCTCTGCCCACACCATGGGATGCCCAGGACACTGGCCAGTAGGACAGAGCCAGCATTGCTCTTGCAGGGTGAGAGAAACTGACCTTCTGCAGCACCTTCCTGCATGTCAGCTGCAGTGAGCTGAGGCTGGCTGCACCCTCCCTACTCAAACAAGGAAGACAAAGTAATGCAAAGGAGAGCAGCTGGACCAGCAGTACCCTACAGAGAGGGGCCAGGGTGAATGTTGGGAGTGGTTACACCCAGAATGGAAACCTAATTGATACCAAATAAAGAGAAACAGAGGACAGAAGGAAGCACAGAGAGAGAGAAGGGAAAACGAGATTAGAGGAGAGAGAGAAAAGAGGAAAAACAATTGATAATCGAAACGCCTCCACAAGGAGGTGAATCAGAAATCACAGAATTACAGAATGGTTTGGGTTGGAAGGGACCTTAAAGAATGCCCAATTCCAAACCCCTGCCATGGGCAGGGACACCTCCCACCAGCCCAGGATGCCCCCAGCCCCATCCAGCCTGGCCTTGAACACCTCCAGGGATGGGGCATCCACAGCTCCTCTGGGCAACCTGTTCCAGTGCCTCACCACTCTCAGAGTAAAAAACCTCTTCCTTTTATCTAATCTAAATCTACCCTCTTTCAGTCCAAAACCTCAGTTTAAAAATTGGTGAGAGCCCCCAACAAAAAAAGATGCCACCCCCTAGTTCCTGCCTTGTTTACCAGATGCTAAAGAAAGGTCTATGGCTGCTGGCACTCAGCATCACAGGCTGTGGTGCTAGTACCACCTGGGCACTCAGCATACCTAGTGTTGGCTCCTTTCCCTGCCACGCTCTGGTGAGAGCAAGCGGCTGCTGCACTGCAGCAGAAGGCTACAGAGCAGGCCTGCACCATGAAAACTGGCTGCGAGCACTGAGCCTAGATCTTCAGTAGAGCCATCCTCCGCCAGCTTCCCACAGCAGCCTTTGCACAAGCTTCCCTGGTATCAATTCTCAGTGTACCCGCATTCCCAAAAACTGTCTGCTCTGCAGGCCACTTTCCCCACATCTGCCTCCCCCAGTGGTCTCCTCACATGGTTTTGTTTCTTCTTTGTCCACAGAAGCCACAGCAGAGGTACTCAGTGACTCCCAGGCACATCTGTGTCTTTCATGGGTAAGTTTGACCCAGGAAGCATCATTACCATGAGCTAAATGGGTACCTTGGGCCCACCAGGATGCCCAGGTCAGTTTCCAGCCTTTTCTGAACACTAGGAATGCTCATGGTTGATTGAGCCAGCGGGCTGCTTACTTCCCTGAGGGTACAGCTCTTCTGGTCCTGCAATGCAGCCTCACTGATCAACCCTTTCTGAAGCCAATGCACTGATAGACAGGGCATGAGCACAGGTACAGATCTCTTCAGCTTTTTCTTCCCTTTTTTCTGGCTGTAAGACAGCATCCTTTGGAGGAGACCTTCCGGACACAGATGATGAGCCTGGTCAGGATCCTGCTCTGAGGTAAGGCTCTAGACAAATGTTGTACATTAAAGAGCATTAGGTTAAGTCTTCTGTGTTGATCCACAGCAGTACCTCATAACCAGTAAGGAAAGAAAGAAATCTCCAGATTTATCTCTAAACCAGCTTCTCATCAAACTTTGTTGGGATGAGCATAGCCCATGCCAGGGAAACAGCCAACTACCCTCTGGTATGTTCTGAACTCTCTGCTGCAGATGGCACAAGGCCAACTACAGCTCTGATTCCACAGCTCTTGGCAGCCTCCCAGAGCCCGAGGACTTCTGGGGATGTTCAGTGCAAAGAGCTGGATGCTTCCAGGAAAGCAGAGAACTTCTGGAGCTTTGGAGCTTTTTTTTTTTTTTTTTTTTTTTCCCTAACACGCCTTCTCCAGAGAACAGGAGCAGCTGGGAAGGACATTCCTACAATGGCCCTCATGTCACAAGAAAGGACAACCACAGAGACGGGAAAGAAATGCAACAACAATGTGAAACAGAGACAGCCTTCTGCACCTGATGGCTGCACGCAAAGCTCACAACCTCAGAAGAGCCCAGAGCAGTCAGGAGGTTTTCCCTTTGGCACTGTTCAAGGTACCTGCCATTTTTCTTTGCTCCTCTGCAAAGAAAAGACCCAGCTCACCTGAAAGGAATGCACAAGCTTCACAATAAGGAGGGAAGAATTAATGAATCCAAGATCAAGATGACACTGTTGTCATCTGAAGCTGAGGAGATTCCATCCAACTCCCAGTCCGGCACTCTTCCCCCAGCAAGAGAGAGAACCAAGGAGGGGAAGGTGGAGAAGGGACCTCACGTAGGCAGGGGTGGCAGATAACCCAACCTCGACAACCCCAAGGGACTTTCCACTTGAGCATGATGCAAGCTCTGCAGATGTGCCGGTCTTCGTGCAATCATCGTCATGGGACCCTGACTTCCTCATGGAGAGCGCCAGCCACATGTGGGCAAGGCTGCATGCATCTGATGCTGAATCTCAGCTGCCGATGTGTGGCAAGAAACCTCAGGTGAGACCAGCTGGCTGTCAGCACCTCAGCACAGCAGAAGAGAGGAACGCATGCATTAAGTGCAGCGTGCACACCTCGTTGCTGCTGTTTCTGTGCAAAGGCTGCAGGATTCTGCTCTGGCAGAGATTGCATCTCACTTTTGTAGACAAGTGCAGTACTGGCACCTAGAGGTGCCAGCAACCCCGAAGTACTGGCACATAGAGGGCCCCAGAACAAAACTGGAGATGCTGCCACAGAGCCCAAGCCTCACCAAAGCTGCATTTATCCTTGCTGAAGCCCGAGGCTGTGCTCACACCTCACTCGTATCCATCCCACCTCTCAGGGACACATGCTTCAGCCCAGGTTCACACTCCAGCTGTCCTGGTGGAGCAGAGCCTGCCCCTGCCAGGACTGGGATCTCTAGCACCGAGCCAAGGGCTGCTCTGAGCTATGGGGCAGATGCTGCCTGTGCGGGCCAGCCAGCACAGGAAGTGGCCTGGGCCTGTGTTCAGTTGTCCCCAAGCACAGTGGGACTGGACCCCAGTGGGGGCAACAAAACAGGCCTGCCCATCGTGCCTTGGCTCATCTCCACAGCACAGTCCCCATACACAGGGAGGGCTCCCGGTCACCCTGCTCACAGCAGCATCACACCTGGGGACCTCAGGGAGCATCAGGGTGGAACCAGCCTCGCCCTTGCCCCCTCCACCCCTACCCTGTCCACCTGACCCCGGCTGCTGCTGCTCCTCTGCTGCCTTTTCTGGGGGCACTCAGGGAGGACACGCACCCCAGCACTGCTGTGCACTACATTTCAGTGCAGTTGGATCCAACCACATCAGAACCAAGTCTCGAAGACCACTTTCCTTCTTCTCAGCGCTACATTTTTTCAGCTGTCCCAGGCAACAGTCGCTATCACATGACAATGAACTCTGAACGCAAGGAGAGCTGTGCTCACGTCCCTCGCAGGCAGGGAGCACACATGGACTCGGAAGGCAGGGTGATCCTGCTTTGTACAGGTGCCAATCTAACATTTTTGATGCATCCAGAGATGCCCTACTTCAGGGTGTCGGGGCCTCAGCAACTGTAACTGCAGCTGAAGGGAGGGGAAAGCACAAGGGATTGCTGAAGACAGCATGTAGCTGGGTGCATGTCTGCACCTGGAGGAGAAACCTGCAGAGAACCTGTGCCATGGGGCTCAGCTCTTGCCTTCTAGGACCCCTGGCACCAGCTCCAGCATGGACCCTCACCAAGAGCACAGCCAACCCTGGGGGATGTCCTGCCACCACTGGCCAGTGGGGCTTCACTGGAAGGTCTCCCAGCACTCTGTCTCACAGATTCAAAGCAATAGGAATAGGAGCAGATTCCAACAGCCCTGCCCCAGAGACCCATTCAGGGGTGCCAGCAAACAGCTTGAGCTCTGCTTAGAGGGCAGGAACGCCTCACACTGCCTGAGGGGCACCATGAGAGGGCAAACTGTGAAGCCAAGGGTGGGAAGAGAAAGGGAATGATGATAACCTCAGGAGAGGAGACAAGGCTTTTCTGCGTGAAAGACTCCATGCATAGGGAAGCTCCATGCTCAGATGCAAAATCGTCTAAGGTGTCCTCTTCCATCCTCTGTGTCACCACGGAAACCCCAGCACCCATGGGGAAAGAGAGAGAGAGAGAGAGAAAGAGAGAGAGAGGAAGGGAGAGAGACAGACAAGACAGACACAGAAAGAGAGAGAGCACATGAGAAAGAATGAAGGAACAAATGGGTGGATGATGGATGGATGGATGAACAGAGATCACCAGATATGCCAGGTCTAGATGTTATATTTAGGTCTTTCTTTGCACACTATACATATGCTTCTAAAACAGATGTGAGGTTAAAAACCTTCCTCCTCTTTCCAGCTTGGCGCTTTGGTGAGGGGTTGTTACCTCCTGCAACTCACCTCTGTCTGGGTTGCTCTGCAGTCCCAGCTGAGCCAGCCCCGTATCTCCAGGGGACCAGCAGGCACATGTGCACACCACAGATTCCCCATGGAGAGGCCCCAGACAAGCCTCCCCCCAGAGCCCCTCCTTGTATCATAGTGCCATGAGCTCACTTGCTCAGTGAAACAGTTCCAGGACAGAGCTGGGGCAGGGAGTGACCCACATGCAGTGTACGAGGCCTGAAGCTCACGGCTGCTGGCTCCACAGCTCTTGCAGGGGAGAGGATGCTGAGGTGGGGAGAGCAAGCATGGAGGGTCCAGTGCTCTCAGCCCACATGGGAGGGAGGGAGAGGGTGTCCGAGCTGCAGAATACCCTCACCATTGAGAATTGGGCCACTGCCTGGGCTGAGCCAAGCACGAGCCCAAACCTGTGCAGCACCTAGCTGCACTGCATCCACTCCCCTTGGGCAGTGGGGGGGATGTGGGGGTGGGCGGGAGGGGGGATGTGCTCTGCACAGCCCAGATGTCCTGCTCCAGCACCCCAGGCATCTTCCTTTCTCTCTTAGGACAGATATCCCACTGCAAAGCCAGCAGATAAAATGCCAGGAGGAGAGGACATGAATGCAGAATCCCAGCACATCACTACTCAACCCAGCACCCCTCCTCCAGCTCCCACCAACCAGGTCGTGGCAGGTCAGTGTGCCACGGAGCACCCCTGTGCAGGAGCCCAGCCCCACACTCCTGGGGACACCCATCGGACAAGACTTGCACAGGATGCTGACAAGCAGGAGCCCTGATAGGATAAAGGGTAAAGAAGGCCCCATCTCACAGCCCAACTCACTGGTAGCAAACACATCCCCCTGAAAAGGACAAGTTTGACCCCATGCAGTGTCTGGGCATAAAGGGAGATCACTACCAGCAGAGAGGAAACAGTTAGCTCCTTACAGAACTTAGAGACAACAGCCTGGCCAGAGGCTTCCTTGCTTTACCTGCTGTGCCTAACACATAGCTCCCACCGTGCTCTCCCCAGGGCTGTGCTAGAGGCAGAGACCAGGAGCCCAGCAACTGATGAAGACCCCCCCATGAACAGCTTGATCCCATCCAAAAACAAGCAGCAGAACAAACCTCGCTGGCCTTTTCTGGGGTTCCCTTTGGTGTTTCATCCTCATGCTTGGGCGAGGAAGAGGCTGGTGAGGAAGGCAGCCTCCTGTCCCGGTCCCTGTGAACCAGCTTGCTGTTGGGCTCCTTCAGGGTCCGTTTCAGCTCATTGATGCTGGCCTGATGCTTTAGCAAAACATCTTCTGGCTTGTCTAAAAACTTGGGGAAGGAGAGAGGAAGGTAACCATGGTTAAAGCACTAGCCAAGGCAAAAGAGACAACAGGGACACTGGGGAGAGGCTGCTTTACAGTGAGTGGTCTTGAATTTAGGGTCTCAAGAGCCAAATTAATAGCATACAAGAGCACCCTGGGCTGCAGTTGTCACTAAGACCATTGCAGGGAATGGAACCCCCACAGTGGCCTTCCTTCTGTGCAGGGCACAATATGCCCCTTTGGCATCTCTAGCATGGCCTGCTGAGGATGAGCTGAACCATCTACGGAAGAGAGAGGGCTCTCCTTAGGGATCAGGCAAGGGATAGGGGCCCACTGGAAATATCAGCAACCTCATCTCTGCTGCTCTCACATGCAAGGCACAAAAGGACCAAGAGCCGCTGTCCCAGCAGGAGAGGAAACTGGCCAGTCCTCTGAGCAAGAGCTTCAGGGAGTAGCCCATCGGCATTTCTGAAGGAGTGCCCTCAAAGTGGGTTTCTGCTGAAGGGCAAGAGGTCAAGGGCTGGTCAAAGATGACCAACACGGATCCAAACCTGCATCAACTTGGACCAGCTTGGGCCCAACAGCATTCGGGGTGGGGTTGGGTCTTGCCTGCTGTAGAAAGAGGACAGCTCAGAGAGCTCAAGCGCAAAGTTACATTTAGGTGTTAAAGAATCCTTTGGTGATGTTACAGGCACCAGGGTGGCTCCCCTTGTTCTGCCGCAGAGGTGGGCAAACTAGCTCCGAACAAGAACCCGGCTTCTGCTTCAAACTCAAACCTGGTTTGAGGTTCGAAAGGAGTCAACTGAAGTACCTCCCCTCCCCCATATCTCTGCTCAGTGAGAACCCAGAGATCCGAAGGAGTCCCATAAAAAGTCCAGACAAATTATACAGACCCTGAAGGCTCACCAGAACTCATGAACAAACTGTCCACTTGTCCACTTGCATGTGCTTCACGGTTTGCCCACCTCTAGGCTCAGGGTAGTGCCAGGGGGCACAGGGCTGCGGGAGCAGCACATGCACATGCAGCAGGGGTAAGCAATGAAGCAGACAGTGGAGGGACTGTGCCCAGTGCTGGGCTGGGGGGTGAGATGCCAGCCCGCAGGAGCCATGGTGCCCACTGCACCAGCAGGGTTTGCCCTGCTGTGCTGAGCAGGATGCCAAGGGCTGCATAGTGAAAGTACAGCAAGCCCAATCTCATGGCCACTTGGCTACCACTGCTAGGGCTGCACTGGCCTCTGTTGACTGGTCCAGCTATGATCCGAACGCCACCGTGAGTAGAAGAGAAACCTGGAGAGCAACCTGGAGAGCAACTGTGAATTTTAGGCTGGGATGAATCAGCAGACCCAGGCCAGGGGGATCTCTGCTGCCCATTTCTGATGGAGGTAGCACCGCAGACACAGGTAATTTGGGTGAGGGGAGAACACAGCCTCCCTCCTGCCTGCGATAGCTCATCCTGGCCAGGCCAGCCACAGTTGGTCAGGAAGCCCCTCCGCTGCATGGGGGCGGATGTCAGTGTCTGCCTCTGATGGGTCAGCGTCAAAGGATGCTCAGGGGATCATTTGCTCCCGGCAGGGCAGGAAGGTAGCAAGGGGCTTCATGAAAAGCGAGCCTCTGTGCAGGGCACGTGATGCAGAGCCCAAGTCAGGAAAGCCAAAAACAAAGCATAGGCCAGGAGGTGGAAACAATGGGGCCAGCCTGTGCCGGTGCTGTCTCTTCAGTGGGAGAGATAGGGCCACAGGGTTGGACAGAGAGGAGACATGAGGAGAGGACATGGAGGAGTCAGTAACATGAGCAGAAGCCAAGTATTCCCAATGGGCCAAGGACTCGGCCTGGTGGCCTGGCCATTGTGCCTTGGGAGGTCTCTTGCTCACACATACAGTTAGGACTACCTTACTTAGTGGGATAGAAGATGCTCTGTGTGCTCTGGGGCAGATCCCCAGCTGTCTGCTCATCAGGTGTCTCTAGCAGGCCAACCCCCCACCTCAGTGCATCTTGTATTCCAGTAAATAGGGTGGTGACACACAGTGGTGCTTTGGAAAGGATGGACAATATGATGCACCGATGAGAACTAAGATACTCCAGAGAGAATACCTCCTGCTTGTGCCTGGGGGTTGTTTCATGCTCCGGCTGGCAGCAAAGAGAGGGTTAAAAGTAACCAGCAGGGTCAGTCGAGGAAACTTCTCAAGAGCATCACAGTTAAGTTGAATTCAGGTGCCTGCACAGGGCCTGGCTGTGCCCCCCTGCCCCCAGTCAAAACTGGTTATCAGCACAGGAGGACTGAACCCCTGTCCAGTACAGGGCTGAGATGGGCTGGGCTGTGCCCTGAGCCAACCCAGGGCCAGGGCGGAGAGCAGAGGGCAATAGCTGCACATCAACGGGGCTGTGGGCACAGCCATGGGGTGCCCAAGCAGGGCCGTGTAGAGCTACAGGGTGCCAAGGGAGCAGGGCCCCAGCATGCCTCCCATGGCTAGAGAACCCCTTGCTTGCACAGTGGTGACCGCTGTCACACCTGGCTTTTCCCCACCCTGCACACCAGCATGGGACTGCCCCGTGATCAGCCCTGCTTGGGGACCAGTCCTGCCTAGGGACTGGGCTCTGCTGGGCGACCAGCCCTGGGGAAAGCTGGAGGGTGCTGGGGCAATTGGAGCTGCTGGTAGCTCTGTGTCCAGTGGGGAGGCCAAGAGCCATGCCCCCAAGCAGGATGGGTCACACCAAGCACTGGGCTTGCCTGGTGGAGAAAGGGATCCAGATGACTCTGCCCTGATGTGATCCTTCCCACCTGCAGCATAGCCCTGAGACAGGGAGACAGAGCCTTGATGCCTGTGTCCCAGCTTGCTGCACGTCTGCTGTGGGCGTGGGCCAGCCCACCCATCTAACTCATGGTCCTCTGCCCACGAGGTCTGTACCTTCAGCTCCTTGATCTTTGTTGGGGTAGTCACCTCCTCGTCCTCCGTCTCGGACCGTCTCCCGCTGCCAAATTCACCTTCCTCATCCTGCTTCTCACCCTCTGCTCCAGCGTCGTGGTTCTCACTGACAGAGGCTGGGCGTGAGAACTCTGTGTGTGCAGGGAGAGCCCAGGTCACAGGCAGGAAGTGTTTTTTCCCAGCCCTACCTGCCCCAGCCCTCCACCTCAGTCTAGCTAGGAGATGGTGGCTGTGGAGCCCCAAGAGCATCTGTAGCAAGAAAGACGTGTCCTAAGGCTTCTCGATGGTGCTGATGACCCAAAGTTCAGCCCACTTCTCCCTCTCTGCACCACCCTGGCCTCCACACCTGCTTTGTGCACAAGGAGCTGGAGACAGCCCCAACCCCAGGCTGCCCAGACCCCAACCCTGGCTCAGCAGAGCCAGCTGTGCCTGCAGCCCTGCTGCTCACATGGTTTGAGCCACCACTTGGTGTGGGAACAGGACAGGGGCACTTAGTCAGGGACAGCCACCAGAAATGACCCTGGCTGCACCCCTCTGAACAGTGGCCTCCTTGCTCCCGCCAGCGGACCAATCTCCGTCCCCCTCCCCAATTTGGGGCATACCTCCATCAAGGCTGCGAGACATGGTGTACCGTTTGCTGGAGGAGCGCTCAAAGAAGGGAGCTGGGCGGTCAATGAGGGCACTGGCCTGCCGTGTCTGTGCCTGCGTCCGCCCACTGTAGCGAAACTTGGAGCCCATCACCAGGAAGCCCTTCGGGGGTGGCTCTGGGGACACCAGCCTGGGGATGGGAAAGGTGGGGTTGCATTGGAGAGTTCCAGCCATGACCCCCAGCACTGACCCCCAACACCAGTGTGCAAAGCAGAGCTGAGACCACCGTGAAGGAGAGGGGGCAGCCACAGCACAGGCTAAATGAGTGATGGGGGAATTTAGGGCCATAAGATGAGGACTGAACCAGCAAGTGGTCCTGGGCAGCAGTGGCACAGGGCAGCCAACAGAGCAGAGATGGCTCCATGCACGAGGAGGACAAACCAGAGCCTCCACACCTGGGGCAGAGCAGGTCTGTGGCTGACAGAGGGGCAGAGCTGTTCCCTCCCTGCACACGAAAGGCAGAGTGGCCAGACCCAGGGGGCTGAAAGGCAGGGGACAGCCCTCCCACACGGAGCGGGAGGATGGCCAGCTCCTGCCTGGGCAGGGCACAAGCAGCTGGGGACACTGCAGGAGCTCCCCTTCCCCACACGAATATGCTGAAACGGGCCAGAGGCAGGAGCACGCCTGTCTCAGAGGCCTGGAGAAGGGCTCCTCACCTGAAGAAGGTGTGATGCTCTATGCAGACCTTCCAGAGACGCTTGGCAGAGCGGTGGTTGGGCAGCTTGAAGCCAATGGTGCTCTCAAACTGCTCGTACTTGGGGGAGACAGAGACATGCTGTTACAGGCAGATCCTGCCCTAGAGGATATGGTGGGATGGGACCTGCCTGGCCAAGGCCCTCAGGTTGCCTTGGCAGGAGCCATGACACAGAAAACATCTTCAAAACAGTGCTGGAAAGTTCCATGCCCAGCCCCACTGGGTGGTAGGATCATACCGCCTAAATTTTTGGCCTAAGCACTTTCCTCAACTGTAAATGGATTTTCAGTGTGAGAGAAACTCCCTCAAGAAACATAACACTTTTACAGCTGGTTTTGGCTAGAGAGTCTCTCTCTCCATCTCAGATGCACTGTCCACTGGGAAATGTGTGGGTGGAAATGCATTTTCCCACCAGTGCAAGTAAAGAGAGTGAAAGTAAAGTCAGAAAACAATGATAGAAAACAAAAGAAAAGCCTCTTTTTTTTTTTTTTTTTTTTTTTTTTTTTTTTTTCTTTTTTAAGTATGGGAGACAAATATCAAAAACAGTCCTGAAATTCCCTTCCTGGGACACCTTCTTTTACCACCAGGGTCACAGTGTCTGGCTTATGGGAAAAGGAGCGTGGGGTGCCCTGAGTCTGCTGAACTGCTGTGGCCAAAGACATTATGTCAGTGAGAAAACGACAGTGCAAACAAGAAAGCACTTGCTGAAACCCTCCATTCACCACAGGAGCTTTCCTCTCTTGGCCAGCTGAGGCCATTAGCTTGGGACTCCTGGGGCAGAAGATGAGGCTAGGAATGGACCACCCCACACAGCTCCACTTCAGGCTGTGCTTAGCCCATTGCACTCACCTCGCCAGGGCGGATTTTGATATAGAAGTTGCTCCTCTTGTAGGAAATTTTAAGGATCTTGGGCCAGGCAAAACGGTTGATCCTCAGCCGGTCCCTGTAGATGAGGAGGCCATTGGCACAGACGCCCAGCATGATGTCGATGCCCTCTGAGTCCTGGAGGAAGCAAGAGGGACAGCAGGAGATGGTTCAGCAACCCAGTAAGGACCAGTCCATTCCGGAGTGCCATGCTCCCTCCTGCCTAGCACTCTGCTAAGTGGGACCAGCTGGCAGAGGTCACAGAATCACAGGATGGTTGAGGTTGGAAGGGACCATGTGTTTCAATCCCCCTGCTCAGGGAAGGCCACCCAGAGCTGGTTGTACAGGATCATGTCCAGATGGATTTTAAATACCTCCAAGGAGGGAGATTCCACAGCCTCTCTGGGCAACCTGTGGCAGCGCTTGGTCACCCATATAGTAAAGAAGTGTTTCCTGATGATCAGAGGTAACCTCCTGTGTTTTAGTTTGTGCCTATTGCCTCTGGTCCTGTCCCTGAGCATCACTGAAAAGAGCCTGGCTCTGTCCTGTCTGCTCCCTCCCTTCAGGTATTTATAAACATTGATGACCCTCCCCCAAGCCTTCTCTTCTTTAGGCTGAACAGTCCCAGCTCCCTCAGCCTTGCCTCGTATGGGAGGTGCAACAGTCTCTTCAGCATCTTGGGGATCACAGAACTGGACATAGGGCTCCAGCTGTGACCTCACCAGTGCTGAGCAGAGGGGAAGAACCACCTCCCTTGATCTGCTGGTAATGCTCTGCCTAATGCAGCCCAGAATACTATTGGCATACTCTGCTGCAAGAGCACAATGTTGATCGATGTTTGACTTGCTGTCCCCCAGGACCCTCAGGGTCTTCCCTGCCCAGCTGCTTTCCAGCCAGGTGCCCCCAGCATGTCCTGGGCCTGGGCTTATTCTTCCCCAGGGGCACGACTTGGCACTTCCCCTTGCTAAAATAACAGTTCCAGCCCTGTTCAGCTCTTGCACTCAATGGGCACCCAAAGCAGCTTACACATTTAAACTCTCTCTCTCGTCACTGCACCAACTTTAGGAAACAGGAGCTGGAGCTACTGTAAGCCCTGATGTGCCAGGGGTGTGCTGGCACCAGGGCAGAACAGGGCTTGGCATTGGCCATCGCTCCCACAGCTCCACAGCCCAGTACCTTGGCATGGTGCAGGTCCACCCCATACATGGAAAGCTTCTTTGCGTTCTCCAGGAAATGGATTTCCGCTTCCCCAGGAGTCATGCCCCTGCAGAGAGACAGAGACAGGGGACACATGGCCAGACACCCCACGAGGCACAGGCCAGCTCTGCAGTGCCTTCCCTCACCAATAGCCTGTCCCCTGCCACAGCTCACCGGTAGGTCTTGTGCAGTTCCATGATGCGCTCTTCCAGCTCCCGTGTCTGGCTGGGGGCGAAGCGAAGCTCGCTGACATAGTTGCCCACGTGCTCCTCGGCATCGTAGTCACCCAGTTCAGCCTGCACGGCATATGAGCCCAGCAGGGCGTGCGTGACGAAGGAGCAGGGGAGGCGCCCTGTGATGATGTCCGCACGCAGCTGCAGGCACAAGTAGTATCTGCAGAAGGGGACAGAGGGTAAGAGCAGGGCAGAGGCGCATGACCTGGAAGCAGGCTGGGGCTCCCTGTGGAGGCTCTGCACGTAAAGAACACCCACTCTGCACGACTCTCCATGGGACTGCCATCTCCAATAGATGCCTTCCCAGCCCCATTCTGTGTGACTTAGAGATGCCACACACAGAGGAAAGACAGCGAGCTTCTGACAACTCCCCTGGCTACCCCTGCCGCTGTCCTGACTGCTGCCCCTCCTCATGCTTCCCAGCTGGCCCTTTGGAAGCTGTTCCAGTAGCTGTGCCCAAGGGCACACCACATTGTAGGCTCCTAAGGGCAGTCCTCACCTTGTGATGTCCTCCATGAGCTGGGCAGGGTCAGGAGGGTAAAACTTCACAGTGAAGGCGAAGTTCCAGAGTCCACCTAGCAAAGGCAGGGAGAAGTAAGGGCAGGGGCTACACTGGCTGCCTGCAGGAATCTCTCTCACTCCTGCACATGGAGTGCACACAGCATCCAGGCATTATTAAAGTGTCCCAGGACTCCACTCAAGCCTGGCACAGGGTCAGGAAGCTCCAAGGACTGCCATGAGGCAGATGAACCCCTGAGCGGTTATGCAGCTCCCAGCTGCTCTAGCCACTCAGCTGTCAGGACAACAGTGCAATTTGGGTAAGCGTCCCCAAAGAGCTGGGGAGAGAAAAGCATCACATCTTGGGACCCATCAGCTCAGCTCACTCCATGCAGAGACGAGCACTGTTACAGCAAAAGCCTCACATGTCCCAGTGAGGTGACATTGTAGGCAACAGCCCTTCTGCCACTCCAGTGCATGATGCAGCAAGGCGACATCTTGGACGAAGGCACTCCTGCATTCCAGTACCCATCCCAGTAAGCTCACCCCACCTCAACCCATCCCCATCCTCCCTGCTCTGGGCAAGAGGAGATGGCACCCAGGGTGGGGACCAGGTCTCAGATGCTCTCCAGAGGCACAGATGGGGTCTGTGATACTCACACCTGTCACGAACAGGAGGGGAGGTGAGCAGGGCTAACAGGCACCTGAATAAGCTGGGCCTTGACCATGCCTCAGTGCCTGAGTTTGTTGGAGTGCCCCATAAGTTGATTTAACTTACTAACCTGACAGAAAAGGATGATTATTTTCTGCCACACTACTTAAATGAGCTGATGGAGGGCACAGCAAGGACTGAGCAGCCAGGGACAGTGCACTAGGGAGGGGGCAATGAGCAGGGAGGCTCCCTGCCACAGCGGCTGAAACTGCACAGGGCCTGGTTTCCAGCCACTACCTCCCAGGTTCTCACGTGCGACCCCAGGGAACACCAGGCTCTCAGCCACATCCCTGCCCTGTCCTGTGATCACCTGGGGACCTGGAACCCACCAAATGCACAAAGTTACAAGTGGAGGTGAGGGCTCAGCCCAACCGCAAATAGTGGCTGGGGCCAAGCTGTCTGGGAGCCCAGCACTGAGGAGGAATGGCCCTCCCCAACCACTTACTGCGGATCTGCTTCTTGATCTCCTTGGAGGGGTCCAGCCAGTTCTGAAAGGAGGAGACAACATGTCAGGGGGCTGGGGACCCCGCTTAGCACTGGGGTGGCTGTAGACGGGTCCCCCATGCTCACCTTCTGGCTGTCGGAGTCGCAGAAGGTGAGGCCAAAGTAATCCTTCTCCAGGAGGTTAAGGTGCTCACACACCATGTCGAAGAGGACCTGGCCTCGGGCATGTTTCTGCAGGAGATACAGAGAGGCTCATGGTGAACCAGCTCCCTTGTGTCGCCAGAGAGCCAGCAGGCGAGGGCAGAGCCCACAGGACACAGGACACCTCCACCCCCACCCGCATCGGTGTTGACTGGGAGCAGCCCCAGAATCAGGGCAGCCCTGCCCCCCCAGGCCACCACACAAAACTGCTGGGGGCTGCCTTTGAGAGCAGCCCCCTTGTCTGGCAGTGCTTGGCCTGGGCCCACAGACCCCATCAGGGTGCCATGTGCTCCCTGGGCTGCACAGCCCACGGTGCAGCCCGTGACAGGTCCCACAGGATCGGGGAGACCCAGCAGCCACCTGGCTCATCCCCCATCACACCAGGGGACGGTGGTGCCAAACCAGAGCAGGGTGCAGCCAGACCAGGCACCTCTGCTCCAGAGCAAAGGGTTGGGACAAACACGTCCCAGACCTTGTGGTGGATGCTGCTGCCTGTAGGCCAAACTCCTTCCCAGTGCCGTCCCTACAGCACAGCAGGATGGAAGAGTGAAGATCCTAAGACACATGCTACGATGGAGGGTGCCATCATTACTGGTCCTTTGAACTCCCTTGAGTATTTTCTCTTCACTGCTGGAGGCCCATGATGGCTCATGGAGAGGCTCGTGTTTCTCACACATTTACAGACTTCTCTGACCAGGAGCTCCTGACTTACCCTCTCTGATGTACCCATTTTTTTGGGGTACCTCCACCAAGCACTACAGTACTGGAGCCACTCTCACAGAAACCAGCACAACTACAATGTCTCTGCTGCCAGAGCCCAGCCCTGAGCTCCTCCTGACATCCAAATCTCCTCCAGACCCCAGAAGTTCCTGCCATATCCTTTCTGTATCCTCCCCTTCCAGCTAACCCAGATTTCCACAGCAGGGGTTCAGCACACTGAGGGGTGTAACACCAAATGGTTTGATTTCACTTTTTGATTTTTACAGAATTAAGCATTAACATCCTCTGTGTGCAGACAAGGCAAAACTATTTCCATGGGGTCCAGCAGAGAGAAAGAAGAAATTCAGCACAAGCCTTTCTGCGCTAAACAATTCCTCCTCCTCTCCCTTACACCCCAAATTACATATTTAGAGAGCAGGAGCTCCGTGTTTGCTGAGTCAACCCTGTCCTCTGCACTGCAACAACAGAGAACTTGAATAAAGCCCTGCATGCCCCAGCTCACTGCCAATATCAAGCATTGGGAACAAAACCAGACAAGAAACAAAGCTTATGGGGGGCTGGGACTGTAATGCTCTGCTTTTCCTAAGCTTGTTGAGAATCATTGTTCTGCTAACAAAGCAGCCAGCCATTGTACATCCCAGATTTGTGTTTGCATGCAGGTTTTGCTTGGCAAATGAGAATGGGGATCTGGGGAAGGATGACACCACCACATGCTGCTTCAGGGCTGACCGAAGTCACTCCTTTGCCCCATGAGCCCACTGCAGTCACAGGAGCACTTGGCTCTGGTTACATTGTTGGGAGAGACTTTCATCTTCATGACAATCCATCTTTCCACAGCCACTAAAGCTCTCTATGACAGACTCTACCACTAAAATAACAGTAAGGGCTACTGGAGCACAGAGATCAAAGGCACCACTGCTGGTGCTGGAACCCAGAGGCCAGACCTCCCCCACCAGCTGCCTTGGGGCATTCACTATTCCTGTGCAGCCACAGAGAGCAGGAGCGTTCCTTATGTTCATTAATCCTGTGCAGCCGAGGCCTCGTGGAACCAGGACCTGCATACAGATGCAGATCTGCTGTGCGCAGCCTGACTGTTGCCACCCTGCTGAGAACAAAAACCCCTCCACCCACTCACCAGCAGCAAGTGCAAAGGTCTCCCTGACAAAGGCTCCAGGATCTCTGCTTCTGAACAGTCTCAACTTCTGCATTTTTAAGCAAAGTTTCTCAGAAAAGTCCCTCTGACCAGGAAGATGCTGCAGGTCAGAGACGTGCTGCCTCCTCAAATGCAGACAGGAGACAGAAGCAAGTGCAGAAATGGGCACGCCCGGCTCACAACCCTTCTCCGAGCTGCCTCTTCCCCACAGTGGGTTCACAGAGCCCCCACCCCAGCCCAAACTCGGGGCTTGATTTAATTCTAGGCATCTCCTAACCTTGTGCTGACAGCAGCTCAAGCAGGCCTGCAGCATATCCCAGCGTAAATGTGGCCACTGGCAGGCGCCAGTTCCTTCTGTCCTTTCCTGCAGCAACAGCCACTACCAGGGAAGCACACGCTCGCCCACGCTCGCATTGCACGCTTGCGACACCGCACAAATAGCGAGCAGCCCACACACCCACAGCAAGGTGCCCAGGCCCACTCCTCTGCCAATGCACGAGGGTGCATCGACAAGGACGTGCATGTGTATCACCTTTATTTACTCACACACGCACTGCTGCCAGGCTTCAGCACACGTCCCAGATGGTCCCTGGCCTGCCAGTTTTATGCGGAAAGACACAAGGGATGAAAACAGGGAGAATGGGGTGAGGTGCAGTTTGTAATGCTGCCAAAACCCACATGGGTCTGTGTGCACACATGCAAACCCATCTCGGGGAGCCATGTGTATCTGCACATGTTGGCCTCTCTGCACAAACACATACACACACATCCTCTGCCTTGGCACATGGGACAGCAAACACGCTGTGCTCCTGAGGTGTCAACAGAAACACTGGCATACATATGTGTCATGCACATATTTTCATGCAGAGCTTTATCTCCATCTATTAAGCTTCTGCTTTCTACACACTGTTTTCCATAGCGAGTAGCTAACAAATTTGGACTCTCTAAGCTGAAATTTCCTGCTAAGGTCTATCTTTCCAGACTTTTTGTTTGTTTTGAAATTCCAACTTAAACGGTCATTCCAACTTAAACGGTCATTCCAACTTAAACGGATCATTTTGTCTGTATGACAAGTACTCCAAAGCTGTCCTTGGAACAGCCCTGACATCAAGGACTTGCTGGAGGCCAGCTGTGGGCTGTGTGGGGTTCCTAGGCTGAGATGTGTCCCATGCTCAGCTCCAGTGCACTCCTCTCACTCACCTCCACTTCGCACTCGTACTCAGAGGCATCAAGCAGGGTCACTCTGCAGAGGGCACTCTTGATTTTCTTGTTAATTTTCTGGGGCGACTTCTGGGTCTTGCTGGGTGTTGTTTTATCAGAGAGCCCATCGGTCTCACTGTAGTCCTTTTCCTCCATATCTGTGCCCTGGAGAGTGAGAGATGCACAGAGTTACTTGGCACTGCTGCCAGGATGGGAGCACTTGCAAGGCCAGCAGAGGAGGCCAGCACTGCCTCTGCCCCTCAGCAATGCAGGATCCCACAGCTAGGAGCTCACCCCTGAGCCCCCACCCCCCACTGTTGCCACAGTCACAGTCGGAAGAGTGACCCTGCAAAAAGAATGCCTGTGGGCCTAGTGTTGGTTCAGCAGTTGAGACCTCTCTATCTGGCTGCCTCCTGCAGCGGGCAGGGCTGAGGCAGCTCCGTGGCTGCTGGAAGCACTGGCAGCAGCATGGAACTGGGGCTTCCCTGCCTGGTGGCAGCTCCTGGGGGTACCACAGTTGCTCCCAGCCCTGCCGGGGCAGCTCAGCTGCTGGGATGCTTGGCCACCTGCTTCCTTCTCCTGCCCAGGATCTGCATGAAGCAGCAGTGCCACTTCTAGCTGCTATCAGCACTTTGGACCTTTTTTTTTTTTTTTTTTTTCTCCTGTACACAGGCACTACTGCTCTGCACAGGCTGGTGTTGGCAGCTGTGAGGCAGCCAGCAGAGCCCATGCACTGCACCAGGCATGTAGGGCTCCCACACATACATGCCTAGGCTGCCCTAGGGTCTGTCACAGAGCAGCTGGGGCCACCTCCTCTCTGCGGCAGCAGGCTTGGGGGCTGGACGAGCTGAGTGCCAGGCTCTGCCCTGCTCTGAAGTACAGGTCTGACATCAGGAACTGCTGGCAATGACTGAAGGCCTGATGGTCATCCAGACCCGCCATTTTTCCCTTGCTGTCCCACCTGGGCCACAGCTCCTGTCCCTTGCCTACTCACCGGCTCCATGTTTCGGGCATCGGGCTGCGCCCCAGGCTTATCGTTGGCCTCAGCTTCCCGGCTGGCAGCCACAGCAGTGAGGCCGTGGGTGGCCACCTCCAGCTGCTGCTGCGGGGCCTCCTCCTGCGCGTTCTTCACCTCCGAATCGGGACCTGTCTCTGTTGTCATGGCTGCTCGTCACCCTGCCCTGGCACTGAGACAGAGAGACAGAAAGCATCACACCAGCAGCCCAGCCCCACACCAGCAGCCCTGCTCCCTGCACCCATGTGGACCCAAAGTCCCTAGCATCGAGCTGCCCTGACGCAGACTGCTATGTGCATTCTGCCCTGCCAGCCACGGATGAGAAAGAGCTCAGCCTCCAACCCTGCAGCAGCCTGAGGCTGGGACATGGAGAGGGATGGCAGCACCTCAACCCAACGGCAGCTGCAGCCTGCTGGGGAGCTGGGTGCAGCAGGGCAGGCAGGACGCCAGGCTCCCTCCCTCCCCAGCACTGTACTAACAGAGCTGGGGCTGCATCCCAGCTCTAGGGCCTTTGGTAACTGCAGCAGAATGTATATATATATATCTCCTACATAAATATGTATAAATATTTATACACAGAATATATATATATATATATATATATAACCAATGAAATATTTTATTCTGGGAAGAAAAAAAATCAGGCTTTGAGTCAGGTTAAAATGCTGCATTAACACAGGAATTTGCAAACGAGGACAACTCTACATACTGCATCCGGGATGGCTGTTTCCTCCCCTCTGTATTCCCACTAGCCCAGCATGCTGGGTTCCCACAGCCAGCAAGGCTGAACACTGCACGGTAGGCGGGACAAAACCTGCCTCCAGCTCCAGCAGCCCATCCTGTGCAAGATGCAAAAACAAAACTAGGGCCAGGAACACAGCGGGAAGGCAACTTCAGTGCTTACTGTCCCTCACTGGGGTGCTGAGTAACATATTTTGAAATGGTGCCCTTTATGTTGTCCTTTATGCACATTATGCTTGTAGCACACTATCTCCTCCCCCCCGAAAAGCTGTACTAAATGTGGGAAAGTGCAAACTAAGAGAGTATACCTGCTGGCATGGGCACCTCTAGCCAGGCCTCGCTGTTCAGAGAATGAAGTGGAGAAACTGAGGCACAGAGCCCCGCTTTTGGCTTCTGCCAGCGCCCCTAACAAGCCCTCACCAGGGCAGCACAAGGCACAGTAGCAGTAGGTGAGGCAGCCCCTATGCTCACCTCCTGCACGGGCAGCCTGAGCACATGGCTTGAGGCTGCAGGGCAGGTGTGGGCAGCCATGGGACTGGTGGGGGCTCCTGGGGATGGCCCCTGCTCCCACAGGACACCGAGCACCCTTTGTACCCATCATCCTTCTGCCACTTGGGCTACTCATACTCTAGCAGTGCTTGCCTGCGCTAATGCAGGGATGAGCTCGCAGCATGGCTCCAAGCCTGCCCAGGGGCTAGGGAATTTGCTTGGTGACATTGCCTCCCACCACTGTCACCTCCTGTCAGTTCTGACTACCCAAATGTTCTAGCAGATACGAGAGCAAGAGCCAAGGTCAGAACCACCACCTATGACAGCAGGAAAAAGACTGCTGCATCTGCCTTGGATGGAGTTCCCTTTCCCCACGGCAGCCCATAGCCAGGACCGCACTGACGCAGCACCGGCGTTTTGCCCCGCGCAGGCACAGCATCAGGGCTGCCTCCAGCCCCCAACACCAGCAGGCTGGGGGTGGGCAAGTGGTGGGGAGGGCATGTTCCTCACTGTGCAGTAACAGGCTCAGCAACAAGAGCTGGGGAAAGGGATGTAGAAGGGGGGGGGGGCTCTTGTTACAAAAGTGTCTGTCCTCCCTGAGCCAACGCTACGCGTGCTGAGGCCCTGCTTCCCAAGGGGTGGCTGCACAGCACTTGCTGATGGGGATTAGAGGATAACTGTTTTCTCTCTTCGCTTCTGTGTGGCCTTTACTGGTTTTTATTCTTTTCCTTTTAACTGTGCCTATCTCAACCCTTGAGCCTTTTTTTTTTTCCCCATCATATTTTCTCCCCCCTGTTCTTTTGAGGAGGGGGAACAAGAGTGCGGCGTGGTGGAGTTCAGCTAGCCATCAGCAAGAAACCCCCACAGCATCTCACATTGCATCTTTCAGGTGTCCTCAGCAGAGAGGGGAATTGTGAAACTTCATCCAGAAGTACTGCTACACTTGGCTTCCCTGGGTGGTAGGGGAGAGGCAGGAAAGGAGAAGCATGCCTGCCCAGCCAGCAGCTGTGGCAGCCCAGCCCCAGTGGCGTGGCACAGCTGGCAATGCCTGAGGTCACCACAGAGCGACTCAGCTGACACCAAAAGAGCTGGAATTTCTCCTCCCTTGCCCTTGTCCCAAGAGGCACAGAGTGGCCAGCTCCATGTGTACATGGCCAGGGACAGGCAGGACAACCTGCCTCTGCCTCCTGAGAAACACCCGCTCGCCTGACAACCCCAAGCGCTCAGCCAAGGGCGTGAGAATATTCTGAAGGTCACCCCTGGTTTATTTTTTCCATGGAGGAAATGGGATGGAGGGCTGCTGCTTTTCAACTTCAGATAAAAGTTACTCACTCCTACTTCAAACGGGTGCGTCAAACACTTCAACCTCTTCTGATGTGTGATTTTTTAAATTAATGTGGAATCACTAAATAGCAATAATCACTCTGGGCCAAAACCACCCTACATTTTTCACTTAAA
This sequence comes from Nettapus auritus, assembly GCA_011076525.1. Lineage (NCBI taxonomy): Eukaryota > Metazoa > Chordata > Aves > Anseriformes > Anatidae > Nettapus > Nettapus auritus. The sequence continues at coordinate 1,379,960 of CM021784.1, forward strand.
GTTTCTGAACTTCCTTACAAATGAAGTATGTGTGTCCCCACTCCAACATGTCGATCCCCACGGAAAAACCTCAGATATGACTGGACTGGTTTTACCCAAAGGTGCCAGGCTGGGGCTCTCATCGCACACCTGTATAAGTGCCTGCGGTGCTCACCTGGAGAACGAGCTCCAGGGGCTCCATGCTTTGGGCCATAAGGTATGGGGACCTGCTGCAGAAGGAGAGAGCACAATGCAGAAGCTTCAGGGTGGCTGAGTCAATGTGTAGTGTTGCAAGAAGAAGCACCGAGCCCTAAGGAAGGGGCCTGATGTGGCCCCAAATACATTTCATCTCCTCACTCACATCCTACCCTGCATTCTCCTGCCCTCTGCCACCCCCCTTGGCCCCCTCTCACCAGTCCCAGCACAGCTCACCCCCACCGGCTGTTCCCTCTCCTGGATTCAGGTGCCACCTGGCTCCTTGGAAGCACCAGCACCTGCGTCCCTGGGCCACAACAGGAAGCTAAGGCTTAGCAAGGGTGCAGAGCAATCCAAGCACCAGCACCCAGCAGGGGCATGGCAAGGGCCCATCAAGCCCATCCCTGTGAGCGCCCAGGCCATGTGGGGCCCCTCAGTGCTCTCAGGTCAGGGCTCAGAACCAGCTGCACACTGCAGAAGCTGTGGGCTCACTGCATCAGCTGCAGCTCAGTGGTGCTAGGGAGTAAAAGGCTGAGCTTGGAAGGGCATCATGGCTGGCAAGTTCATAACTCATAGTTCATAACTAACGAGCTTTCTGGAACTTTTCTTGGGCAGCACCAGCAGCAGCCAGGGCCCAAGCTGAGACCCCGTCTCCTCTGCAGCCCAGGCCGTGTGCCCTGTTTCACCAGCCCAGCTGAACACATCCCCAAGGTCACCACAAGGCAAAAGGGGCACGGGGAAGGCAGAAGCAGGGGCCAGGGATGCTCAGGGCTGGCTGGGCACTGGGAGTCAGTCCCGGCCTGGTTCCTTCCTGTCCCTGTGCAGGACGCTGCCACCCGCCAGCACCGCCAGCGCTCCACCAAACACCATGGCCCATGGCTGCTGGAGGCCCAGCCACAGAAGGCTTCTGAGGAAGGCAGGAACACCAGTGCACTGACCATCCCCACAGTATTTGGGGACACAGACTGGCTTCCCACCACGGCATCATGTCTCCCAGCCACCCTCCATGCAGACAAACAAGGCCCACACTCCCAGCTCATTGTTAACAAGCAGTTCCAGCCCCTTCTTCCCCTGAGGGAGCCTAGTCAGCTCATTTTCCCCAAGGATTTTGCTGCTTCTCTCAAGAGCTTCAAAACCAGAGGATGTTTATTAGCAGAGCATCTATGTGACTTAAGCAGGAATTATCTGAGCTTCAAAGATGGAAAACACTTCCAGACAGCAAGAAGCTGGTTGTGCAGTGCTTGCCATCTAACACTGCTTTTTGGATGCAAAATTCAGCTCCTGCCAACTCACCTTGCAGAAGAAAGTTCAGCACCTCTGCACAGGAAACCTCTGATGTGGAGAGCCATGGGTGCAATAGGAAAAGGACATAAACCATCCCTTTGGCAGCTTGCTGCGACCTGACATACATTTGGCACCACAAACTGACAGGAGAGGTTTAGATCACAAGTGCAGCTAAACTGTTTGAGACCAGTGGGAATGCTGTCCCACACAGTTCTTTTTTTTTTTTTTTTTTTTTTTTTCCTCTAAACATTGCCTACAGCTGGAGCAGGACAGGACCCAAACCTCCAGGTAAGCAGCCAGCCCATCCTGTCCTGTTGCTATCCCTGGCTCCCGGTTTCACTCCTCGTGCATCCCCCTGGAGCAAAGCCGTGCCCGGCACAGCTCCTCTGGTGTGTGGGCTGAGCCACCAGAGGCTGCCACCCTGCATCTCCTCAGCACTCCTTTCCCACCACCTGTCAGCCTCACAATTTCCATTTCAAAGCCAATCTGCACAGGCAAGATTAACTCCACTATTCCCCTTCCCGTTCTGCTGACAAAACCACAGCACCCCTAGAGCCAGCTGCAAGCAGGTTCTGACTTCACGAGGCCGCTGCTGAGCTGCTGAGACTGAGGCCAGAGCATTACCAGGGCCGGTGGCATGCCATGGTGCAGGCTGGCACTCAGTGGTGACTTTGTCAGTGGCTTCCACCAATCTCTGCTGATGCTGAGCACTGCTGGGACTGCAGATCCCACTCCAGAGCAGGGACGTGTTGCCCCAGAGCACCAGTCCCTGCCCTCTGCCTATAGCCCCAACCCAGCACCTCGCCCCTGCCCTTCTCACACATCCCAGCTGCCGTTTACTCCCAGAGCCCCCCTTCTGCCCTGTCCCAACCCGCTGCAGGCTCTGCCCACCCACGCCTTGCTCCAGACACCCCTGCTGCCCCCCTGCTCCCCAGCTCTTGTGCCAAGGCCAGCAGCAGCCAAGGCAGGATGGGCAGGAGGGGGTGGGTGCCATCCTCCCAACCCCATGGCTGGCAGCAGGGACAGGGAGCTTGCTGGAGGACTCCTCTGCACCTGCAGGCCACAGGACTGCATGCCACACACAGCTGGTTTCCCCAAACCTGATTTTTGGGAACAGCTGGCTCACTAATGCTGAAACTTGATACAAAATCAGCTGGAGGATGTTCACAGCATGGCGAACTTGAGGTCACACAGCTGGAGCTGGTCAGAGCTCCAAGCTGCAGAGACAGGCACACCAGAATGGCAAAAAAGCCTTAATGGGATCGCAGGTGGACCTGCCTGCAGTGCCTGTGATCTCCCATAACCTCCTCCCTCTTCTCTTTTTCTTGGTGTTTTCCTCCTCACCCCCCTTCAAGCTGGTGTGTGGATTCATGGATTTCCCAGAAGCTCTGCCCCCACACTTCCCCAGCACATCACAGCTTGAGCCTCCGCAGCGCTTCCCTCCCAGAGCTTCCCCCTTCCCTGCTGCCTCCAAACAAACAGGGTTTTGCCTGAGCCTGCTTTTCACTTCCACCTTCCCATTCACTCTGTGCTGCTGGGTTAGCTTTAAAGGCTGAGCATCCCTCTGCTCCCGGGCTTAGCCATCCTCTCCTTTCTCTTCCCCGAGGATGCTGCCTATGCAGAAGCTGGGGATGGAGGTTTCTGTTTCTGAAGCATCACACGAGTATTCCTGCAAAGCCCCCTGTGCAGGACGGAATGCCTGCACACACATCCCAAACCTCGGAGTAACCAGGGTGCTCAGAGCTGGACAGCAATCAGGCAGTGCCCTTCTTCCTCACCACTGCGTACAGCAGCTGCCAAGGGCCCCACAGGGCTGCTCCGGGCAGCAAAACCTGCTGCCATGCCGCAGGACAGACCCTGGCCCCAGGACAGACCCCAGGGACTGCTGGAGGTGGGGTGCTCCCAGCAGCAGTGTGGGGAGCACCATGAGGGAGGTGGCAGCCTCGCGACTCCACGCGTGGGGGCCCAGCAACTTCACCGACCTCTCAGACACAGGCAGCAGCTTTCCAGAGCTGACTCCAGCCCTCAGAGGAGCTGAGGAGCTTGCCAGGCCCCCAGCAGCCATGCAGGCATACTGGCAGGCCTCAAACGTGGTAAGGAGTGCAGGCAGTGCCTTCCAGTCATCCTGGAAAAAACAGAGAGGAGCCCAGGGAAACGTGTGCCCAGCCATCCCAGCAGGGAGGCTGGGTATCCTCCAGGGACAGGTAAAAGCAGGAGGAGGACACAGATCCCCCAAAGCCCTGGCACTACACAGCACCCAAGTCCAGCACCTGGCACCAAGCTGTCACCCAGCCTGGTCCTGGAGGCAGCTGGGAGGCTCGCAAAGCCCAGACCGGCCCCACCTGTGCATGGCTAGCCCCCTGCACTGTGGGAGCAGCCCAGAGCACCGTGCTTGCAGGCGGAGGGCCCTCTCACACACAGCTCTGCCACAGGCCTTGCAACAAGGCCAAAAAACCCTACCAGCTGCCCTGGTGACAGAAGCGTGAAGAGGTGAGGAACATGGGGTGCTCCCAGCTCCTGGAGAGAGAACACCACTCCTCCTCCTGCGGGGCTGGAAGGGACGGAGACTGCATGGCAGCACCCTGCTCCCAGCTGGAAAACTGCCTGGCCCCTCTCGCGGTGCCCGGTCTCTAGGACCCACAGCACACCCAGACTGCTGCTCTGCTGGGCAGGCACTGCTGCTGAAAGCCCAGGTGCTGCGGCTGCCTGCAGGGAAGCAGCCAGGTCCAGACAGCCCTGGGCAGCCTGCAGCACCACAGAGCATCCTGCACAGTTGCCTTCTGCATAGTTCCTACCTTGGCGCAAGCTCCCAGTCCCCATGCTGCTAGCACAGCTTCTCTCCGCCGGGCTGATGCCGTGCACAAGGCAGCGCTTTCTGCAGAGCAGGCGCTTCCTCAACTCCAACACCCCCGCATTGATTGATGTGTACTGCAGCCGCAGCGGAGCTGGGAACTGGGCTGCCTTCCTGCCCTGCCAGCCAGGGATCTCCCTGCTCTCCCCCCCCGCAGCGCTCAGGCTCTCCCAGGCTGGGCTCCCACCTCACCAGGAGCTCTGCACCCGCACTGCAGCCCTCAGCACGGTGCAGACCCTGTAGGGAAGATTATGCCAGCCCTGTCCGCCTCCCTCCCAGTGCTCAGTCTCTCTCACCTGCAAACATCTGACTCATCCCAGGCCAAGCAGCGGAGGACAGGCTGCAATCATTCCAGCGTCCTTCCCATACACACACCAGCAGGGAAGGAGCTCCGCCACTCAGCTCCTACATGGGGTTTTCATCAGGAGCTGGGCCTGCTGGACAGTTTCATTCTGAGTCAATGTGGCACTTCTGGGCATCATCCAGGTCTCTTTAACAGGTTGTAGGGCAGAAAATACCATGCTACCTCTGAAACGTGACATCCAAGTACCCCACTTGCACTAGTTCAGCAGTCAGATCGAAGATGTACTGACAGCAAAAGCTGAACAGAAGCTCTTTCATCAGCCCTGTCCACACCAAAGAGCTGAGAGTGACATCCAGCATATCTCTGCTTATGGGACATGTGGCTCCTTGTCCCAGTCTGCTCCCCCAGGGAGGAAACACACCAAACCACTGGGGCCAGTTACTGTACCACATGTGTTGCACCCCCATGGTACCCAACAGCACAGAGTGCCCAAGTATCCGTGAAAGCACCGCGCTAACATCACCGCAGCAGAGGACGGATCCTGCTCTCAGTGCGTGGCAGGAAACCCCAAAGCACGAGTGGGGGCACTGGCAGAGCTGCTGTGGGACAGCCCAGGTAGCACCCAGCACCCCTGACCTGAGCAGCCCATGGGAGCAGCACGGGGGCTGCGCTTGCCCCTGCCCTTGTGCCGCACTCACTCTTGCAGGGAAGCAGTGGCTGCGGGGTCACGCTGCAGCAGGCTGGGGGCTCGTGGAGAGCACCCAACAGTTCAGAGAGGGGCAGCTTTCAGTGCTAGGCCTCTGGCTGCTCTCACGTAGCAAAAACTGGTATAACTAGCAGAGCTGCTCAGCAGGAGGACCAGGGAGGACATGACTGCAGAATTGCAGCCCGTGGACCCAGCACCCCCCAAACAATGCAGCGCTCTGCTCCTGCCCTGCCACGAAGCATGGCCACACTGCAGCACCCAGGAGACAGGTCCCACACCAGAGGTGATCACCTCTCAGCCGTGGCTCCTTGAAGCTTGGCCTTCTTGCTCCTTTTTCTGGCAGCCGGGGCCATCCAGGCAACTGGGGCAGGCAGGCAGTCTGACAGCAGGGGCTGGGCAATGCTTGCCAGGCACCAACAGCAGCACCCAAGCAGCCTTGCAAGAGCAATGCTCAGAGAGTAGCCAACAGTTTGTACAAATGCCAACAAAAACTTCAGAGCACTCCAGGCCATCAGGAGCCCGACGAGAAGAACAAGGCAGATCAAGTCTGGAGATATGCCAGCAGACCCCAGTCAGGCCTCAGCTCTCAGGGGTGGGCACCCAACCACAGTCTGGCCTCCTAGAGCCTGACTGCACCAAAGGCAGAAGCAGAAAGCCCTGCTCAGCCCTGTCTGCCCGAAGCCACCAGGGCAAGCTCCCCAGAGTGCCCACTGCGTAACACAGTTCTCCACCATCAGGACCTCATGTTCCTTCCCCAGGAACATTCACCTTAGGGGGAAACAAAAGGGCAGGAACCAGGCTGAAGCCCTGAGGGTAAGCCAGTTGGATGCTGGCAGCATATCAGAGAAACAGGCTTTAACACGAAGATTTCCCCGCCATCACCAGCATCGGTGGTTGCTTGAAGACTTTTGATGGTAAGAAGAGTGTGACCAAACAGTTCTGGGGGGTTGAAGAGACTCAAATGACACTGCCTGTCAGCAGTACATCCTCAGCCAGCACCATCCTGTTTGTACCAAAACTGTAAGGCCATGATGCACACGTGGACATCTGTGTCACGCAGAGCACAACACAAAAACACCTTTTACACCTTCTGAGAAGACTAGCGGGAAGGGAGCTCATTTCTGCTGTGAGCTCTCCTGGTAACGGAATTTGCCTTTGATCCCTGACCAGGACCACGGTGCAGCCCTGCAGTCCCAGCAGCCCCAGGTGATCCCCACACAGGTTTCCCCAGCCCTGCTCCCTGGACGGATGCTGCCTGCCTGCAGCAGGGTGCCAGGGGACACCAGGCCCTCCCGTGCAGCACCGCACCATGTCCCACCAGCAGCTGCTCTGCTCCCCCACACCACTCAGAGGCATCATTCCTCCCAGCTGGTGCACGTGCTGCTGGCTTGTGACAATTTGGGCCTCATGTGGGGTCTCCTCCACCCTGCCAACAGCACGGGACAGCACAGACAGCAGGGACTTTCTGCCTGGAGCAGGTCACAGAGCCCAGGGGAACTGGCAAGCAGGGCAGGGGGACCTTGCCCCACTGAAACGCAGAAACCCGCAATGCGAAAGGACCACAGACAAGTATGAGCATCTCAAACAGAGCTGCATGACCTGCTGTAGAAGGATGGACATCGTACAGGGTGTGCACACAGTCTAGGTATGGATTATGCAAAATACGGTGGAACTTCATTGCCCTGGAGGTGCCAAGAGCATGGTTACAGCCAGGGACACGCTGGAGAAAGGCTCAGGCTGCTCCCAAACCAGCAAGAGGTAGCAGGACAGACCAAGGTCAAAGTCCTCATCCCACACTTCTCTAACAGTAACCCCTCGTGCTTGGTACATTTTGACCCTAATTTGGATGATTTGAACCCTTAATTAACTCTCTGACCCCAGGAGAGCAGACATGGACACAGCTCCTAGTGGGTCACACCAGATGAGCTTTTTCCTTGTGCCCTTTGTAAATGTGGGCACACGTCAGACCCAAAACCCTGCGGACAGCCCTCTGCACAGTCCAGCATGGCTCCTGAGGGCTGACCTGGCCTTTCCCCAGCAGCATGGGACCCCTGCCCCTACTAGGAGCCCTCCCTCCCTTCCAGCTCAGCAGATCGGCTGGCACCCACCTCTCCCACCCTTGTTCAATCTGGTGTCACTCACCTCTAAGCACCCGCAGCTGTGAAACCACCAGAACCACTGCAGCACCTGGCCACAGCTACAGGGCCAGGTGGTGAGACACGGTGCTGCTCCACGGGGCTACCGCCACCTCGCAGTATCCAAACAAGGGGAAAATGTGGAGGGCACGGAGGCACAGAGGATTTGAGCTCCTTGAGGCTCAGAGCCAAAATCCTCTTCCACAGCACGCTGCAGCCAGAGACCCACCAGCTGTGAAGCAACCACAGACAGAGAAGCCAAGAGCAGAAAGCCGAGGGACAGGTCAGGCCAGGGCTAAGAGGAGACTAACAGACAGGAGGAGGAGGCAGAAAGGGAGAGATGGAGCAGACAGAGAGAGACCCTGAGACCATAACCATGGTTCAGATTGGACTTGACACATGATGGGAAGGACCTAATTTATCATGTCATGCACACCCCAGCACAACAACAGCTCAGCCAAACTCCCCAGCCCTTAGCAGCGTGGCCCACAGCAGGAGGGAGGCAGCAGCAGCACTGCCATCTAACACCATGCCACTGCCCCATGCCTGGTCACCCCAGGGCAGCTAGCAGGCCTTCAGCAGGCCTGGCAGTAACCACAGGACACCCTCACCATCTGATCAGCCCTTAAGCACATGAAACGCCCCTGCACCAGCTCTTCAGGGAAGTCTGTGGAAAACAGAAGTGATCTTACCTCGGTCCCTGGCAAGAAACAACGCACTCAGCCAGAGGCAGGAAGGCACTCAAGCCCATGGGGTGCCAGGCTAGGAGGGACCCGCAGCACCCACACCTCCAGCCCAGAAACACCAGCGGGGATGGGGACATGGGCCAGGAGCAGGCACCAGCCAGCTGCCCCCCATCACCCCCATGGCAGGTATCTACATCGGGCTGGACACGTGGACCAGCAGTAAGGCACACCAAACTTCACAGAGAGACACATGGATCTCAAACGCCTTCAGTGGTGGGGAGCACCCAGGGAAGGGCCAGCTGGCTGCAGCCTGAGGCTCTGCAGAATGTAAAGCCCCTGGCAGCCTGTCTTCAGGGGAACAGTTTTCTCTCAATCCAAAACCCGCAGGCAGCTCAGCCCATGGGAATCACAAAGCACCTGAGACCTGACCAGCAGCGGAACCCTGCTGGGCGACTGCCCCCCACGGCACGAGGCTGCACTGCCTCCCGGCTGGGGGGTTCAGGCTGTATCGCGCCAGGCTGCCAGCACCCAGAAGCACCCAGCCCTTCACAGGGTCCCCTGCCACCCCCAGCCCCCATGTTGGTGTGGCATGGCGTGCCCACAGCGCCCTGCCGAGCTCCTCGCAGGCCAGCGAGTCTGAGGATGTGCGAGGAGCCAGACAGAGTAGGGCTGGGGGGAGCCTGGCTGCACCCCAGCCCCTGGCTGTGTGCAGCCTGCAGCCAAGAGGAAGGCAGTAGTGACCACAGCTGTGCTGGAGCTTTGCTTTCCCCAAGCTCAACACGGTGCACCTTGATGGGGACAAGGAGACACAGCCCTGGCGGCAAGGCACGGGCAGCTCCAGTAGTAGGGAAACAGCAGAACAGAAGGTGGGAGCAGCAGCATCCATCCTACTGCACGAGCAGCTGGGCCAGCAGACAGATGGACACCTTTTTTTATACCTTTCAGCCTCAAACATCTAAACATCTGCATGAAATCCCAGGTCGGGGAAGGCAGTGGAGATCTGGAGTAGAAATGAGACACCAAAATAGCAACTGAGAACAGGCAGAGCGGGCTGGAGGCCACACTGGGCAGTGGGGGCAGGACAGGGCTCAGCTGCAAGACCCAGCATATGTGGGCCACAGCGGGACAGCGTGGAGCCCCTACCTAAGGCGGCTGCATGCTGCCAGAACAGCAAGAGTGACTTTTACAAAAAACTGGTAGAAAAGAAAGCTGCCACGCTCTCCGTGGCAACACCTTACGGCACATCAGCACCACTTCGGAGCCAGTCCTGACAGTCACTGCACACCAGCTGCCAGGACTGTTAGCTCGGTTTTGTCCTGGGCTTTGTTTTTGGAGAGCCATCTGTTTCAACCACCCCCCAAAAAAATGAGTCAGGAGCAACACAGTCTTCATCAGTGCATTCAGAAGCGAGGGACACTTGTTGCAGGACCAGCACAGAGGCCGTTCTCAGTGGTTAGAGGAGGTGAATGGAGACCTGGTATCTTAACTTCTTGCAAGCAACTGCAAGAGGTTGAGTACAGACAAAGGGATGTTCCCTGGATGACAATCCCTACCAAACCCCACTTGTCCCTGCAAGGACACTGGGCAGCCCCAGCCTTCCAGGGATGCTTGGAGGCCCTCACTGCACACCCAGTGGTGCTTCAGCTCAGGCACTGCAGGAGGAGATGGGTGCTTGGAAGCCACAGGAGGGGAGGAAGCCACAGTGGTGGCAGAGCACAGTGTGCACTGCCTGGAGCGAGAACAGCTGCCCCCATGGACAAGCTCCCCTGGTTTTAGCTTTTAACTCTAGGAAGAGGCAAACAAGCCCTGTGGGGAAGCACAGGTCCAGACAGCAAGCCACAGTATTCTGGTAGGGTCTCAGAGACCACCATGCATTTCAGCGCAGAGTTAGGGCCAGAAGAAAGACATCAGCAGTGGTACAATCCCCAACTCCGCTGTGGTGCAACTGGGCTTAGTGAAAGGCCAGCTAAAGCCTGGGCTGGCCATGGAGATCACTCACCTTCACCCCAAAATCCACTGCAGGCCTCCCAGGGGAGAAGCAGTCTGGAGACCAGCCCCAGGGCTGCGATGCTTCCCCCAGAGCAAGCACTGACCTACGCGTGCCAGCTGCAAGGTCCTGCAAACACAGTGTCTTGCTGACTCCTCTGCCCTTGCTTTTCACCACCTCTGCTGACCCTGCTGAACTGCAGCACCGTTCTCTGTCATCCTTGCAATCGCAGCTGACACAGGAGGCAAACATTTCTATTCCCTGCAGCAATTCGAAATGCTGTTCTGTGACTCAGATGCTGAAGGACTGCCAGCTCCCTCTGACCAGTGTGGGATGCATCTCAATTCTTAGAAGGGGTCACGGCTAAACTGGGGTTAGGTTTTAGTTCAACAACACAGGAAGCCCTTAGGTCCCAGCAGAGGCATCTTCAGCCAGAGAAGCCTGGCTTGCAGCAACACACTGCTGGGGCAAAGAGGCACTGCTCTCAGTTCCCCCCATGCCAGCCTGGAGAAACTGCCTGCCAACCATTGTTTTTGGAGACATTCACAAACCAGGAGGAAGACATAGTCTCTCCTGCATGGAGCAGTTTTATCTACAAGCCTGATTCAAGGTTTCCTACAACCCCAAATAAGCCTTTGATTTTGAGTGCCAACCTGCTCACAAAACCTGCTTTAAGGGGACAAGGCTCTTTGAGGACAGACCCAGCCTGAGGACGGTTCAAAAGTCAGGAGTAAATAGTGGGGGCTGGCAGGGACAAAGAGCCAGGGATCTTTTCACTCTTGTCTTCTTCAACTCTGGTCCCCAAGCTGCCAGTCCTGCAGGGCAGATGTTTAGGGACAAAGAGAAAAGAAGCCTTGAACCAAAATCCCATCCCACCAGCAAGGAAACATAAAGGCCCTTCCCCTTACCTCTCTGACACCGGCTGTGGACCAGCTCAGGTCACAACAAGGGTACCCACATACTGCCTGGGGCATGCCCAGGGACACTCCTGCCTGCACACCCCCTGCCTGACAGCAGCACCGGAGGTCTGGTGAACAGAGGTCTCTGACAAACAGCCATGGACAGATTGAGAGCCTGTGGGTAAATGTTAAGGAGCAGACCAATAAAGGACAGTTTGTGGCTGGGGTCTATTACAGGCCATCTAATCAAGGGGAGCCTGCTGATGAGGCCTTCTTGCTTCAACTACAAGAAACGTTGTACTCACAGGCCTTCATCCCGACGAATCCTGTCATCCTGATGATCCTTTCAACCACCTGGAGGTCTGCTGGAAAAGCTACGCAGCAGGCTGTAAGCAAGGAGACTCCTGGAGTGTGCTGAGGATAAATTCCTGGTCCAGGTATTAGACACCAACCAGAGGAGAAGCGTTACTGGGCCTGGTGCCTACCAATGAAAATCAGCTCATTGAAGAAGTTACAGCTGGGAGCAGCCACTGGCCATTGTGGCCCAAGCAGAAGGGCTGCAGGAGCATAATGCCTGGTCCCTGCCCAAAATGGTCTTTTCCTGAAATAACCCGACTTGAACTACTTGTCCCTGTTTAAGATCTCCTGTTTAACATCTCACATTAGAAGCACCAAAGCCACCATTGGTACAGAGGGGCTTTTGTTAGAAAACTTGCTGTCTTTAAACGGACTCCCCTCTTTTCACGAACCCTGGCTCATCCTTTCTGAAAGCCTAAAGACATCGCCACCGGGGCTGCCCAGTGTCGCACCATCAGCAGAGAGCAGACACAGCCTGGCTGCGAGGCACTGCCATGATGCGCATGAGCACCCACTCTGCTCCAGCCCTGCTGAAAGAAACCACGAACCACGTTCCCACTGCTGAGAACAGATCAAAGCAAGGCTAGGACTCTAGGAAATTTCAGAGCAAATAACTCCAAATAAGCCTAAATGATGAAAGAGGAACTTGCAAAGCAAGGGCTCCCTGCCTATCGCGGCACTTGGCAGGCCACTGGCGAGCCCAGCACAGGACACTGACCTCCCGACACAGAGCGGCCGCAGCAGCACCAGCAGCAAGGTAAAGGGCTGGGCAGGTAGGGCAGGATCAAGCTAGCAAGCAGCGTAGCCACTGGTGAAGACCCACAGCTCAAATGCAGAGTGGACATGCAAAAAGGAGGATCTCTGGCTTATGCTGAGCGGAGAAATATCCCAGTCTTCCCAGGCTGCTGCAGAGAAGGGACCTCACACTCCCTGGACATGCCCAGAAACAGAAGAAATGACCTTTTTAGCAAGAGAGTTGGTCTCTTTCCAAAGCAAAGACGTCTCTTAGGCCTTGGAGATGTTCAAGCCTCACAGGCAATTATCAAAGATAAGAGGCAAATGTTATAAAGCACAGAACAGACAGAAGAAAGGATAACGGAGTGCAGGGAGAAGAAAAGGAAAGTCATCCTGGAGCTGCTGCAGGGTGGGGAGCAGAGCAGCACGCGTGCTTTACTGCAGCTCAGCAGCTGACCTGCGCAGGGGATGCAAGGGAACACTGCCGGGACTCAGGACATACGAGCAGATCTGGAGCTGCTGAGAAAAACAACTGCTGCTGACAAGAAGGAATCTCCTGCCACGGGACCACAGCTGCCCCACTGCGCTGTGGGCGGCCCCCCAGCCCACGCCACCCTCTCCAACACTGTCACCAGGCTCCTGCCCGCCTCCACCCAAAGCACTGGACACTCTCACTGGGCCCTGGGTGTGTGGGACAGTCCAGCACGAGACCCAGCGCAGCAATCCTTAGTGCCAGGTCTGTGCACAACCAGGTCTCACAGCAGCCCAAACCGACCCTTTGGCAGGGCTGGCACTTCTGTCTGGCCCTATGCAGTGTACAATCTGCCCTGAGCTGAGCCTACGCTTTGGGGCAGGTGCGAGATGATCAGCACTGATACCAGCCCTGAAGCTGCAGGGATGAGCACCCCCCAGGCAGCCTCCCCCAAGCAGCCTCCAGCCTTGCAGCCCCTGCTCCCTGAAAAAGCACACTGTCCCTGCTGGCCTGGGGAACCTCCCATTGCCTCCCACGTCTGCTGGGCACACTCACTTCCACTTTGTCTCAGATGGTGTCTCAGTGCCTGGGGTTGCCAAAGACAACGCCTCGCACCGGACCCAAAACAAAGCTCCCCAGGAGATTTGCTCACCGGATCCAAGGTGCTTGCCGAGGGGAAGCATCCATGGAGCCAACAGCTGCTTCCCCGCTTCATTAGACCAAGGCTCAGCTAGGCTGAGCATGGGATGCCTCAAAGGTGACAAGAAAATGGTCCCCAGCCCTCCTCTTGCTGACACAAGAGAGCTTGGGCACTGTGTGAGCCCCAGGGCAGGGTCCAAGCACAGGGAGCAGGATGAGAGCAGCAGTTCCCCCTGCCTGCAGCCAGGAGGTCACTTTGCTCTCCCATCTGCTCCCCACCAAGGCATTTATCTGTCAGCAGCAATTAGCTCTGCCTGTGCTGCTTTCTGTCCCTGCTTTATATTCAGGACAGAAAACAAAACCACATTAATGCAGTGCTGTATCCTCACAGTGACACACCGACTGAAGGGATGCAAGACTCCTGATGGCTCTTGAACAGGAGACGTTTATTGCCATTTTTCACTACTACATATACTTTTCCTGTAGACTCATACACTGTCCACGTGCCTGAATTGGTCATACAACTGGTTAGAGACCCTCAGACATGCGCCTCAAGCCAGCCAGCAATTGGCCACTGCCCAAAGCTCATCTTTAACACTGTAGCCAATTTACTTTATCTCGACCTTGCTCAAGTTTGTTTCTACCGCTTGTTTCCTCATTATCTCTAATTCAGGGACGTGTGAAACAGTGCAAAACCACTTGTGAATTCCTTTCCCACAACAGACCACGAGGAATTCAGGTCCAATTCCCAAAGCGCCCCCAGCGCATCCAGTGACCAGCGCTGCAGTGCTCGCTCATACGCTGGAGTCCCAAAATATACCTGCAGCAGAGATGAATTGCGGCTGCTCTGGGAAAAACTGTAACTTGGAAATTTCCATGCTCTAAAGCATTTAACAGATATGTAAAAGTAGGACCAACGAGGTGTCGAAGCAACTCGAAGTCAAAGGGCTGAGCAGGAGCCAGAAACAGTGACCAGAAGCCCAGGCAATGTATGCTGGAAAGGGATGCGGACAGACAGACAGACACCTCCCCATCAAGCAGAGCTGCAGGGAGACAAAATTCAACTAGTTGCCTCAGAGAGGGAAGACAAGAGTCACATGGATTTGCACAACCCTCCTTTTGTTGCTGCAGGTCTACCACGCTAACAAGACGCTGCACTAGTCTCCCAACGAGAGAGGGAAAATCTGCCACAGGGCTGGGGAAAATCTGTCCTTTGGCTTTTCAGAGTGGCCAGGCACTACAAAAAAACAAACCAAGGACAAATGGAAAATCCAACAATGACTTGCAAAATAGAAACAACAACAAAAAAAAATACTGCTGTCAGGCTTCAGCTTGCTGCAGGGCTTCTGCACCTTGTCTGCAAAAATCCTTCAAGTGTCCATAAAGAAATCTCAAGCTTGGTAATCACTGAGCTGGACACCCATGTATTTAGGACCCATTACTTGAGCCTCTGACCTTGCCACACTCTGAGCTGAGCTACAGCATCGAGGATGAGGCCAAGCCTTCAGAGAGAAACATGTCTGTGGTAGTTATGACAATTAAAATCTCGTGTTGAGGTTAACTGAGCCCAGCAAGAATTCAGAAAAACCCTGACTAATTTTCTTGAAGCATAAAAATGGTACTTTTTACTCAGCCTCGAGCTGGTTCAGAACAGCCCAAGGGATTTTCAGGGGTGTTCACGAGTGCTCAAAGGTCACCAGCGTGCTGCAGACAAGTATGGGAGACTCCTATGGGAGAGGCTGCTTCTTGAAGTGGCTGCCTGAAAACAGAGGTGCAGTGCCTCCTTTTTCACCCCACTTGAGCAAGTGGCACACAATAGGATCATCTCCACTCGAAAACCATCCTGGCCACTCTGACCATTCTCACCACCCCACGATGGGGTGGTAGGCTTCCAGCCACCACCTCCTGCATCCCAGTCTCCACTTTTAATTTGAATTCTAAAAACACACGCACTGAACAAGGAGCCTGGCACTGTGGGTTTGGGGATCAGAGGTGTCTCCTGGCACGTGCACCCACAGAGGAGGGAGATTATCCCGTTCTCTGCCCTGGAGATTCAGAATGGCAGGAAACGCATGTGACCGAAACAATGTGCTGGAAGGCACAGCCAAGCAGGGGGCCGTGCTCTGCAGCCTCAGGATGGTGACAGCCAGACATCAGCTGCCACCACTGAAGTGCCACGGCAGCAGGAAGGAGGGCAGGGGGCTGAAAGGTGAAGCATGCTTTGCAGGCTGAGCAAATCTCAGTGCTGGCATACCTCACAGCCCTGCTTGGTAAACACTGAGAAGATGAGGGAAAACAGCTCGTCTCCCTCCTCTCAAGCTGCTCTCCTTCCAGACAATTAATTTCAGCCCTGCACCAGCCCATGGCTGTCTTGCAGTATGGCTGTGAATCATCAGTACCCAAAACGTTGACTCACAGAGGTGAGGCTCCAGATGCTGCTGACGTGGAAGCCCTCATCCCCACAGCCGCCTGCGCTCGCACCCCGCAGGCCTCCTCTAGGCCCTGCGCTGCCTCCCCTGCAAGCCCCCAGGAGGTCACCACATCCTTTCATCAGCAAGGCAGACACTGCAGCAGAGATGCTTTGAGAGCTCGTTTAATCCCATTCAGCCCAACACACAGAGCTGGCCCACCAGCCTGACAAGCCTTTAATAGTTTCTGCAGTAGAAACTCCTCTCCCTCCACAGCTGCCTGCTCCACAGCCTGCTTCTCCTCACATTAGAGGTGTTCCCCAGTGTCTCATCCAAATCTCACCCCTGCAGGTCCTGGGCTGTGGCTGTCCCTGTCCTCTGGGCACCAGGGGAGAGCTGCTCCTATCTTTCCACAATGTCAGATCTGCATGTCCCCACCTTTCTCAGACCACGGAGCACTGCTGTGTCCAAACCAGGCAGCACTGGTTCCTCCTCCTGCCATTGGGGTCCTGGCCATGCAGCGAGCGTGTGTTCCAAGTAACTCTGCTGCCCACAGCTGGACAGACCCCATGGTTCAGCCTTCCTCTTTGCCTGGCTCCCGCAGATCTCTGTTAGCCAGGATAACAAGACTTTGCTATTGCAGCACCGAGATTTACCTTCCGGTATGTAACCACAGATGCAGCACAGCAATGCTAGGAGCTTTCTAAGACCCCTCACCCCCACGTTTGTCTCAGGTTCTCTACGTCTCCTCCTCGTGTCCCACTTTTTCTTCAAATCAGTCAGAGAGATGGATGTTATAACATCCAAGTCTCTCCAGACAATCACAATCTCTTCTGATGTTCTCCCTTTATGGTAAAGCATTTCCCCCTTTGTTTAGCACCCAAGGCATCTTCCAGTTCTCAGTGACTCAACTCCTCTGCCCAGCAAGAACTTCAATGTGCACGCAACAGGCAGGATGAAGACATGCCGCTGCAGCCCACAGCCACCGTGCACAGCAGTTACCACAGAAATGGCACAGCGCTGGAGAGCCTGAAAACTCACCCACTCACCCATCCCCTGCCGCTACTATCCAGGCCTCCATGGAACCATGAGGTTCTTGCAGGCACCATTCCTCCACCCACCCACAAGCCTTGATGTCCATCCACACTATTGCATAAACATATCTGACAGCCACAGTCCCTGTAATCCACCCTTTCTCCATCACCTCCAAACCTGCTCCCTCCCGCCCCTTTGCCAGAAGGATTTTGGAAATGAGATGTCACACCAACATAGCATGATGTTCTGCTCAACGTGTTGTCTGAGCAGGAGCAGGTCATGCTAGAAACATACTGAATAGCAAGTCTATTCCCTCTTCACATCAGACACTTTTTCCACTAGCCTGTGGGCAGACCTTGCACTGCCCAGACAGAGCTCTGCTGCCTCATTCTGCTAATCAGAGCAAGCCTGGCCAACTACACAACAGCAAAGCGTCAGCAGGACCTGCCTTACACAGCTCCTGTCTTCAGACAGCTGAGAACAACAAAGCATGATCCTGGCACTAGAGAAGATCACCACTAACAAACCACAAGAGAATGCTCCTAGTGAAACCACAGAGACACATCAGCTCCTGTCCCTCCAGCAGATGACAGCTCTATCCCAAAGCCTGGCTGGTAATGGGGGACAGGAAGCTATCATCAAGGCAGTCTGGAAGAGTCTCCTCCTGAAGACAGGCAGAAGCCTACCTTCCTTGAGGGTCTCAAATCAATATATGGATTTACCAGCTACTAGAGACATGTTTGGCAGGATAGGTGATTGCTTTCCAGCCCTGAGCAGAGCCTGGCAAGCTTGGGCTGTTTAGCTGGTGTGCTCTGCAATCACTAACCGGATCCTGAGTTCCTGGGAGCAACCAGGGCGCTGGGCTGGGGAAAAGGAGTCAAACCCAGGGCTGAAGAAGCTGCTGAGCACTGTGGTGAGAAGCAGATGGCGTATCGTCATCCACAGGGCACATAATGGCCTGGGCTGGAGCTAATGCACTGTGAGTTGGGTCAAGTAGGAAAAAATACAAAGGTAAAGATGGGAGGAGGAAATGAGCCTAAGATAAAATATTTATACAAGGACAATGATCATATGCAACACTTCCACAAGCCTTGGGGTCCACCTCACAAAGATCCTCACAGTACCATCCATGCAGCCCAGACAGGGTGAGGACAGCCCGCCCGCAGCCTCTCTGAATGAGGCTGGCAAAGCTGCTCTCATCCAGTGAGATCAGACTTAATTGACACATGTTGAATCTGTGTTTGGGCAATTATGTATTTATATTATGTCAGCAGTTGCCAAGAGCCTGGACATCTGCTTACTCATCATGTGTTAGCCCAGCAGCACGGAGACATTTGACCCTGGAGTATGAAGCTGTGCTTTTCCAACATGCCTGACAGCCAGAAAAGTGCCTCCCCTGCAACAAACTGCACCACTCCTCCAGCGGCATTGCCTTCTGGAGATGGGCAGCAATCTCCTGTAACAATATCCCCCAGCTTGGTGTCAATAAAACAGTCCGTACATATCTCACCGTGCTATCCTCAGAAAGCCTGGTCAGCCCCTCTGTGGCTCCAAAGTCATCAGCATCATGCCATACAGGACTTCGGTAAAACATGAACCATGAGAAAGTTAGGGCAAAAAATGCAAAGTTGAGATGTCACTGAGTTCACGTGAAAAGGGTAGGGATATCCCACAAGTCAGCCTTGAGTTTATGGCATGAGGGCAACTTGATCACCTCCTGGGCTCAGCTGGTATTCGGCTGCCACCACTGAGCCGGGAGCACTGGGGGCAGAGCCCAGTACACGAGACCAGGGCCAGACACCAGCTCCATCCTCTGCTTCAGCAGCACGTGCCCAGCTGGACTCAAAGATCCTGGCAGACTCTGCCTTGCTTTAAAAAACACACACACAGCCCTTCTGGCACCAGAAAAGCAGGAAAGAGAACTTAGACCTCTGTCCCACTCCCCACACTCCAGAAGGGCTCCGCAGCTCCCCTGCCCAGCAGCACCAAGGTGCATCCACCACCCTGCTGCTGGGATCGGGCTGCTCCGTGCCCAAGCCTGTTCAGATGCAAAAGGCACACTTTGTCCTCCCCGCTGTCCAGCTCCCACCTCACACAACAGCAAACAGCTGTTTTTCAAGACCTGGGACATTTTAACAGGATTTCAGCCACCAAGTTCCTACCATTTCAAGTGACACCTCCCAGTTGAAATTCAGGAAAAAATCGCTCTGACCCTTCCCAGGGGACAGCTCAGGAAGTCAAGAAATACCCTTCACACTACTTTATTAGCATGCAAATGAAGATCTCTCAACTGGTGGGTCAGATGATTCAGCCCTGCAAAAACACCATACATTTCTGCAGATTGAAGCGTTGCCGAGACATTAGCAGTGAGACAAAAAAGCAGGCGCAGACAGCAACTTGCAATGCCTCATCCACATCTCACATCGCAGTTTGCTTTCCTTCCTGCACTTGTAGGGCCATGTAAGTAAGGCCAGGACAGGGCCGTCCTCCGTGCCAGCACCCAGCCCTGCAATGTGGGACAGGGCAAGCACCCAGCTGACACCCTGCTCATTGCTGGACACGCGTCCCTGCAGCTGCTGTGCTGCTGGGTAGCTCCTTACTTCCAAGCTCTTCCTGCAGCCCAGGAAGCTGGAGGCCAAAACACTGAAGGCACCTGCCCTCACCTGCCCTGGGTACAACCGTGCCTTGTGCCCGAGCAGGGCTGGTGGTGACAAGCAGCAGTGGCCCAGTCCTGTGGTGACTGCTGGCACAGGACACTTGCCACTGCCAGCATGGGAGCAGCTGCTGGGCCATGGCACGCCATCTGTCCACTGGAAGGAACAGAGCAATTTATTCCTGAACTTACTCAGCCGGGTAGGTGTTACTTGAAAGGGCAGGAGGCTGGTGGCTGAAGCCCTGTTTAAAATGCCCCAAGTCTTGAAAAACATCCATCACTGAACAGTAATGGCCCAGATGCCGCAGTACTGTGTACTCTGTGGACCACCACCAGCCTGCTCAGTATTGCCGGGCTGTCTTTGTTTTCCTGTGCACCCAGCAAACTCATTGTCCCCTCCACACCCCAAGACTGGCCCTGTGCAGCATGCCGGGGCCCTGTCTGCGCCAGCCCAGCTTGGCCTAGGCAGTAGCAACGCAGCCAGAGGCACTGAGCTGCTGCCACCACAGGGCTGATTCTGTTCCCCAGCTCTCCCCCGTCACCTCGACTCCCTCGTGCATCAGCTCCCCTCCCTGTGAGGACACCAGCTCGTTACCTAAAGCAGAAGTGCCCACCTGTCACCAGCCTGCTGGAAAACAACACCAGCTGCAAGGCAGAGGCACGGCCGCCCTCCTCCCATAGCCACCGCTCCATGGGGACCCTCCCCGCAGCACCCCCGGGCTGGCTCTCAGGGCCAGGGCAGCTTCCAGCACCGGCGGCTCTCTGGCACCGGTCCCCCTCCTGCACACGGAGCCCCACTGCCATGCCAGCTTCCTGCCAGCACAGCTGCAGCAGCATGGAGGCTTCGGAGAGGCCCTGGGACAACCTCAGCCTCCAGCACCCCCCACGATGCCCACAGGCTGGTTCAGCCTTCAGTGCAGCACGGACACTGCTTCTGGGAGCTCACATCGGAGAGCAGCTACGAGGCAGCACCCCCTGCCCAGTGCTCTGCTCCTGCCTCCAGGGTGGGTGACACGCTGGCCACCTGCATGGTGCACAAAGCAAAGATGGGTACTTTACGGGGACCCTAAAGCTCACCTCACACCTGGCCGCCACAGCTCAGGTACCCAGGAGCTCAGGGCAGGGCACAGCACAGACAGAGCTTGGCAGAACAGAGCCCTGCACGCAGCAGAGCCAGCAGCAGACCAGGCAGCCACACACCACAAGCCGTACCACTGTCAGCAAACCTTGCAAATAGTCCCCCTGCACTGACTGCCTGAAATCTGCCCTCCGCTCCAGGAACGAGCGTAGGGGGCACGAAGTTCATTAAGGCTTCTTGCAAAACACAGCACTGCACAGCTTGCCTCCTCCAGCAAGTCAAGCAGCTCTGTAAAGCCAGGAATGTGCCTCTGCCAGGCAAACACATACCTTTTAAAAGGGACATCTGCACTGTCAGCAGAGTATAGAGGAAACGCTAGAAGCAGGGAGACAGGAGCTTTATGATACCATGATATGATAAGACCCAGGGCATTCAACAAGTTTCAGCAAAGGTCCTGGACGTGGACAGGGACCTCACAAGTGTTAAGGAAAAGAGCAAGGGAGAAAGCAGTTCGCTTAACATTCAACATGCAAAACCCTTTGATGCATGTCATATGGGCAGCACCCCTGTGTGATGCACCCTCTGGATACTCCGCACTATAGGGTTTAAGCCACCACCCACAGCAACTTCCTTTTCCTCCAGCCTACAGCAGCTACACAGTTCTTTCTCATACCAGAGGATCTCATTTGATTCAAAGCATTTTGCTGTTACTAAGAAAGGATTCTCCAAGTGCCTTACAAATACTTGGGACTGGGAAGAAAACAGACCCAAGGCAGGCTTGTGATTGCCCTGAAGGACAGCCTGGAGCACTGACACCTGAGCAGTGCAGCCACTGACGCCTTCACAGGTCATCCAAACCCTTTTGAAGCACCTGGATGTTCTTTTTCCCACCTGTCTCATCTCAATACAGCTACCACGTAATGAAGACTAAAGGCCCCATGCTTCACCTACGTAACCTGTCACTGTCTGGAGGGAAAACATGCTCACCCACCTTGCCCGGCATCTCCCAGCCCCCTGCCCTGACCAAGGGGCTGCACCTGAGCTGCTGGTGCTGGGGCCTTGCGGGAGCCTTGTGGCT
The DNA here is from genome assembly GCA_011076525.1 of Nettapus auritus. Classification (NCBI taxonomy): domain Eukaryota; kingdom Metazoa; phylum Chordata; class Aves; order Anseriformes; family Anatidae; genus Nettapus; species Nettapus auritus. Next base: position 1,401,441 of record CM021784.1, read on the forward strand.
CCTGTCTCTCCTCCCTGTTTTGGTGCAAGCCAGCAGAACCAGACAGAGGAGCAGCACTGAAATGGAAGCCCCAAACAAAAGAGCCACCAGAGCTTCAAGAAAACTTCCATCCCCATGGTGAGGGTCTCAGCAATCTTGGACATAGAAACCCCAAATCCTTTGTCAGTGATGCCCAAACACTCTGGGGTGCCCTGTCTGCCTGCACGGAGCAGGGCAGCCAGCAGCACCTCCCACTGACCTGCCGGAGCGGGGCACGGACCAAGCTGGACTCACCCAGCAGCAGCGCAGGGAACAGTACCTGGAAAGCTCCATCTCTGTTACTTGCTCAGCAACAGGCATCAGCAGGAGCCTCTGCAACCCACTCCCCTGCCAGTTCCAGAAGGTTTGTGAGACCACAAAGCTCTGTATCTCCTTTACATGGCATCTGCTTGAAGCACTGGGACACGGCTGTGCTGGGGACATGCTGTGCTGCCGCCTCTCCCCACACCTGGCCTCCCACCACATGGCCCCCAGCTTCGCTTTGTACCCAAGGCCTAGAGGAAAGGGAGCAATGCTTTTAGACAAGGCAGACCTTCCACTCCAAGTCCAGTTGCTGCTTCTGGAAGCTGACAAATGATGGATACAAGAAGGAAAAAAGAAAAAACAAATCTAAACAACTCTGCTCCATCTCAAGCAGCCAGCCCAGCCAGCTTGGGAAGCAGCACTTCCATGGCACCATACAACCTGCTTTCCCAAGGACAGCAATGCTTATGGGCTCCCCCCGTGCCCTGGCCAGCATAACCCTTTCCAGCTTGGCTCTCCTCTCCCAAGGCCCTGAGCTCCAAGTGCTGAGGACACAGCCAGGCTCAGCAAAACCTCACAAATCCAGAAGCACCTGCCCAAACAACCTGCTCCCTGCATGCTGCGCACCAGCAATCAGCCACACCAGCAGAGCAGGATTCCCAACCTGCCACGCTGCCTCCATCCTCCACCACACCATGCTCACATGTGCTGCTCGACAGATCACTGGTTGTAACCAGCAACGAGCCCAGGACAGCACTTCTCCACCTCCGTACCACGCCAACCCACGGGACAGAGCCTTTGGGGGCATAAGAAGGGAGTGCTCTGCACCAAGGGCAAATCACAACCCTCAGCATTGTTGCTGCCTCCCAACTGATACAGCCCAACATGTTGGAGAAATTCTTCCAAACATTGCAAAATTTCTTTGTAAGGAAGAAACTGATACAAGTGCACAGAAGAAAAGCAGCAAATCAGTAAATGAAACCAATCAGGAGCCGCAGCTCAGTGAAGGAACTGTTCTTGCAAACATCTTTTTGGACAGTGCCTGCAAGCTATGCTCTTGTTCAGCTCGTTTCTAAGTGAGGACAGATTAGCAGCTGGCCAGTACGAGGAGCTCCTCTGCTGATGCCCACACCACACTCCCTCGTGCACCTGGAAGCTGCTACGCACAGCAGACTGCTCCTGCTAGGGGCTGAGCTGCTGACACCTCCCCAGGCACTGGTTTAAACTTGTCCCAAGACTGCAAACAATGCCACCAATTCATCTCGTTTGCTTTGTATTATTTGCAAATACAAAGACCAAAATTCATTTTTTTTTCCTCTCTTCAGCAGAAAGTCGAAGTCCCCGTGCCCAGGCAGGTTTCAAACACAGCGGTCGCTGCCTGCAGCCCAGGGCTAGGCAGCCAGCCGGCGGATGCCCCTCTGCTGCCCAGGGCACTGCGCACCTCGCCTGGTGCCCCTGTAGAGACCAGGAATGAACTCAGCCCAGGTATGGCACCAAGTCTGCTGCTTAATTTTAACCCTTTTCATTCTTGGCACCTCTCTTCCACTTTCCACACACAATCAGATTTCCAAGAAGGAATAACCCTGTTGAGCAAGATTACAGCAAATGCTACTCCATTGCAGGGGAGCTGCAGAGGGAAAGCTTGCACAGGAACAGATGAGCACCCATTTTTTCCACGAGTAAGGAGCAGAGACTCCCTGGGTAGATGGAGATATCACTGTCAGTTATACAGATGATGCACAAACACAGTTCTGACAAACAGATGCACAAACCCATGCCGATATCAAAATGGGAGAGACACACTGAGACCCCCAGTTCCCACTGTAAAACAGCTCCAGCCTTACTTTCCCCCCTCAACACCCAGCCAGGTCTTCCCTGGGGAATCCATCATCCCAGCAGGCATCCCACGGATGAGGGGACAACTGCTGGTAAGCAAATATTGCTAGTTTTCTGTTGCTCTCCCCCAACCCTTCCATTTACCTCTTGGACAATCCTCAGCAGGTTTTGTGTTTTTTTTCCCCCCCTCACTGTTTAATCTCTCTCCAGCTCCCAGAAGACACATGCTTATTGCTTGCAGAATCTCTTCTAGATTTGATGAGTCTCAAATTCTGCCCCCTCCCCCCACCCCAAGCAGGTGACAGGCACTCAGGGAACTTGGACAATTAAATGACAAGAAAAGGAAAGTCTGGACAAATAATAAAAAAAACTACAACTGAATTAAGCCTCTCCTTTCACCACACCCAAGGGCAGAGCCTTCAGTGATAACCAGTGAAAAGCCTACCAGAGCTTCCTGCTGTCACACAGGGGTGGTAGGAAAGTTTCACTAAATAACACAGACATGCAGGGGCACAAAGTCCTGCCCAGGAGGTTGCTGCAGACAGACCTAAACTGGGGGATCAGGATCCAGCTGGCTGTGCCTGGGGTCACAGCTAAGCTCACCCTGCAGTAGGGAAGCAGCATGCAGCAGTCATGGCACAAAGAAAGAAATTAATGTTTTACCACTGAAGCAATCAGCAAAAAGATTAAAGTTTAGATGATACGCAAAGTTCCTGATCAGAACTTTTTCCCCTGATCTGCTAGGTAGAGAAACATTTTCAAAATATCATCATGGTTTAGCCGACACCTGCCAGGTCTGGATGCGAGTTCTGCAGAACTAGAGGCAAGCTCTCAGCCCCACCACGTTGCCCCAGGACAGCCCCACCACACAACACACTTTTGACCATCGCTGCCAGGAGCAGCAGCACCTCCCCAGCACCGTGTCGGGCACTGTGAGGGTGTTTGTGCCACGCAGAGCTGGGCAGAGGATGGCATGGCTCCTCTCCTTGCAGCTCAACTGGGGACCACACCACAGCCAGGACAAAGGGAGCAGAGGCAGTGACAGCTCCTATGTTGATCTGTATTGCCCTAGGCTACAGACAAGAAGTCTCAGCTGTGTCCATCCCAGCCCACCCCTTCTATCCCACATGTCCCAGTCTGGCTGGCAGGAGGCCACTGTGGCCACCAGGCACAGATCGGCCCTGGCAGAGGGGTGACAGGTCGCACCCACCTCTGGGCCTCCAGGAAAAGACCCACAGAAAGCAAAGCTTCAAAGGCCACGGGCTGGCCGGTCTGTGGTTGCTCCTCAGCTGAAGGTGGCCCATTCCAGGCACCTTCCAGCAGAGGGTACAAGTCTGTGCTCCCCAGGAGAGGAGGTCTGCATGCCTCATTTACAGGATGGAGGAGCTGAGCAGCAGAGGAAAGACCTCTCTTCCAACCCATCACCCATGACAAACTGTGTACCGTCCACCAGCACCAGACCCTCTGGCAAGAGAGGAGCCCTCGGGGCCAGCTCAAGGGAACACCATGGAGGTGGCTTGAACACCTGGGTTTCCAATCTGCAATCCTGCAGCGTTTGCATTTGTCTCACCTCCGCGAGCCTCTCCCTTGCCTGCCCCGGCTTCGGAGGACCCTCCCAGAGAGCCCCGGGCCCAGACCACCAGGGAAACGCCCTCACGGGCCTTCTGTCACCTCGGGAACTTCTGCAGGAAGGTGCAGGCATGGATGCCATCTGATGTGTCCTCTGCAACAAAGCCTGGGGACAGCCACCAGGCCGCCACCGGTGGCAGCAGAGGGGTGGCCTCTGGCTCAGAGCCATGACGCTGGCTCCAGCCCCATCTCCATCTCCCCAGCCACCAAGAGCCTCTGTTTCCACGGCAACGCAGACACTGGTACCTCGGCACTCACCGCCGAGCTGCCTTGTGAAGAAGGCAGCACACAGAAGCCTAACAGAATTACTGCAGGCCTTTTCTTTCCCCCTCCCCCTCCTGCCCTTTTCATCCAAAACACAGCACTGCATTATCACCTCAGGGGCAGGAAGGAGCATGGTCACAGCTGTGCCCCAGGCAGCAGCAGCCCCCTGCCAGCCTGCCAATGGGGCCTGGGCCAGTTTGGCTCAAGGCAGGTGGGGTCTGTGCTGCAGGCACATGATGGATGTGACTCCAGGGCAGGAAAACAGCACCGGCTCCACCTGAACAGCCTTTTGGCCACCATGTGCATGTGGAAGCAGGACATGTGACAGCACAGGGGTCCAGTCTCACCCTCCAACCCATACGTTCAGCTGTTGCTCAGGCTCCGAAAGTTGCTCACCGCAGCACAAAGCTCCCTCCAGAGCCCCATCCACCACCCCATCACCATACCAGGTGTCCTGCAGCCTTTGTAGGGGGGCGAAGGACACCAGTCGAGACAGGAGCTTCTGGGCAGCACGTGGCCTGATGGAAAACTGGCCATTTCCAGGCGACCCCATACAATCCCACAATATAAAAGATAACAGTCACAACAAAGACCCTCTCAGCAGCCCAAAGAAGCTGTACGCAGAGGCACAAAAAACACAGGTGCAGCCCCTGGACTGGCACCAGATGGGCAGTGGGAGGCAGGTGAGCCATGGCATCCCTGAGCTGCACCCCGGAGAGAGCTGAGTCCTGCCAGCTCAGAGGAACAAGCACAGCAGCCCCACACAACACCTTCAGAGACGCACAACCATGAGAGCTGCAAAGCTGTATCTTCAAAGGAAAGCCACAGCTCCTGCCCGCCAAGCAGACAGCACTGAATGCATACCTAAAGGCGGGGCAAGATTACAGCCCCAGCATGGATCTTGGCAGAGAAACTTTCAACGGCTGGGCAGAGAGACGGGCTGTGTCGGCAGTGGGTGCGCATCCCAGCTGTAGGGCAACCTGGGGGAAACCAGGCTCCTAACTGAGGAGATACAGAAGAGGTTAAAAGTACCAGCTGAAGCAGGCAGGGTGTGTAACCAGAAGCCACCCTTTCCCAATACAAGTTTGAGGGAGCTGGCAGCATTCTCACCAGCCTTCAGGGCGCACATTGCCACATACCACAAACCAATTTGCTTAGACAATGCCAAAGCAGCTGAAGTGGCGCAGAGCAAGCTTCATTGACCAAGACACATACCCAGTGAGGACAGGCCCTGGATTAAGAGGAAAGTGCACCAGCAGCCCTGAGCCAGGGCGGTGGAGCAGGCACAGTGCCGCAGCACCCACCCTGGGCAGTTCCGCCACAGAGCAGACACCTGCCCCACTCTGTGGGTGCCAGATCTCATGGGCTGTGCGGCTATGCCCAGGCCATCATGTGGGGATGGGGATTGCAGCACCACCCTGGCCAAAGTCCCATCACTACACAGGGTAAAGACCAAAGAAGAAAGAGCACCTTCATCTTCCCAACTACTCTGTGAAATGGACCAAAAGCAATTTTCAGGCAAAATGCGATTAGCGCAACTTCCTGAGCCAATTCTTACAATAAGGAGCTAATCCTGCCTGGGGCACTGGGGAGGGACCTCAGCAGCTGCTCTGCTGCTCATCTGTGTTTTGCTGCCATTAGAAACTGCCTGCAAGCAGAGTTATGGGGCTAAATCATCTCAGCACCACGTGCACGTCCTGACAGCGCAGGGGTCTATGCACTGGGAACAGAGTTGCCATGTGAAGAGCTGGCCATGTCCAGCAGGCCTCCACACCCCGCTGCACTTTTCTGGGAGTGCAGGGAAAGGGCTGCTCAGGAGATGCCATGGCCACACACTCCAGAGCCATCAGCCTGGGCTGGACCAGGCTCTCCAGGGAGATGTCAGGACCACGAAAATCTCAGCCCTGGAGCACCGCAGCCATTCCTCCCCTCCTGCTCTCACAGCCATGCAGGGAAGGTACTGCAGTAGAGAGACTGGGTCTGTTTTATGGCAGCACATGTAGCAGAGGGAGGGACACTGAACCAAAGGCTGGTAACAGCGGCCAGCTTCAAAGAGCAAAATCAGTGCATTAAGAAGGAGAAGCAAAAAGTTCCCATTCACCCATGTGCAGATATGCCCTGTGGAAGGGTGGCTGATCTCTGAGGAGCAACAGACAAGCAGACAGCTCAGACCTGTGTCAGAAGCGGGCAGGGGTGTTAGGACATCTGGACCACGCATCACCAAGGAATACTCCTCCTCCATGAGTGACTACAGAAAGCAGCTCCTGGCAATCTGCTCACAGGCAAAAGCAAGCAGAGGAAGGCACTATCCTTGGGGTTTGCTGTCTTGCACTGGCACGTAGCAGTCAGGGAGATCAGCTGCGAGAAGGACACAGAAGCAGACAGCCTCCAGTACAGGTAAACAATACAGGGGACAAAAGCACTGGCACCAGTTGCCCAGAGGTTGTGGAGTCTCCCTCCTCAAGAGCTCTTCAAAATCCACCTGAATATGATCCTGGGCAGCCTGCTCTGGGTGTCCCTGCTTGAGCAGAGGGACTGGACCAGGTGTTCTCCTTCCAATCATAACCATTCTGTGATCTTCAGCCCCAAAAGAGCCCTGTTCAGGGCTGAAAGCAATGGATGCAAAGTGCCGTTTCCTCCAGTCACATCTTGTGCATCACTTTCCAGGAGGAAGGCTACCTCCTTAGAGCAAGCTCCCAAGAAGAGTTCTTCCTCTTCAAGGAGAGTTCTTCCTCTTCACCTCTGCCTGCCAAAATTCAGCAGCAAGCCATTCATGATATTGATGAGGTACAATCAGCTGTGAGGAAGATGCAGAAACGTAGAGGAATGAAAGACTGACAGTTGTGCCAAGACTGGGAGCATCACGAGCCCCCCCAGAAGGGCAAGGTCACCTTCCTCAGCACGGCACAGCAGTGGGTCAGGCCACACGTGCTGCCCCAGCGAGGCTCTGCTTGCTGGGACCTGCCAGGCAGCTGGGCCTGCAGGCTCCATGCTGTCACCCCAGTGCATGGCTCAGCAAGCCTCCCTGAACTGCACAGCAACAAATCAGTTCTGCTTCAATGTGCAAGTGTTTTCTCCAAGTTGCTGGTGCATCTGTGCCTTGCACAGCTAACAAGGACACCTGTTAAACAAAGCACAAGCAAGAAAGAGACACAAGAAACCCAACACACCCAGAGCTGGGCCACTGACATCCCGCTGCACCCAGGGCACCAAGGCTGCCAGAGGGGGTTTCCTTCCTGCTCCCCATCCCCATAGCCCCACACCTCATTCACGGGGCTTGACTGCACCTTGTCCACCTGCCCCAGTTCCCTCAAGCACAGCCAAGCTCACGTTCAGTGAGAAGGGAGCAAGGAGCCCTTGGGGGCTCCCCACCTTTTCTCAGGGACAGTCTTAAATATAGAGCCAGAGCAGAGGGAGCCGTGCATGGCAGGCAGGAGCTGCCCAGGATGGGAAGGGACACTCCTCTCCCTAGGGAGGGAAGAAAAAGGAGTTTGTAGCAAGAAGGGGGCAGCTCTGCAGGGGAACCTCAACAGCCCTGTTGTAAAGACAGGGACTCACCCCTCCAGCACAGGGGCAAAGCTTCCCTGGAGGCATCACACAGCAGCCAAACGCTTCCATGCCAGGCAGCCTTCCTCACTCAGAACCCCAGAGCAGCAGCACTCAGACACCTATCCCATGCCAGAGGGAAACTAAGGCACGTTGTGATGCAGGGCCATGTGCAAACCAACATTCAAGTTAGGACTGCACTTCTACCTCCCTAATTCCAAAACTGGTATTCCAACACCCAAATGTCTATGCAGCACAGAGAGGAGGGACAGGAAACCCTGTGCTCCTTGTTTTCCCTCCGGACATGGGCAGAACTGGATCTGCAAAGCCCTCTGGAGGGCCAGTCTTCTAGCTCTCTGCTGGTGAGGAACTGCTCATAAGAACTAACAAGCTGTTCTGTTCAGATCCAAGGACACCTCCAGCCTCAAGGAGCACATCTTCAGCTCCAGCAAGGATGTGGAGTCCCTGTCCACATCCTGAGCACTGCCTGCCTCAGACAAGCAGGAGCCATACCCTCAGTGCATGGTGGTGTGACCAGCAACAGCCAGGACAGCAGGGTGCTGGAGGAGGTACAGAGGTTGACGCTGGAGACCTGAAAACCACCACCCAATGCACCCATGCTGCGCAAAGCCTGTGAGGCTCAGAGCTGTCCCCCAGGCAGCAGGAGCAGTAAAGGAGTGCTACCAGCTGGGAACAAAGGCCCAACAGGCTTGGCCTTGTGCTTGCACTGCATGCCACTTGGGACATCACAGACCACGACAAACAGCAGTTGCAGCCACTTTCATCATTTCTTCAGTAAAGTGCTTTCAATCTACTGCAGATGTTGAGCTCGTTGCCCCCAGTTTACAGACACCACCACCTTCCCTGCATTCTGGCACTGGAACAGAGGTAGACCTGCTGCATTGCCCTCCTCTCAAGCTCAACTCATAGGTCAGAGAGCTACAGAGCAGAGGCTAGACCTCATCCTCCCAGATGTCCCCTGCCACATGTCCTACAGAAGAAGCTCATGGCTGGTTTCACAGGGACAGCGCAATGCAAACCTGCACCAAGGCACTGGAGCAGAGCAGACCACCCACCTGGAGGGACCCAAGGTGCTAACAGCCCTCTCCAAGAAGGTCTGGGCAACAAGGCCTTCACTCTTTCAGGTTCCCCAAAAATTTAAATCTGTGGCTCAGATCTCTGTCCATGCTTGTCTTCCACTCCAAGTTGCAAACCCGGGACACGCTTCATGCCAGCTGTGCCCAACCCCACCTGAAACCCTGGGACCTCCTCACAAAACACAGTGGCACATTTTGCTGGTTTGCAAATGCACTGCCTTCCCCAAAAAGCTGCACAAAAAAGCACATGGAAACTTAATGTAAGTGTGATGCCCCAAAACAGCTTTGTCAGTAAACAAAGACTCAGCTGGTAGGAGCCTTCCCGTTGGCAAATGGGCTATTGCCTAACTCCTAAAATAGGAAAAATCCCAACACATTAGCAAAGCCATAACAATCCCAATTCCAACAGCTTTGCACTTCAGCAGTAGCAGGCCAGGTTTCCTGTAATCCTATGTGGGTTTCTAGCAAAGAACCAGCCACCACACGAACCTCTTTCATACTGCGGCACCATCTCCAGCCTCCTACCACCAGCCAGCACAAGCCCTTCTATCCTACAAAACCCATTTGGTCTTACATGAGATCTAGAAAGGAGAATAAAGGCTTTCAAGATAAACTCACACTGCTTCCAGGGACTTATCTCAGCACTCTGCTCAGGCACAATTCAGAACCTGCAAAGAAGAAATCGGATTTGGTTAAAAAGAAAAAAAATATATCTTTCCAGGGATGATGGCAGGCACATGGACAGACAGTAGCCAGGCATTTCATCACAAGATGGTGCCCGAACCACTCAAGCACTGCGTTTAGACACCATACAAATCCGCTTGCTGAGGAATTTCTGCTACAGATTTCTTTAAATGCAGCTTTACTCTCAAAGAGAGTGACGTGAAAACAGCACCTTCTAAAGCATCATATCTGCTCGCTGCATGTGTTCAGAGCCAGCTCTGCTAATCTGACTGGTAAAAGCAAGTATTTACTACAGGCAGCACTGCAGAACCAAGACACCTCTGAGAAGTGAAACAGATACATTCTTGGCTTGCATGGCCAATTGCTACCCAAGTTCTCATTTCAGGGCCATCTGTGCCACGTTATTGTCTTCTGTCCCTCTGCCTCGCCTGCACAGCCCCCCTGACAACGATAGCCCAGGCAAGGGGCAGTGAGGGCAACATCTGGTCTGCAGGACTCTCCTCCTGGGCAATGACGCACAATACGTGGGGAAACAGTCTGGCTCACCCATCCACAGAGAGACAGGCAGGTTTGGCATACCAGGAGTAAAATGAGCAGTTTTAAAAGGAAACGCTCCAAGAACTGGATCCTGCAACAGCATTTTCAGAGACATGTGTTGGATGACAGCTATGTCTAATGGAGGAAGGAAAAAATAAAGAAGACCCTTGCAGGTACAGGGAAGAGCTGCAGCCCAGTGGTCTCTGCAGTTACATAAAGGAAATAGCAACATCCTACAGCACAGCAAGGACACCTCCTCCTTTTTTACAAAGATTAATTTTCAAATATAAGTTCAACACGCACAGGCAATCCTCTCATAAGCACAAATGCAAAGGCAGGATAACTTGCTTATGCAAAATTCAATCACCTCACAAACATAAACAAACAAACAAACAAAAAGAAACCAAAAGCCCTTTGAGCACTCAGCATCAAGGACTCTGAACTCACTTGTTCCACATTTCACACAGATGCAGTAAAACCCTTTCACTCCGTCAACAAAGTCAGCCGCACACAGCCCTATGCAGCTTGCACTGCGTGAAAGTGCCACGAGCAGGCTTTGGCTCCACAGGAGCAACACAGATCCACAGCAACTTTCTCAAAAGCTTGCTCAGGGCACAAAAGCTGTTCCACTTCATTTGGACAGAGTCCCCAAGCAGCACAAGGTGACACAGCATCCGAGCATTTACACCATCAGCCTTCAGTGGCTAGCTAAGATATTGCAGCTGGCTCCAGTCCACATCATTGTGAACAAGGACAGGACCTTACACTGTCCATCAGACATGATGTAGAAAGCCAGGAGCTTCAGCACCTCCAGGGAAACAAAATCACCTTTGAGCAGGGAGAATTCACTGCCCAGGCCATCCCAGGGGACACAGCTGGCAGCACTGCCCTGGCCAGCATCCCTTCACTGCACAGGGTAAAGTCCAGGGAAGAAAGAGAAGCTTCACCTTCCTGACTCCTCACATCCCTCAGTCCCACAGCAGACTCCTTTCCTGCTCCTGCCTCCTCCTCTCACGCAGGTGCTGCCCTGGCCAAGGACGCAAGTGGAAGAGCCCCACCAGCAGCCCAGCTCTCGCAGCTCTGCTGCCGGCAGCTGACACATGGGTACCCAACAGGCCGGGCTGACCAGGCTCAAAGACCAGCTGCTCCTGCCCTGAGACGGCTGCACTACACCCCAGGGATTCTCAGGGATCACTCCCAGCCACTCTCCTCACCAGCATGACAAGTCTCGACAGCCCTACTCCTACTCTTACCAAGCTCAGAGATTCCTGTGGGGTCCCCATGCTGCTCCCAAGCTCACGCACTTGGCCTTTTCTGTCCCAGCTCGATGGCAAGTCAAGTGGCGGAGGGGGGCAAGCAGCCACGCAGCAGCCTGTCGGCCAACCCGGGAGCAGGAGCCCAGCTCCCATCTGTCAGCAGCCCAGCACCCCGAGGCTGCAACTCGTCCCCCCAGAGCAGGAAGACAGAGGGGACAGACACCAAGGGCAGGGCAGAGGAACCCAGCATCCCCCATCTGCGTGTGCTATAGCACCAGCACGTGTGTGCTGCCAAACAAAGCCCTGTGCTCCCAGTCAGCCACAGAGCATCCGTCCTTCCTGTTTGCTGCTGCTGCTGAAGCAGTATTCACCGGGGCTGGCTGCATCTCAGCAGGGAGACACTTTGGGATCTGAGATACTGCATCAATTAATATCACATTAATGAAGTGCTCTGAGAAGGCAGGCATCTGAGACCAAACCCTCCCCCATCCGTGCTAGCTTCTGCCTCCCTGTGACACTCCTGCTAGCAAAATGCCTGCTAGATTGTATCGCGATCTCTGCCACAGCTTTCCCAGCACAAGGCTGCCATACACCATTTCAGCCACAGACAAGTGCCTCTGGCTTGGAAACATCCCACGATGACCCACATTGTTACAAACTCATAGCAATTACCCAGCCTGACCCTGACAGGGCAAGCATGAGTGTGGGCTGTCAAAGCAGGCACTGGGACACTGACCACAGGCAGGAGGCTGAATCAGCCTGACAAATGCTGCAGTCCTTGCAAGGGCCAGAGCCCAGCCAGCAATGCTGGCAGGCTCAGCTACTTGCGGGGCTTAGGAGGAAGCCGTATGTCATGCCCAGCTTGCTCAAATCTAGGCCAGAGGATTGCAAAAATGTTCATCACTCCTTCCTCAAGAGGGGAAGTGGAGGGGCAGGCGCAAGGTGACACGCTTAGCGGATAGGGGTAAGGCTGTGGATATGGTCTACAGCAAGGCATTTGACACTGTTCCCCACAGCATTCTCCTCAGGAAACTGGCTGCTCATGGCTTGGACTGGCGCACGCTTCGTTGGGTTAAGAGCTGGCTGGATGGCCGGGCCCAGAGAGTCTTAGTGAATGGAGTCAAATCCAGTTGGAGGCCGGTCACTAGTGGAGTCCCCCAGGGCTCGGTACTGGGGCCAGTTGTCTTTAATATCTTCATCGATGATCTGGATGAGGGGATTGAGTGCACCCTCAGTAAGTTTGCAGACGACACCAAGTTAGGTGCGTGTGTCGACCTGCTCGAGGGTAGGAAGGCTCTGCGGGAAGATCTGGATAGGCTGGACCAATGGGCCGAGGCCAACGGTATGAAGTTCAACAAGGCCAAGTGCCGGGTCCTGCACCTGGGGCACAACAACCCCAAGCAGAGCTACAGGCTGGGAGATGTGTGGTTGGAAAGCTGCCTGGCAGAGAAGGACCTGGGAGTACTGGTTGATAGTCGGCTGAATATGAGCCAGCAGTGTGCTCAGGCGGCCAAGAAGGCCAACAGCATCCTGGCTTGTATCAGAAACAGTGTGGCCAGCAGGTCCAGGGAAGTGATTGTCCCCCTGTACTCGGCTCTGGCGAGGCCGCACCTCGAGTACTGTGTTCAGTTTTGGGCCCCTCACTACAAGAAGGACATCGAGGTGCTTGAGCGAGTCCGGAGAAGGGCTACGAAGCTGGTGAAGGGTCTGGAGAACAAGTCTTAGGAGGAGCGGCTGAGGGAGCTGGGACTATTTAGCCTGGAGAAGAGGAGGCTCAGGGGTGACCTTATCGCACTCTACAGGTACCTTAAAGGAGGCTGTAGCGAGGCAGCGGTTGGTCTGTTCTCCCACGTGCCTGGTGACAGGACAAGGGGGAATGGGCTAAAGTTGCACCAGGGGAGGTTTAGGTTGGATCTTAGGAAGAACTTCTTTACTGAAGGGGTTGTTAGGCACTGGAATGGGCTGCCCAGGGAAGTGGTGGAGTCACCATCCCTGGAGGTCTTTAAAAGACGTTTAGAGGTAGAGCTTAGGGATACGGTTTAGGGGAGAACTTGTTAGAATTACGTCAGAGGTTGGACTTGGTGATCTTGGAGGTCTCTTCCAACCTAGACTATTCTGTGATTCTGTGATCTCCTCTCTGGTGACCAGCGACAGCACCTGAGGGAACGGCCAGAAGCTGCAACAGGGGTGGTCGCGGCACCAAGCCTGCTGAGTTCAAGAAGTGTTTAGATAACACTCTCAGACAGATGGTCTGATTTTTGGGTAGTTCTTTAGGGACCTAGGAGTTGGACTAGATGTTCTTTCGGTCCCTTCCAACTCAGGATATTCTATGAACAGAGGGCAAGGGAGGGGACAAGGATTCTTACTGTCCCCTCCACTTGTCCACCAGAATGACAACACGAGTAGGGCAGAGCAGCATGGCAACCCCAGGGCAGCTTAGTGGAGCACAAAGCATAGCTGGGTAGAGATCCAGCTGTGCACAGCTCCACCCCACACTGCAATTACATCAGCTCCAGTGATCTAAGCAAGAACAGCCCAGCCAGCACTCAGCAGATGACTGTGGACCACAACACCATGGGTAACTCTGGCCTTGCAGGTTGTCCTGCCCACATGTGGTGGGACTGAGCTTCAAAGCAACAGCATGGAAGTGGCCAGGCAAGCTTATAGCTACAGTGGAAATTGCCACCAAAACACAGCAGGAGCATCTGTGCTTTCTCTACCTGTACCCCCTTTATTACTTTCAACAGTCATCCTAAAGTCAGACCTATTTCTTACAGATGTATTACACGCTAGACCAAGGTAACCAGCAAGGATGTACTCATGCCATACTATCAGAAAGCATTTTTTTGGTTCTCTGAGGAAGAGCCCCAATGAATTTGCAGAGGTAATGGTCCCTGCTTCATATAGGCATGCATATATCCTGGCCCAGACCAGACCTCAAAGGGTATTTTTGTTTCTGCAGAGTAGTGGTTGAACCACATCACCTATCAGTTGTTGTAATAAATCTCTCCTAAAAGGCAATACTACTGAGAATTCAGGCTGGAAGTTTTCTGACCCAAAGGCAAGCATCACTGCTGGGTTTGTGTTCTTGGCAGAAATTCCACCTTCCCTTGGAAAGCAGTAGACCTTGCTGTCGGGCGAGAGGTGCCTCACACTACTTTGCACAGCATCACTCCCCCAATTTTTGACTTTTGCTACCTCCCTCTGGTCACTGGCAAAGATAAGACTCAACATTTTGTCAGGTGCCATGCCATCCCATGCTCAGCAGCAGCTCCTGCCAGCAGAGACACTGCCAGATCAATAGTGCATCTAATGAGAACATTTAATTGCTTCTCTCGTATGCAGGGGTACTGATCCCCAACAGGATAATTAGAGTGGAAAACCTGCAGGGCCACTCCCAGTGCTGCAGCCCTTCATGTTGGGCCACCCAGATGATGGCTCCGAAGGGCCAGAGAAGGGCACGAAGGAGCCATCCGTCTCCCCTGCAGCCCATCCGCCCCAGCAGCAGGCTGCCAGGGTGCGCACCTAGCTGCCTCTGGATGAGCTAGGACAGCTTTCTGCTGGCGCTCACCACAGCAAGCACAATTTGCTGATTACAAAGGGGATATGTCATTTAAAATGAACATTGAGATTCCTGTCTCTTCTACCCGTAACAAAATGCCTCGTGAAGTGGCTTATTCTGTTCTGCTATAGAAATCTGTTTCCATTCAAAAGCCTGATACAGGCAGAGGGAGGGAGGGGGGGAGCAAAGCTAAAAATACCTTCTGAAAGATACCACAACAGCAACAGATTCACAGGAAAATGAAGTGGGAAGGGGGCTGTGAATGTGTTAAAATCCTGTTTAATCTCTTCCCAGTCCCATAAAAATCCATCCAAGTCAGAAAGGATACTTCAACGTTTCCTTTGTGCAAAAGATGACTCCACCCTGTGTTTTCCTCTTCATCTGATACTCGTGAAGGATACCAGCACATATCTCTGCTCCGTCACCAGTTAGTAAGTGGGGCTGAGGCAGTGGGTTAGTAGGAACAGAATACGAAAGAGTCAGGTGGGTGGAACCTGGCAGAATAGCTGTACTGTAAATCCTCATTCAGCATCAGCTCAAATGCGGGATGCATTTTACATTAGCATAGCACCTAGAGCCAGGTCTGACCACGTCTCCAATACCCTGGAAAGGAACATCAGTCTTTTGGACCAGACTGGGAAACAGAAGAGATAAGGCAAAACAAAGCCCAAAAAAACTTCCATGGGGTCCAATTACAGCTGATGGGGAAAGGGCTGGCTTCTGAAAGGGAAATGGATCAGATATTAAAGTGATACCATATTTCATCTCTACAAAGAGACCAAGTACCCAAATAAAACTGCTGACCTGCTGGGAACAGCAGATCTGCAGCTTCAGCCTCATTTGTCTCGTGTTTTGAGAACAATGGGGCCAGCCCAGTCTCCTCTGTTCTGTGATCACACCAGACCCAGGATACTGCTCGCCCAGACCCAGCTGCTCCCACATGGGGCAGACCCATCCTGAGACACTGTCAAGCCCACAGGACAGCTAGTAGTGGAGGTTTTGTTTGCTTGTTTGTTTGGGGATTTTTTTTTTTTTTGCCCCCTATGGAGGGCAAAACACAAACCATCAGCATAAGATGGAAGGAAATTCCCTCCCCTTCCAGACCATTATTTTCTGTGTTTCAGGCTCTATCCATTACTCCCTCCCAGACAGTAAGCCTGTGATGTGTGCATGACTATGCACATGTACACGCATACACTATAAGCAGGGTAGTACATAATTCTCAGCTTCAATTCAAAGCACCCTCAGCTGTGTACTGAGACAAACAGATGTGAAGGATTTGTACCAAATCGCCAAACAGGGCTATAAGATGACCCTCCCCTTCCATATAGTCCTACATTCCCCTGCGCAGCACAAGGAGAGCAAACTTGGCTTCTGCCCCAGCCGTAGAAAAGCTCAGCCAAACACCTCCTGTTTTGCATGCCCCCATGCACCCCCAAACAGTTCACCTCCTTGGAGAAAGGAAGAATGGATGGAGCAACCATCATCCCAAATGAGGGACATCCACGGGCCTGGCCCAAACATCCTGCTTTGCACCAAAGACACACCACGTAGACAGAAGAGCTGCTGCAGAAAGCAGCTGCTGTTTCCACGGCGGCAGACACATTCGCCCAAATCTTCTCTTCCCTTTCACACTCACTGAGGCCTTGGACAAACCACAAGCTTCCACTCAAGGAGTGAGAGGAAAAGATGGGTCCGGAACCACAAGGGAATACTGTGCCACGTCCCCACCAAGGACAATCTCTTCCCACCACTGTTCCCATCTCCTGTAATCCAGACAATGTGACGAGCATGTGAAAACCTGCTCGCTCGGCAGGCTGCCGCCCTGAAGAACAGGGTGGCCCAAGGCAGAACAACAGAACAACAGCCTAAGGCAGGCAAATCCATACCACCAGGAAGGAGGTACCAAGGCAGACAGCTCTCAGACTCCCACCACCACTGTAACTTCTTCCATGCTCAGAGGAGAGCGCAAGCCAACAGTGAGCCCAAATCCAGGCTAAAACCCCCGCGTGCCCAGGTGGAGGAAGAGCCCACACTGCTCGTGGCTGCTGAACCTCCCAGGTCTTCTGGCACAATCGCCACAGTTGTGACAAGCCCAAACCTGCTGACTCACAGCCACCTGACTGCTCTAATGAGAACAATAAGCCACGCAGCCATCACTGTCACAGCCTCAGCACAAGCACATTTTTAGATGCCGTGTAAGAGTAACGTATCTGTAACCATACAAGTCTTCCTGCACATGAGCTTCCAGCCACCAGGCCTGGGAATCTCCGCCATTCTGTGTTTCTTTTTTTGTATCTATGCTCAAAACAGAGCTTCAGACTTCAGAATAGGCTCAGACCTCCAAGTGACAGGCACCGCATGAAAGTCTACTATATAGCTAAACACAGGCCTTCCAGACACCCACACAGATCTGCCACCAAGCCTAAGCCCATGCTCAACCCATCTCCTCACACACGCTTCCCCATCAGCATCCCAGCTGTCACTCAGGCAGCATATCACTGTGCCCAAGGCAGCAGGGAACTATCATCATTTCATAGCTGAATAAAATTAAGGCAAAGGACACTCAAGCGATGCCTGTGAGACCAGGCAGGAAACCCAGAGCGAGCCTGGGAACAGCCAAGCCCACCTCCTGTACTTTAACCAACAGGCCATTCTCCACAACTTCCTAATTTAGAAATCCTAATTATCTACAGGAAATATTTTTCTAGGAACAAAATTAACCAGGCACCTGCCTGGTCTCTCTGTCCATGTAACCCCCTTTTAGTTATGCAAAACTCTTCAGCAGTGCTAGAGCAAGGAGTGTAGGCAACACAGAGACACTCCCGTTATATACAGGACAAGTGCTTGGTGCTGCAAGCAGGAAGCAGGAGAGGTTATTCTGTAAATCAAGGAGAGATTCACCTCCTCACCAGGACCAAGGTTATCAGCCAGAGCTTAAAAGGGAACTCAGCTGCCTTGGGAAAGAAAATTGATTTTGAAAATTTTCCCCGTTCTACAATGCAGTGACACCAAGGCCTTCTTCAGCCAACCTGGCCACCTCTCCTGGCTTCCTATGAACGGCTTGCCAGAAGACACATGCCCTGCAAGGCTGTCATATGTCATGGTGACAATGGCAGCAGCCCAGGAAACAGGACCCACTAAGCTCTTTGCCTGCACTAGACAGGAAAGGTACTAAAACCTTGTGCACCAGGAGTGCAGGCTCTCTTCTACAGTCATGCTTTTTGCACAGAAATACAACCCCAGACATTTATTTTTTTTTAAAGCTTTGTAAAAACAAAGCATCTCTCCTTAGGGTTTTGGAAAAGGCTGATGTCTCAAAAATCAGTAAAAATAAAAATGCTGGATAGTTCCAGCTACAACATAAACACTTAACCAAAATGGTGGGGAAAAACCTTCATGCAGAGCCAGCCTACCGTCAGTGCAAACATGCAGGCTCTGCAGCTAACCCAGAGCAGCATCACACCCTCCCAAGACACCCTGAACCCCTGCGGTCACAACTAGGGCTCTGCTATTTACATCAGTGTCTGGTTTAATGACTGAAGTTGCTGTTAAAGCAATAAACACGGCACAATGGTTGTGAAGAGATGTGAATGCTCTGCTCACAGCAGTGGCTGCACGCAGGGGAGGCAGCTCAAGCCCCTGGGGAAGGCTGCATCCTGATCGTTCACCAAAACTGGGGATTGACCTTGCATAAGAAGGGGATGATTTGGACGAAAGAGGGCAATTGTATACCTGCCATATGCTACAATAACAAGGGTCTGACACAGCTCAAAGAACACACCCTGTCTCTCCTGCCAGGCTGGGGGTCCTCACGGAAAGCATGGCTCTGAGCACCCTGGGGAGACCTGCACAGGTTTCATGCCGCCAAACCAGAAGCCAAAACATACAATTAAAGAGCAATTGACTTGTCAGGACCACCCAAATCCAGCCTTCCCTCAGCTCCAAATGTGCTTGATGACAACATGGGCACGGTGCTGAAGGCCACAAGGACAGTACCACAGCCTGCGTAGCTGTGGCAGCTCGAGTCCAAGGGACGAGAGGCACATATAGTCCTCTAGAGGGCTGCAAAGGAGCCAGAGGTCTGCCAGGCAGCCCCAAGAAGCAGACCTCGATAACAAAAGGCTTCCCACCTCTCGAGCTGTTTGGATGCAAAAGCCCCTTTGAACAAGTCCAGTGTGAGAATATGAGGGAAAATGACAGCTAAGTGCAGGCAGAGGCTGATGCCTCTCTAGGTAGCTGGAAAAGCCACACCTCTCGGGGCATTTCAGCGGGGGGTGGGAGGGGGCAGATCCGGAGTCACCTCGTACCATCACCAGCTAAACCAAATGCAGCTTTTCCATCGCCTGCTCCTGCAGCAGTGCTGCAAATATTCAGCTGCACATACCCAGACCTTTGTTTGTCCACAGAAGGGTCCCTACCACAACAAGCTGTGAAAGAAGGGCTGGGCACGCAGGAGGGAAACAATACCGCTGCAGAAGCAGCAATAGAAATAGCATTTTAAACAGAAAACACTGACAGAGAAGAGGGCCACACGGGTCCCCTAACGCAATCTCCCGGGTAACCAGTCTATGGAGAAAATGCTGAGCTCAAGGATACCTCCAGAGCCCACCTCCTGCCATATGACGATACTCCAAAAATAACCACAGAAATATGCGAGAACCCATTCCAAGTTGTTCCTGGCTCTCTGCACATTCTCCCTCTAATGTAAATTGTCTCCCTGAAATCAAAGCCCCGCGGCTAAACGCTGTTACAGCAACCCGCAGCTCCGGGAGGGTCCCGGGGCCGACTCGCCCTGGTGCAGGGCCGGGATCCGACCCGCGCCGCCGCCTCCCCGCACCCGTCGCGCTCCGCTGCGGGCGGGCAGCGCGGCTCCTCCCGGCTCGGCTCCCCCGGGACGGGCAGGGAGGCGCGGTGCGGTGCGGGCAGCTGGCACCGGGAGGCTGGGCTGGCAGCCTGCAGGCGCTTCCCTGCGGCGGGGGGCGGCCCGGCGGGGCTTCGCCGGCTCCCTCTCTCCGCCGACAGCTCGCTCCCGCCGGCTCCCGCCGTTCTGCGGGCAGCGCACCTGGGGCCACCGGGCGGCCCGGCCCCGGCCCCAACCCCGCGCCCCC
>CM021784.1:1421644-1436926 GCA_011076525.1 Nettapus auritus
TGAGGGTGGGCGGGTTGCCGCCGCTGCTTGCAGGCTCGTCCCGGGTGAGCCCCGGGCAGGCGCCGCAGGGCCCTGCGCGCTTCTCTTCGCCCCGCCTGGCTCGGCCGCGCCAGCCCCGCCGCCCCGCCCCAGGTCCCGGTCCCCACGGAGCCTCCCGGAGCCCCCCAGCGGGGAGCTGCAGCCCCGTACCGGGGTGTCCCCGGTCACGGAGATCAGCCTCCCCGGGGCCAAGTTTGAGGCAAGCTGCGCGGCGCCCAGGCAGGGTGACCGTCCCGCAGCGTGTGGCGGTGCCTTGCCACAGCCCAGCAGCTGCTGGCGGCCCGGAGCTCTGCGGGCGGCCTTCGTTCAGGGCCCGCCGCGGCAGCCCCCCTCGGTGGGTTGTCGGTGAGCTCTGTGTGGTTGTCCGGCTTCGATATTTTGAGTGCACCAGGGCAGGCGGCCGGCTCCGGGGGGTGCAGCTGCTCTCCACCCACGCGTGCACCCCCAGCACCAGGCTCCCCTGTAGCCATCCACGAAACCTTTGGGAAGGCCAAAACTGAAGCAGCCCTCCCTGCCCAGCAGATACTGAGGGCGGAGGACAGAAGTGTGTCAGGCACAGGTTAGTGCAGCCGGGCTTCCCCCTTCCTGGCCCTTCCTGGCCCCCTTCCTGATGCCCAGTGCCAGCGAACGTGTGCTGGGCTGGGCTCCGGCCGGGTCACGCAGGCCTCCGAGCACTGCATGGTGTCCCTGGATTTCCCTGTTCTACCAGCAACCCCAGGAAAGGTAGGTCTGACTGGTCTGACCCGGCTCGCAGCACCGTCACCATGACAAGGAACTAGAACGAGTCCAGCTTCTTCTACTGCTTTATGAAGTGCCCCTTTATTAGCCACATCGAGGCTTTTTCCTGACAAACCACATAGCAGCAGAGAGCACCAGTAACAAAACAAGGCTGCATGGTCCAGTGGTTAGAGCCAAGGCAGCACTGCCAGAAGGATTGTGGACTCTAATCCCCTGCTGAGCTGTTGACTCACTGTGCAAACCCAGGCAGGTCCTGCCTCTTTGTGCCGCACCAAAGCCCAGCTGGAAAGTTGGGTAAATAGCAGGAACCTCTTGGGGGGAAAAAAAAAAAAAAAAAAAAAAAAAAAAAAAAAAAAAAGAGAGAGAGAGAAAAAAAAAAGCAGAGTGTCAGGGCCAAGCTTGAGGGAGGGTTTTCATTTACAAATAAATGGCATTTTATCTGGCTGCTCAGATTCCCCTTGTAGACATAGTTTTCACCTTCAGGCCTCTACCACAGTGCTGTGCTACCAGGTGCTGCTGAATGGGTGCCACCCCTTGCTGCTGCAGCAGCTGTGGTGCAGTCACAAAGGGTGTCACTCGCTTGTCATGCTGTGCTGGTTTTGTAGCAAACTTTTACAGGAAAAAGGTTGCACAGTATTGTTGCTAAAATATGCACTGTTGTAGATCTGAGTGCAGTCTTGAAGGCTGTTACTGCCTGTTTTCATCTTTCAGTTAATCCAATGGAAAAATAACAATTTATCTTTGATGGGTCAGATTCTGTCATCATCTGAAAAGAAATATAAACGTTAAAAGTGAATTTGGATCAAAAACAAACAGTGTGTGACCACATACATACAGATATTCTTGATAGTTTTCTAGTACCTAGCATGGCAGTAATGCTAGTAAGGCTGTGAAGCCAAGGAGCCAGAACAGGAACATGCAAAACAAATTCCTCCAGTGAGGAATCCCTTCTAGCACTGGTACAAATGGCCTAGCCTGAGCTAGAAAGTTAAAACTCCTCAGTTTCAGCTAAAATAACAGTTTCAGCTAACACTGAAACTCCTCGGCAGTGCCAAAGACATTTGTGTGCAAGAATTAGTGTGCATACTTGGCCATATAGCCCTCTGCCCACTGAAATGAGGAAAGGAGCTTAATTTGTGAAGTATTGATCACCCTGTCATATGATGGATCCTCTTCTGATTATTCAATAAAAGACAAATAAGCCTTTGTACATCCTCATCATATTCCTGTTCAGTGATGGGAACAATAGAGAAACTTGCTCAGGCCACACATTACAAATGGGGTGGTGGGAAGAGAACAGGTTTTTTTTGTTTGTTTGTTTCCCAGAAAGCAATGAGGAAGCGAGAACTTTACAAGGTTTTTGGGAGCTTAACTGAAACAACAATCCTACGGAAATTCAAAGCAGCCAATACTTACTCAGTTGTTCCCTCAGAAAAATCAAATAAATTTCCCCAAAAGTTAGCTTTTTGTTAGAAAAGTTGTTTTAAATATCTATTTATTTTAAATATCAATTTTAAAAATATATTATTTCATATATGTATATTTAAAATGTCTATTTAAATATCCGTTATCCACTATGCAGCCCAAGGGAACTGACTGTCCACCAGCACCATGTTGGACATGGATACCTTTGTTGCTCAGCTGTGCACAAGGGAAATCCCTGAGCCTCTTGCAGTGGCGAGGTGATGGAGGAGCCTGCAAGTACTGCTCACTGCTTGCACCACCTGGGACCCTTGCTTTCGCATCTGAAGTGAGATCTCCTGGCCACACTCTCATTGTCTGTCAGAATCAGCCTGAAACAACAACATAAGAAAATACTAATGCCAGTACAAATAAATGAGGACTGAGAAAAGGCCTTGCAGTTGTTTGATGTTTCAATGGTAAGACAGATTTTGTCACCGGGTTCTTACTAGATCTCTTCGAGAACTTGTATTTTTGTATATATATAATTTTTTTTTTTTCCGGCAAGTTTTCCCATTACAACTAAAATCTGCAGTGAGTCTGACCGGGCGTTATGGGATGGAAACCAAAAAGGATCAGGACATACTTCAATAGTGACCCTTGACTGTATTTCTACATTCCTTGCTGTCACATGGTTTTTATTAACCTCTGTCTCATCATGACTGCTTTCTCTGTTGGAAGCAGTGTTAGCACTCCTTCCAGGCACAGAGCAAACTATTAATTAGTCTTTGCAATATCAGTGTCGGAGAAGCACACCTCTGGTTATTAATAATCATTGCAAAGTGTTCGTCATCAGATCTGCAAGCACAAGGATGTAGCAAAAGTCAGCGTGATTGCGTTCCTGCCCACTTGCAACAGGAGGTGAACACATACCCATGTGCATACACATGCACACGCACTAGCACGCACAAGTGCGATCTGGTTCACTGTCAGATCTGCCTTGCAGGTGTCAAGCCCCGCCTGTGACCAGCTCCTGGGCTGCGGGGGCCAGTGGAGGAACTGAGTGCACTGAAAGCTTTTAATCCATAAAACCCAGCAGCATGGAAAGAAGAGCATGTAGTCTGGGGAAGAAGTTATTTTGAGAATTGTCACCTGAGCTGCTGCTAGAAGTAATGCTCTGCGGTAACAACCTTTCATGCCTCTCACTTGTTTACGCAGGCCATGAAAAGGCCCTTTGTGGCTCTCAGGGAGCCAGCTGCCAGCTGGGAGCAGTGAGACACTCCGTGTGCTCCTCATCTCCTTCCCACTTGGCAAAGTTGTGCCTGCTGTGAGGCATGGGGTGCCCGAGGTCTGAGGGGGGCTTGCAGAAGCAGTCAGCCCTGCTGGAGAGGGAGCACGATCCCTGGCACTGTGCTCCTGGGCACTTTCTGCCCTGCACGCCTGTTGGATGTGGGGAGCCCACTGGTGAGTTTCCAGGAGCTTCAGGCCAATGTTTCCATCCAAAGAAAACACATGCAGCGCTTGGTACTCATGCAGGGCCATCTGTGCCATCTTCCTCCAGGTTGTTTGAGTGGGACAGAAAGCCTGAAGAAGTCTCCGGGACTGAGATATCACCAGATAACTTAGATCAACCTTGTATCCCTATTTGTCTGGAGCCCTGGAGTCTTTGGGGATATGCAGGCCTCCCACTGCCTTCATCCTGCTTCCCAAGTAACAAGACCTGGTGGCAAAATGCAGTGAAGGCCTGCCAATCTTCAGATAGTTGAGCATAACTTCGGGTAGTCGTGCACGTCCTTGACAACTAAGAACAAAAGGGAGAGGAAATGTGCTTTTAAAATTTAATCAGAAGAGATTTATAACCTGCCTAATAGTTGTAACACATTCCAACATGGAGGGGTAAGAGGATTTCAGTGGGAAGAACTGCAGCAACTCTGGGGCACAAGGAGGAAGGCATATTTGCCCACTTTCCAGGCAGGGAACCTGGGGACCAGGGCAGGATGTGAGTTGCCTCTTGCCACGAGACAGAACTATCAACTGCAAAGTAACCAGGAAAGCACTTTTGCTGTGTCCATCTCAGAAGGCCCATGGCACAGATGGGGTCCAAAGCGAGTCAGTGATGGGCTTAGGAGACACTGGTGAAAAGAGTGACAATATTTGCAACTGATTACTTATTTCCCATGTGCTGTAAGGGGAAGGAGGAAGGGCTGGACAGGTTCTGCTCCCAGTTGCATCCTTGGCCTTCTGTGAACGTACTTCCCCATGCTAGCAAGAGCCTTGTGGAAGACTCTCATTCCTTTGATGGGCTTTCAGCAAAGACCAGCCAGATGCAATCCTGGGTCATGAGTCCCTGGAGAGTTTCAGTTCCATCTTGATAGGAGTCCAGTGAGGATTTGCCCTGAACATCATAAGATCAGCAGAACGATGGGATATCCTGTGTCTTTCCATCCTGATGCTGCCAGGAAATTATCAGTTCTCCTGAGGGGAGACCCTGGCATGTGTCTGACATGCTCTGATTAAATGGATGGTTCTGACAGCTTAATTAACTGCCAGCTTGAGAATGGCAGGGGTTGAAAAAAAGGAGTCTGACACCAGCCTGCCCACTGAGAGCCACAGCTGAGACCCACCCAGCAGAAACCCTAGGTACCAAGGAGAGAAAAGGCAGAGAAAGATGAAGAACAAAGTGGAAACTGTGGAGCACAAACATGTTAGTGGTTACTCCCTTAACACAAACACCAATCTGCCAACATCAGCGCTCTGAGAAAAGATTCAGTTGATGTGGCAGCACCCCCTACAAAGCCTCTTCTCCTCTCACATGGCTCCTGCATCACTCAGCTGCTCTAGCTGGATGGGTGCTCTTTAAAGCCGGGTCTATGCTAAGTCGCTCTGCTCTGGGGAGCCACAGCGGAGGGTGCACTATTAATCACTGTGTAGAAGTAGGAGTGCTGACTTGGAGGACTGCCCCAGTAGAAAATGTTATTTCTGCCCAAGAATTTGACTTTGTACCTAATGCTTCCCAGTCTATTACTTACTAGTGCAAACATTTTGACACTGTGTGAACTGTGTGACTATTTCTATTAAGAATCACAGGGACATTAAGTAAGTAAGTAAGTAAATAAATAAATAAATAAAAATCTATCTGTTCTGGATTTCATATTACCATTACAAGCCCTAGTGTCCCTGCTCTTGGATCCAGATGACTTGGAGAGCAGATTGTGGCCCCCACAATCCACGAGGAAATGGTTGGCAACCTGCTACAGCATTTGGATGTACGCAAGTTGATGGGGCCGGATGGGATCCACCTGAAGGTACTGAGAGAACTGGCAGAAGAGCTGGCCAAGCCGCTTTCCATCATTTGTCACCAGTCCTGGCTATCAGGGGAGGTCCCAGTTGACTGGCAGATAGCAAACGTGACGCCCATCTACAAGAAGGGCCAGAGGGTAGGCCATGAAACTATAGGCCTGTTAGTTTGACCTGAATGCCAGGGAAGCTCATGGAGCAGATTATCTTGGGCATCATCATGCGGCACTTGCAGGGCAAGCAGGCGATCAGGCCCAGTCAGCATGGGTTTATGAAAGGCAGTTCCTACTTGACAAACCTGATCTCCTTCCATGACAAAGTGACATGCTTAGTGGATGAGGGAAAGGCTGTGGATGTGGTCTACCTTGACTTCAGTAAGGCTTTTGACACCATTTCCCATGGCATTTTCCTCAGGCAACTGGCTGCACATGGCTTGGACTGGCATTGGCTTCGTTGGGTTAAAAACTGGCTGGGTAGCAGGGCCCCAAGAGTCATGGTAAATGGAGTCAAATCCAGGTCACTAGTGGAGTCCCCCAGGGCTTGGTACTGGGGCCAGTCCTCTTTAACATCTTCATCGATGATCTGGATGAGGGGATCGAGTGCACCCTCAGTAAGTTTGCAGACGACACCAAGTTAGGTGCGTGTGTCAATCTGCTCAAGGGTAGGAAGGCTCTGCAGGAAGATCTGGATAGGCTGGACCGATGGGCTGAGGCCAAGTGTATGAAGTTCAACAAAGCCAAGTGCAGGGTCCTGCACCTGGGGCACAACAACCCCAAGCAGAGCTACAGGCTGGGAGATGAGTGGTTGGAAAGCTGCCTGTCAGAGAAGGTCCTGGGAGTACTGGTTGACAGTCGGCTGAATATGAGCCAGCAGTGTGCTCAGGCGGCCAAGAAGGCCAACAGCATCCTGGCTTGCATAAGAAACAGCAGGGCCAGCAGGTCCAGGGAAGTGATTGTCCCCCTGTACTCGGCTCTGGTGAGGCCGCACCTCGAGTACTGTGTTCAGTTTTGGGCCCCTCGCTACAAGAAGGACATGGAGGTGCTTGAGCGAGTCCAGAGAAGGGCTATAAAGCTGGTGAAGGGTCTGGAGAACAAGTCTTACGAGGAGTGGCTGAGGGAGCTGGGATTTTTCAGTCTGGAGTAAAGGAGGCTCAGGAGTGACCTTATCACGCTCTGTAAGTACCTTAAAGGAGGCTGTAGCGAGGCAGCGGTTGGTCTGTTCTCCCACGTGCCTGGTAACAGGATGAGAGGGCATGGGCTAAAGTTGCGCCAGGGGCGGTTTAGGTTGGATATTAGGAAGAACTTTACTGAAGGGGTTGTTAGGCACTGGAATGGGCTGCCCAGGGAAGTGGTGGAGTCACCATCCCTGGAGGTCTTTAAAAGACGTTTAGAGGTAGAGCTTAGCGATATGGTTTAGTGGAGGACTTGTTAGTGTTAAGTCAGAGGTTGGACTTGGTGATCTTGGAGGTCTCTTCCAACCTAGATGATTCTGTGATTAAAGAGCTGTCTCAGCATAGCCCTCTCTTCCCCCCCCCCCTCCCCCCCCCCACTCCCGATGCCTAACAGCCATTGCATTTCTGAGCATTTTTCTGAAGAAACTCAATGAACACAAGTTCTTCAGACTTCCACTGCCAGGCAGGTTCTTATGACCCAAGTGGGCTTACAGCCCTTTTTTGAACCTCTTTCAACTTTAAACATAATGTCAGCAAATGCTTGTGAGTTTAAGGTGCATTTGGGACTCAACTTCATACATGAAGGCTTCAGGATGGGTAAAGAAAGAAAAACACTTTCTTTATCGGGGTCCCCAGGTGTCTGCTCTGTGCTTGGGCTGAAGTTGGCTGGGAGATGGGCAAAACCCCCTTGCCTGCTTATGCAGAGTAGCACGGGAGTTCTTGTAGGGATGTGGGTCACAAGGAGCAGAGGGTTCCTCCAGTGCCTTTAAGGCAATTAGCACACACGTGGTTACTTACAGTATCTTCCTGGAAAGTCTCCTAAATGAAAGGAGCCCATGAAAACTTTTCCCCAAAATGCAATGATATAAACCCGCCAGGGCTGAGTGACATTGCTGTGGGAGCTGTGCTGCAAGGACTTGCCAGGAAGAGTAAAAAGGGACCCTAGACCTGCGATCGGCATGTGGGGAGAGATGAGCAGCTTGTAAAACCTCTGCTGAAGCCACATTTGTTCCTAAACAGTCTGGATGGAGGTCTGGATGTTGGCAAGGTGCTCATGGGTTTGAATGCATGATTCATGTTCCCCATCTCCTGCCAAATATGCCAGCATACACGCCAGAAATTCACCCAGAGGCAGTTCACTGGTTGGAAGCAGATCCCAGATGCTCCAAATGTAACTGGAGAGTGCTCCAGCCCTCTCTTGAATGAGACAGGTCTCACACATCTTCCCAAAAGCCACAATCACACTGCTAGCCATTGGTGGGACAGCAGGCACCAGAGGTGCTTGTGCAGACCACCCAGGAGGAAATCCCAACCATCTGGGGGAAGAAGGAAGGGGATTTATTTCAAATTAATCTTCCCTTGTCCTGGCTGCTTCAGCAATATCTCAGCCAAGGACCACCTCAGCCTCTTCATCCTGAACCTGGTGCAGTGGGCAGGATGCATGCTGCCAGGTCCTGCCCACAGCCAGTGGGAAGCTGTGAAGGAGGCATGCATGGGCAACCGAGAAGATGATGAATAAAAAGGTATTTTCCCCTTGAACAATGCCAGGTTCTCCATGCTGACTTCGAGGAGCCCTGGAAGATGTCTGTCACTGTGTTTTGCCTTCTCCCACCAGACAGGCAGCAAACAGCTTTCCCCTGCACACTGCTGTCCTGCAGGTGGGTGTCTGCAAATGTGTGTACATGCTCCTGTGGAGGTGAGGCTCAAAGCCCATGTACATGGCTCATGCTCAGTGAAGGACCAAGGATGAGGGGTCTGCAGAAGGACCATGCATCACAGCTGTTTGTCAGCCCCTGCCATGTCCCACCACTGCATGTGTCCTACAACCAGCACACCAGGGCCTCGGCAAGGACAGACCCTGTTTGACCACCCACGTGGACCATCTCTAGGAGGGCAGTGGCATGGGGAACACACATCTTAGGGGAAGCACAAACAATCTGGCAGTCTGGCAGTGCCATGGTGTCAGAAGCCATGGCCCTCTCCAGCCTCCTGCAAGTAGGAAGGCCCTGCTTGTTGCTTGCTCTCTCCAAGTGCCTCTGTCTCATACTGCTCCTGTTCTGGAGCACATGACTACCCTCAAATGGTCTAAGCCCCTGGGGGGACTTCTTTGAATTGAGCCCCAGAATTGACCAACCAACCCAAAACCTACCTGGAGCTGTGCAGTTCACCCCACACCCCTGCTCTGAACCCCCATGAACGCACAGAAGGACAGTCCTCACTGCAGGACATGCTGAGTTGCAGCATCTGGAAGTCTGGGAGAAGTTAACAAGAAAAGCCTGGGCCAATATTGCTAAATTAAGGTGGGGTTTTCCACAGAGGGTTCCCAGCTGAAGCCCCAGGGACAGGCTTGTGGTGGTACTCCTGATATTAACTGTGGCTGCACTTGGGGACCAGACCAGAGCCTGACCCCAGACAGGGCCATCGGGTTGCCCAGGGATGTCCCATGGAGAGGATGATGCAGAGAGCACTTAACCCGCCCGGGGTCTCTGAGCCACGGATCCCAGTTGTGCAGGGCTGGTACAGCAGTGCACCACCACCTCCCCAGGTGTCCTATAGGCAAAAGGGGCCTGAACCTGGCCTGAAGACGGCGCACTCAGCTGTGCTGGCCCCAGGAAGGCAGTAGGCACTGGCCACCCTTTTAATGTGTCCATGGTGGTCTGTGATGCCCCAGGGCCTGCTGAGTTCTCCTCCCCTCTGGCCATGGCCAGTGGCAGATTTCCCCACAGGACCCAGTCCCATGGGCTGCATGATACAGAGGGGTCACCAGGTCCTCAGCAAGGCTCTAATGGGGATATAGGGTCTCTGGCCTCGACCCTACAAATACATCAGGACAAGAGGAGCATCCTCCCGGGGGATGCCCATGCTGAACTAGAAAGCACTTGGCTGAAAGTGCTTGGCTGAAAGAAGTCTAGCTGGTGAAACAAACCTTTCTGTATCCCATATTCCTGCCCCCTTGGACTCTGAGCAGCCTCCACCAACCCCATGGCTGAAGGCACAGGCCCACAGCAAGCAACCTCCCTGCTGCAGCCATGGGGCTCAGCCTGCATGCACGGAAAGCACTTCAAATGCCTCCACCACCAATTTGCTTGGCTGGGGAGTCCTGGCAGCAGCAGACGGTGGGATCCCAACCTGATTATTGCTCATCACATACAGGGTGATGTGATTCACAAATATGTGGAAAACAAAGGTCTGTGCACAGTCCAGTACCCAGCTGGAGCCTCTCTCAGTGGCAGAGGATTGAGCTTGACAGTGGGGTCCTTTTTCAGGGCATTTATTCACATTGCTGAGATCCCCCCAGCCCTCTGCCAGTTTTGGGTGACGATGGCTAATGGGACCATAAGTGGGAGGAGGGAGCAGACTCAGGGGTCCCAGCTCCGCGTCCTGGCAGGGCTGCTGCAGGCTTCCCAGCCCTGGTCCTGTGGGACGGGGCTGACATTAGGCTGCTGGGAGAGGACAGGGGGATGTTGGGGAAGGAGCGGGGCTGAGGAGGCTTCACGTTGTCTGCTAGTCCTGCTCTGCAGCATGCTGCCAGCAGGAGCAAGGGGACCAATCCAACCCTCAGAGATTGCCCCTGCAAAGCAAGTATTTGAAGGGTGTCAGGAGCAGTCACACCAGCTAAAGAAGATGGGCCCCACTTCAGCCCTTGGGAAGTGCCCTGCACCTGAGTCAGCCTAGCAGGATCCTGACTTTGGGCCTCATGAACTTGAATGCATGCACTCTCATTTCCCTTTTCTGGGTGGAACCAGTGCAGATGTCAGGCTGCTTTCCTGGGGACCGGGTACAGCAAGATGGTGGTTAATGGCCTTCATGAGCAGGTAGTGCAGGCAGGTTTTGCGCTGAAGATGGGGCAGTGCTAATGTGTTCAGTGAGCCCAGGTCACCAGGCTCACAAGGTGCCAAATGTCTGAAAGTCCTGATGTGCTAAAATTGAGGCTGCTGTGTGTGAGACCTGAACCAGGCAGAAGTCCCAACACAGAAATGCCAATGATTTTCCCTTTGCATAAACCTTGTGGGAAGCACTAGTGAATTCATCCTGCCCCCTTGGCTGCGGTTGATTGCACATAGAATCATAGAATCACAGAATGGCTTGGGTTGGAAGGTACCCCAAAGACCATCTAGTTACATTTACTCTTGTTGAACCTTATTGGGTTCACATGGGCCCTCTTTTTAGCTTGTCCAGGTCACTTTGGATGGCATCCGTTCCTTCCGGTGTATTGGCTACACCACTCAGCTTGGTGTCATCTGCAAACCTGCTGAAGGTGCACTTGATCCCATCATCTATGTTGTTGATAAAGATATTAAATAGCACTGGTCCCAAGACAGACCCCTGAGGGACACCACTCATCACCAGCCTCCACCTGGACATAGAGCCATTGAGCACCACTCTCTGGGTGCAACCTTCAAGCCAATTCCTTATCCACTGAGTGGTCCACCCACCAAATCCATATCTGTCCAATACAGAAATCAGGATGTCTTGTGGGACCATGTCAAAGCCTTACACAAGTCCAGGTAGATGATACCAGTTGGTCTTCCCCTGTCAACTGATGCACTCACTCCATCCTAGTAGATCACCAGGTTGGTCAGGCTGTATTTACGCTTGGTGAAGCCATCCTGGCTGTCTTGGATCACCTCCTGGTCTTGCAAGTGCCTTGACATTGCTTCCAGGAGGACTTTTTCCATGATCTTCCCAGGCACAGAGGTGAGGCTCACCAATGTATAGTTCCCCACATCCTACTTTTGAGCCTTTTTAAAAATGGGAGTGATGTTTCCCTTTTTCCAGTCACCAGGGACTTCACCTGACTGCCAGAACTTTACGAATATGATGGAGAGAAGCTTGGCAACTCCATCAGCCAGTTCCCTCAGGACCCTGGGATGCATGGCATTGGGCCCCATAGACTTGTGCTCGTTTGGTTCCATTGGGAACCAAATTGAACCTGCTCTTCGCTTACCGTGGTCGGGACTTTGCTCCCCCAGCCTTCATCTACAGGTTCATGGAAACAAAAGACATGGGAAGCTGGACTAGCAATGAAGACTGAAGCAAAGAAGTTGTTGCGTACCTCAGCCTTCTCCACGTCTGTTCTTACCAGTTATCCCTTCTTGTTTATCAGAACACCCTCCTTAATCTTTTACTTTGGCCAATGTACCTATAGAATCGCTTCTTTTTATTTTTTTTCGTCTCTTGCCCAGCCCGTACCTGCCTTGGCTTTCCCAATCCCATCCCTGCACATCTGGACAGCATCACTGTACTCTTTGCAGGCCACATATCCCTGCTTCCACTGCCTGTGTATTTCCTTCTTGTGCCTCAGTTTGACCAGCACGTACTTGATTCTATGATTCTATGATCCTATTATCAATGATCTTCAAGCTCAACTCCTGACTCCACGTAGGACAACCCAAAAAACAGACCATATATCTGTGAGCAATGTCCAAATGCTTCTTGGACTCCAGCAGGTTTGATACCATGACTACTTCCCTCAGGAGGCTGTTCCAGTGCCCCATTTCCTTGACTTTTCACCCGTGTGGCAGAAGTGCCAGTGCCAGCCCTGCAGCAGGGCCAGGTGTCCAGGCACCACCCCAGGGGGCCTCACGGCCCCACTGGCATGCACTGATCCTTCTCTGGAGATATTCAAGGCTCGTCTGGATGCCTACCTGGGCAGCCTGCTCTGAGGAACCTGCTTTGGCAGGGGGGTTGGACCCGATGATCTTTCAAGGTCCCTTCCAACCCCTACAATTCTGTGATTCTGTGATTCTTGTTGATGAACCACCCAGCAGTCAGACAAATCAGGCTAATGCATTTCTCCGTGTCATCTCCTGGCTTCTTGCTTTCCCAGTGCATCCATCAGTGCTGGCTGGCATTGCCCACCAGCTCCGTAGGCCTTGCAGACACTTTGACTTATGCGGGCAGATGAAACAGGGTAACGGTTGGTGCTCATGGAAAGCAGCTGGTGAGCTGTGCTGAGTCAAGGACTGTGCTCTGCAGTGTGGTACGGTCTGGAGCAGGCAGGAAAGCTGTCTCCTCTTTGCCACTAAACACATAGGAATATTCCTTGCAAAGGCTCTGCAGATCTACCTGAGCCCCTGAAACACCAGCTCCCTGGCAGCAGCTCCAGCATCCCCACTGTGGAGCCATGCATGCTCTATCCTTTGGTCCTGATGAGCCTTTGGGTCACGCATACTAGATTAGAGATGTGGGCTGTCAATATCTGCAAAAATGATCACACCCTGATATCATGATGCCTTAGCAGGTCACATTGCTCATAGCCACACTTCAGGACTCTGGGATCAAGTGTAGGCTGGGATCCCTGTGCCCACCAAAACCTGATGCACAGGAAGGGACATTTTCTGGTAAGAGCACCTTGCAGACATCCTCAAAAATACCACTGACAATGTCAGACCTTGAGCCCAAACCCATGCTGGCTTTGGAGCAAGGCCAAGTCCTGCCTCCTGGGTCTTACAAGGACAAAAGTCAGATGTTTTAGGGGACTGGCAAGACACCCATGTGTCAGGCAGATATGGGTACAGCCTGTCCATGGGAGAGCGGGAGAGCATAATTTCTAAAAGTTAGGTGCTGGTTTAACCATCACAGGGAAAAAAATCCTTCAAAAACACACGTTAGCATTAGTTCACATTATCCATGTAAACATCTCTTTCAACTGAGAACGTGGCTGTCCCTTAACCATGGGAGCTCTTTGCAGCTGTAATTGCTGGGATAAATATGAGCTGATCATTTATATTAGGGAATGATTTTAGGACCAAAATTAGTATTATGATCTCTTACCAAATGTTGATAACAATGTTTCCCAGGTCAGTTTTATTCCATGACAAGACTCTGAGCAGCAATTGAGCAGCTCCCAGTTGTCACATTTGCAGCCCTGGCCCTCTAGCTAAGGAGCAATGCAGAGGAACTGATATTAGCTGGAAAATGACTTTCAACCAGCCTTGCTAAATTGCCATGAAAATTTAACAATTCAAGTGCAAAGTCTCTTTGGCTGTTTGCTTTTTCCATCATGGCAGAGAGAACGGAAATCCAGTGATATTTTAAGACACCTGTCAAAAAATGCTATTCCCCAGCTCGGGTGAAGGGACAAGGCACTGTGCCATGCTGCAGTCTGCCAGGGGGCAGCCCCAATTTCTCATCTCTGTGGCATGAGGGTCACCATGTGCTGAAGGTTTCCAAGTGGCCATCAGTGAGACAAAAACAAGGTTGTGAAATATTCTACCCCTTTGAACTGTTAATAGCAGACCCTCTTTTTCTTTGAAATACATAAACTGCTGGGGAACAGCACAACTATTAGATAGAGTAAAAAGAAACCTGTGTTTTTTTTTTTTTTTTTTTTTTCTTTTCCTGCCATTAGAAGAGAGCTGATGGTCACAGCTGTTGGGGAGCTCCCAGCACCTGATGCCTTAGCACCAACTACTGTGGATATATTGTGCATTTACTGGTAAGGGGCTTGAGGCTCTGCTGGGTAGATCAGAGCACCAAGCCCATTCCCACCCACTCTGCTCTTGTAGAGGGAGAAGAGCTGAATTTTGATTTACAGCACAACAGGGACCTCAGTACTCACACAAACTGGTGATGGAGTCTGATATCCCAGTCGCTCAAAGGAATTCTTACAGTCACCCATCTCTAGGACTATTCAGGGGAGAAAGAAAGATCTTCCCCACATTACGGATGTTAAGGGAGTTGTGGAGAAATATTTGTCCAGGTGGGACAGCAGCACCAAGCCCTGAAGCCAGTGGTGCTGGGGAAGCACCATGCTTTCCAGGTTCCCTCCTCTGTGGGAAGCTGCAATGGATGCGGCAGCTGCGGTGGTTTTACTCAGGTGGGCAGCCGAGCTCCATCTCGGCCACTCTCTCACTCCCCCTCCTCAAAAAGAAAAGAGGAGAAAATAAGACACAGAGGGCTCAAGGGTTGAGATAAGGACAGGGAGATCACTCAACAATTACTGTCACGGGCAAAACAGACTCAGAGTAGGAAGATACTAAAATGCATTTCATAGTACTAACAGGCTAGAAAAGGAACAAAGGAACACAGGAAAGAACCCCAAAGAACCTTCCCCCACTCCACCCTCTTCCATCTCCGCCCCCCGAGTGGCACAGGGTAACTGGGAATGGGGGCTGCGGAATGTCCATAGCATTTCACCTCCACTGCCCCTTCTCAGTCACTCTCTGCCCCTGCTCCAGCGTGGAGTCCCTCCCATGGGATGCCATCCTTCCCAAACTGAGCCTGTGGGGGCTGCCCACAGGCAGCAGCTCTTCAAGAACTGCTCCCACATGTCTCCGTGCCACAGAGTCCATCCCCCAGGAACAAACTGCTCCAATCTGGGTTCCCCACGGGCAGCAGCTCCCACCAGACCCTTGCTCCTACATGGGCTCCTCTCCATGGGCTGCAGCTCCAGCTCGGGGCCTGCTCCTGCAGGGGCTCTCCGTGGGCCGCAGCCTCCTCCAGGCCACATCCACCTGCTCCAACGGGGGCTCCTCCATGGGCTGCAGCGTGGAGATCTGCTCCATGTGGGACCCATGGGTGCAGGGGGACAGCCGGCTCCAGCAGGGGCCTCTCCACAGGCTGCAGGGGAACTGCTGCTGTGTGCCTGGAGCACCTCCTGCCCTCCTGCTGCACTGACCTTGGGATCTGCA
>CM021784.1:1437026-1473627 GCA_011076525.1 Nettapus auritus
TTTTTTTTTTTTTTTTTTTTTTTTTTTTTTTTTTTTTTTTTTTTTTTCCCTGTCTTAAATGTTCTCTTACAGAGGCACAAACAACATTGCTTACAGGTCCTGGCCAGTGGTGGGGCCCTTATCTAACATCGTGGCAGCTTCTTGATTCTTCTCACAGAAGTCACCCCTGTGGCCCCCCGCTACCAAAACCTTGCCATGTAAACCCACTACAACAGCTCACAGTCAGGATGCAGCCCACTGACCCAGCCCATACAACCAGTCACAATCCCCTTCCCCTGCTTCCCTTGCAGAGTGCTAGGACCACATCATCTCATGACCACCTTCTGGATGCTCATCTTCCTGAGGCACCTATGTGACAGAGGGCTATGGAGTCCCAGCTCCTCTTGCCCATAGTCCTGCCTGGTGCAGGCTCTTTTCCTGGTGGCAAACAGCCAGGTAGCTTCTGTGTCTCCCTCCCCCAGATCCTCAGCTGCATCTGTAGCCCTCCATCAGACCAAGCTTCTACGTCCTCTAAGTGAAATCAAACCTTCCCCAGACCCTCTCCTGTATCCTGCTGCTGGCACCTGTAGATGGCTGCCTGCAGCTCACACTGACCTGACAGTGTTGTCATTGCCTGCCTCCTGCTGCAGCAGCATGGAGGCATCTGCAAAGTGGACACCAGATCCACCCTGCATGGAGAGAAGTTCACCAGAAACCAACTGGCTCTTGGGTTGTCTTTAACCAAGGGGTTAAAGAAAAATGTTGAAAAGTTCCGTGCTTCACAGGAGGAAAACTTCTGAAAGTTAACTATTAACCAGCACCTAACAGGGAAGGAAAGAAATGTCCCATGAGGCTGGAAACTATTTGCCCACATGTCTACCTGGTGCTGTGAGGATAATCAACCTTAATTAGCCTGGGTGAACTGCAAGGTCACAAAGGAGGAAGGTAGAGCTCTGACAAGTTGGGCACCCAAATGAGTCTCAGTAGAAAAGAGAGGGAGGTAGTGAGAGTGTGCAGCCATGTACCCACAGGCCCTCAACCAAAATCCGCCTTCCAGCCCGAGGGACCTCAAGGGGCTGGGGACAGAACTCTGTCCCAACCTCAAGGGGCTTGAGGACAGAACCTTGGGCCTCTTTCACAACAGGGCCTCTCATATCTGTGGAGAAGTAACCTACAGGATGGCATTTCCTGGATCTCCATCCTCCAGGAGAAGGGGAAGCCCCTCCAGGGGAAACTGCCAGGGGAGGCAGAAGAGCCTCCACCGCTGGTTTCAGGCCCAGTTCAATGGACTCAGCATGAGTTGGTCTGATCCCAAGGGATGCTCATTTGTGCTGAAGTGCATGAAGTAAAAGTTCAGGAAGTGTCATTACACCTTCAAGACATGTGGCTTGAGTGTTTCTGGAGGCAGAAACACCAGAGGGGCCTGGGGAATCATTCCACATCCAGGTGCTCTGTTGCCCTAGCACACCACCAGCTCTCCCCTCTTGTGCACGTCAGGTGCTTTTAGATCGACCAGAAGGGTTCCCTGCTACAGTATGCCTGTGGTCAGCCATTGACAGCAGGGGGCAGGGGGCTCAGCAGGGCCACACCAGGTAGTGAGCATGGTATGCTATAGTGTGCCTGGAGTCCCCAGGCCACTTGGAGCATCCCCGTACATGAGAGGCACTCACACCACCAAGAAACATATTGCAAGCCTATGAGACCCAGTCCTGAACAGAGAACAGGGTGTCCTGGCATGCGTGTGAACACACATGTGTGAGCAGGTATCTGTGGGTGCAGAGAAGTGAGAGCAGGGGAGGCACCTCTTAGCCCAGCAGCCTGGCTGTGGAGGCTGGAGGAGGAGAGGCTATGCTCAGCCAGCCTCTGCTTTGGCACAGGTCTGGTGGGGCCAAGCAAAGCTGAGTTACCCCGACCTGCACAGCTCTTACGTTTCACATGTGCCACCAGAACAGCCAGGGAAGTTTTTTTTTTTTGTTTTGTTTGTTTGTTTGTTTGTTTGTTTGTTGTTGTTTTTTGGCAGGGCTGGCTCTAACAAAGCCCTCGAGCTGAACTGCTGGCACTGGCAGGATAACAGTGGCTGTCATGCACAACTGAAGGGCAGATACACACGTAATCTACTTCAGCCTGGACTGGGCAACAGCAGTGAAAAGCACAACAAATGCAAACACTCTGCACAGACCATGGTATTGTGCTGATAAGGCCTTGAGAAAATGCAGAAGAGAGCAAGACAGCCCCAAAACACCACCCTCATGCCACAAGTCAGCAACCAGAAGAGCAGCAGTAGGTGGAGATGCCCCTTGTGAAGGAAGGGACTTTGGCAGACCCAGAGGCCAAACCATGGGTCTGTGCAGAGCTGGGGAGGCCCCTGATGCTAATTCAGAGGGGGCTGGGTGGAGCCCAGCACAGAGCAGACTGCAAAGTTTGCGCCATCCTAGCGAAACCAGAGTTTTGCACCTGGCAGATCTAAAGCCTGCTATAAAGACCCTCTGATGGCCCTCCCATGCCAGCAGTTCTCACAGACCTCCATATGCAATCCACTGCTCCTTTTCACCACACACGTCTCTTGCCTTTGCCCTGCTCTGCCATCACGGTGACTGACTTGACTGGGAGGTTCCCAGGCTAGCCACCAAGGACTGATGGACAGAAGCAGTGCAGATATGTCTGCCTTGTACCTTCAGAAAAGCACCCTGCAAATCCAGCAGACCCCCTCCAAGTGGCTGCAGGACTGCCCTTTTATTTTTCTGGGGATGAGAATGGGGAGCACTCAACCTGTCACCAGATAAGGTTCCCCGTGGCTCTCTCCACACAGTGACTCAAGCACCATGCATTCTGTAACACAAGCTCCGCTGATGCTAACCAGGCAGAAAGGAGGGCATGGGGAGCATGCTGCCATGAATACAGAGTGGGCTTGCTGGTGACAGACAACACTGTCCACGTGACACTAATGAATATGAGGCTAGGACAGGATGCAGCACCCTGGCTCAGCTCCTGTCCTGGATAGAGTCAGGAAAGCAATTCAAATGGAAATCTCTTGCTACTGAATTAAATAGCTGTTGTGAGAAGGAATAAGAATAAATAGGAAGGACTAGAAATAAGAAGCGCAGCTGCAGGGATGAGAAAGGTGGAGAGCAGGAGGGGTACAGCAGCAGAAAGATGATGGAGAAGACGCAAAACAGAGGGGAAGACTTAGGGGAGGGGGGAGGACAGTGGGGCAGAGGAACAGATCAGAACGGGAAGAATTGAAGATATAGCTATGGAGCTGGCTTTCACATTCACTGGTGCAGCTCACCAAAAATGCTTCCACCCCTTAAACCAGGGCAAAGGTCCCCTTCAGCACCTTTGCAGGAGGACAAGCAGCTTCTTAGCAAGAGCCCCACCTTTCCTTATAGTCCCCAGCTACACAGCACTGGGTTGCCTGGAGGTGGCTCTGCCCAGCCTTTCCCTGCCTGGTCCCACTTAACCAGGGAATCCTGCTGGAGAGGTGCCAGAGAGCCCTAGAGGGCAAGTGGGGCCACAAGGAGCTGCTCCTCTGCATGTTGTTTTGGAGCAGCTAGATCCCAGCCAGCCTTTGACACTTCATGACATGGCCCAAGGAAAACCTCCCTGCAATCTTAATACCTACCCTAAATCTCTGTGTAGGCAAGTCAAGCTAATTACTGCACAAAATATGCTTGGTAGACCTGAGAAAAGTGATCATTAATCTCCTTCAATTGATTTTTAGCATTTCAGAAGGCTGTTGTCATACCCCTGCTCAGGTGCTCATTGTTCTCGGGTTTCAGAGATAGACAGATTGTTTGTTCCTCTTGCATCTCATGTTTTCCAAACTTCTGACTAATCTTGTAACATCTCCTGTGTACTTTCTCATGTATATTAACTCCTCCTTTTAATGTCCAGCACAAAATCCAGCATGATGCTCATCTGGCTGAGATTGCCCCAAGGGTGAGCAGAACAGTGTTGTGGCCATCCCTGCCTTAGGAGGGACACTCAGCTTACACCACCCTGCATGTTCTCACAGCAGCATCAGGCTGCTCAGCCTGATCTACAGGGATCCACAAAAAACTCCCCATCAGCAAGACTGCTCTCCAGCCAGTGAGTTTCTGCTTGGTATTTGTGCATTCCAGTTATCCTGCTTTGCACTTGTTCTCAGTGAATTGCATTTTATATATTGCAAGCAATTACTGAGTGATCAAGATTAAAATAAAATAAAATAAAATAAAATAATAATTTAAAAAATCTGATCATATCCCTCTAAACTGTTGCAGCCCTTTGCTATTTGCAAAAAAACTGCTTGCAGCAGTTTTTAACCAGTTGTACATCCAGCTCAGAGATGTTTCAAATGCACTCCATCACTTGAGTTTTCTGATGTTTTCAGTTTTCTGAGTATCTCATGGGCTAGGTTGCTTGAAGGCAAGGATGCTTGTGAGAGCTGGGCTACATTTAAGCAGCACTTCTTCCAAGCTCAGGATCGGTGCATCCTGAAGAGCAGGAAATCGGGGAAGGGGGCAGGAAACCTGCATGGATGAGCAAGGAGCTCATCGATAAGATAAAAGGAAGAGGAAGGTCTATGAAATGTTGAAAAAGGGGCTGTCCTCTTGGGAGGAGTACAGAAGTGTTGTCAGGGCCTGCAGGGATGTGACGAGGAAGGCTAAAGCCCACCTAGAGATGAGGCTTGCAAAAGAGATAAAGGATAACAAGAAGGGCTTTTTCAAGTATGTAAACAGCAAAAGGAAAACTAGGGATAATGTGGGTCCCTTGCTGAACGAGGGGGGTGTCCTGGTCATGGGAGACGCCAAAAAGGCAGAGATACTGAATGCT
Source organism: Nettapus auritus (assembly GCA_011076525.1). Taxonomy (NCBI): domain Eukaryota; kingdom Metazoa; phylum Chordata; class Aves; order Anseriformes; family Anatidae; genus Nettapus; species Nettapus auritus. Next base: position 1,441,821 of record CM021784.1, read on the forward strand.
TTCTTTGTTTCAGTCTTGGCTTCAAGGACTCCCCCCGGGACTCCTCGCCCCTGGTGAGAGGACAAAGGGTCTGGGAAATGGAGAGCTCCCCTCTGGTTGACAAGAGAGTGGTTCGGGAGCGGCTGAGTGGGCTCAACGCACACAAATACATGGGTCCCAATGGGATGCATCTGCGTGTGCTAGGGGAGCTGGCAGAGGTGATCGCCAAACCGCTCTCCATCATCTTTGAAACGTCCTGGAGAACGGGCGAGGTGCCTGAAGACTGGAGGATAGCCAGTGTCACTCCGGTCTTCAAGAAGGGCAAGAAGGAGGATTCAGGAAAATACAGGCCAGTCACTCATCTCTGTCCCTGGAAAGGTGTTGGAACAGCTTGTTCTGGATGCCATCTCCAAGCAATTGGAAGAGAAGAAGGTTATGAGGAGTAGTCAGCATGGATTCACCAAGGGGATGTCGTGCTCAACCAACCTCGTTGCCTTCTATGATGGCATCACCAGCTTGGGGGGAGAGCGGTGGATGTCATCTACCTTGACTTTAGCAAGGCTTTCGATACTGTCTCCCATGACATCCTGCTAGCAAAGCTGAGAAAGTGTGGGATAGAGGAGTGGACAGTAAGGTGGGTTGAGAACTGGCTGACTGGCCGAGCTCAGAGGGTGGTGATCATCAGCACAGAGTCCGGCTGGAGACCTGTGACTAGCGGTGTTCCCCAGGGGTCGGTGCTGGGTCCGGTCTTGTTCAACATCTTCATCGACGACCTTGATGAGGGAATAGCATCTGCCCTCCGCAAGTACGCCGATGACACAAAGCTGGGAGGAATGGCTGATATGCCAGAAGCCTGTGCTGCCATTCAGCGAGACCTGGACTGGCTGGAGAGATGGGCAGGAAGAAACCAGATGCAGTTTAATAAGAGCAAGTGTAGAGTCCTGCATCTGGGAAGGAACAACCGCATGTATCAGTACAGGCTGGGGGATGACCTGCTGGAGAGGAGCTCTGAGGAGAAGGACCTGGGGGTCCTGGTGGACGACAGGTTGACCATGAGCCAGCAGTGTGCCCTCGTGGCCAAGAGGGCCAGTGGGATCCTGGTGTGCATTAAAAGGAGCGTGGCCAGCAGGTCAAGGGAGGTGATCCTCCCCCTCTACTCTGCCCTGGTCAGGCCTCACCTGGAGTACTGTCCAGTTCTGGGCTCCCCGGTACAAAAAAGACAGGGATCTCCTGGAAAGAGTGCAGTGGAGGGCCACAAAGATGATACGGGGCCTGGAGCATCTTTCCTATGAGGAAAGGCTGAGAGACCTGGGTCTGTTCAGCCTGGAGAAGAGAAGACTGAGAGGGGACCTCATCAATGTGTACAAATATCTGAAGTGTGGGAGACAGAAGGATGTAGCTAACCTCTTCTCAGTGGTTTGTGGGGACAGGACAAGGGGCAATGGCTGCAAGATGGAGCACAGGAAGTTCCGCACCAACATGCGAAAGAACTTCTTCATGGTGAGGGTGATGGAGCACTGGAACAGGCTGCCTAGAGAGGTTGTGGAGTCTCCTCTGGAGATATTCAAGGCCCGTCTGGATGCCTACCTGGGCAGCCTGCTCTGAGGAACCTGCTTTGGTCAGATTGGACCCGATGATCTTTCGAGGTCCCTTCCAATCCCTACAATTCTGTGATTCTGTGATTCTGCAGAGCACATCCCATGGGACAGCACCAAAAAACAATGAAAGTCAAAACATATCTTCTGTTGCCTGTTATCAGCAGTGCCACCTCCCCTGTCAATGATGGAAATTAGATTGGTTTAACATGTTGTATTATTGGCAAACGTTCGTTGGCTGTTCCTTGTCACATATTATCCTTGAGATGCTTGACAAGTGATTGTGTAATCATTTCATTCTGTATCTATTCAGACACCAAAGTAACTAATATATAATTTCCCTTTCTCCCTTTTCAATGCAATGTACTAAGTTTTGCCCTCCTCCAGTCCTCAGGGACCTCACACATGATCCATCTGTTTTCTGAGAAAATTGCTAATGGGGTCAGATATTACTGTGGTAGTTCCTTATGCACTCCAGGGTAAATTTTATCATACCTTGTAAATTTCAAATTGGCCATGCTACATCTTCCAAACTTCTCATTCTGTTTTTGTTCCTAGTCTCCTGTTGCTAGAAGTACTCTGGTCATAGTTAACCCTTCTGTAAATATTTAAAGCATGTTGATTTAAAGATGTTGAACTATTTAGCCTTCTCACACATCATCTAGAATTTGCTTAATTATCTCACTTTGAAGTGGACATGGACTTTCATGCACAGATTTTCTTCTTCTAGGCTTATTACATCTACGCAGAACTAATTTTCTGACTTAGCATGTTTGATTTAATCTCTCCATGTCTGTACTTACCTTTATGTTCATCTTTATATATACATCTCTGATGTATAACAGTGCTGCCCTACTCCCTTTTCCCATCCTGAATGGTTTCTGCCTTCTATACTGATGTACCCAGCCTGTGTTGTCCCACCAAGTCCCTGTGATGTTCAGTTCCCAGCTCTTTCATTTTGTCTCCTTTCTCCTGGCATTTGTTTCTGTCCCACTCAGATCTTAGGAGTCGGCACTGTGCTCTCTCCTTCAGTCCTGTTCAGACTCCGCAGCATGTCCTCACCCATCCTGGGGCTCCAGACTTTTGTCCAGCTTTCTTGTGTCCACCCCTTGTTTCTTGTCACTCATCCTTTCAGACAGGGAATAAATCTCTCCTCACAGGACAGGTCCATTGGGGTCCTTGAATATTTTTTCATCCTTCAGCAGGTAGGGTGTCCAGCTCTGGCCAGCCATATCATGAAGGGAGCCAAGCCCTTTCTGCACCACTGCACAAGCTTATGACTTTTCCCCTGCTGGGGACATCCTCTGAGCTCAGGCCAGGTCCTGACTGCCAGGACCACTCTGCCTCCCCAGAGCCCTGCAGTCACAGATGGCCTACGCAGGCACACCATGGAGGGGTCAATCCCTGCCCAGGAGACACAGCCTGGTGTGGCATCAGCTGAGGAGGAGCATGGTGGTCCTGCCACAGCCCAGAACAGAGCTCTTCACAGCAGTGCTGCTATGTGGACTCAGTGGCCATAGTGGTCCCTCCCTAGTTCCCACTAGTGCACAGAACTTCTTGGAGGACCATATATATATGACATGGCATAGAAAAGGGAGCAGAGAGCAGCTGAAAGTGTCCAGAAGCCAGCAAAATCTTGAGATGAGCAGCAGTCATTGTTGTTCTTCCTGCACCAAAACTTCCTGCACATATTTTATCCAGATTTCAAGAAGGAAAAATCTCAGAATTATTAAGTGGAACACTGCAAGGAACAAAACAAAAAAGTGTCAATTCTGGAAAATGCAAACAGGCAGGCCTGCTTTTCTAAATGCACAGTCAGCAGGTATCACCAAGGTGGAAAGAACTGTCAAGGAGCAGATCCAAAACATTTACCATGGAACAGTTCAACATGAAACTTTTCTTTCTCCAGTACTGTGCTGCCCCACTGGTGCTGGTGTTCAGAAACCAAACCAACTCAGCTTACTGCTGAGGTCTTCTTCATCTCCTGGGTCCACTGGGTGATGCAGAGGAGACATGCCAGAAGTGCCAGGTAGAGAACTTAGCTGTGGCCATCAGGAATGTGCCAGTGACTACCATGGCAGAATAGAGGGATGAGCATGCAGACTCAGCAGGCAGCTTACCATCCATTGGTAGTTAACAACAAGGTCAGCAGTGCCACAAAGGACCAGTGAAAACCCTCTCTGGGGAGATCAGCATTTTGGCAGGAATTGCTCCTGCAGGCCATGCCAGCTGCCAAAGGTGCTGCTCAGGGATTGTTATCCATTTGGATTTCACAGAATTGTCTAGGTTGGAAGAGACCTCCAAGATCACCAAGTCCAACCTCTGACCTAACACTAACAAGTCCTCCACTAAACCATATCCTTAAGCTCTACATCTAAACGTCTTTTAAAGACCTCCAGAGATGGTGACTCAACCACTTCCCTGGGCAGCCCATTCCAGTGCCTAACAGCCCTTTCTGTAAAGAAGCTTTTCCTAATTTCCAATCTAAACCTCCCCTGGCGCAACTTTAGCCCATGCCCCCTCGTCCTGTTACCAGGCACATGGGAGAACAGACCAACCGCTGCCTCGCTACAGCCTCCTTACAGGTACGTGTAGAGTGCGATAAGGTCACCCCTGAGCCTCCTCTTCTCCAGGCTAAATAGTCCCCGCTCCCTCAGCCGCTCCTCGTAAGACTTGTTCTCCTGACCCTTCACCAGCTTCGTAGCCCTTCTCTGGACTCGCTCAAGCACCTCCATGTCCTTCTTGTAGCGAGGGGCCCAAAACTGAACACAGTACTCGAGGTGCGGCCTCACCAGAGCCGAGTACAGGGGGACAATCACTTCCCTGGACCTGCTGGCCACGCTGTTTCTGATACAAGCCAGGATGCTGTTGGCCTTCTTGGCCGCCTGAGCACACTGCTGGCTCATATTCAGCCGACTGTCAACCAAAACTCCCAGGTCCTTCTCTGACAGGCAGCTTTCTAACCACACATCTCCCAGCCTGTAGCTCTGCTTGGGGTTGTTGTGCCCCAGGTGCAGGACCCGGCACTTGGCCTTGTTGAACTTCATACACTTGGCCTCAGCCCATCGGTCCAGCCTATCCAGATCTTCCTGCAGAGCCTTCCTACCCTTGAGCAGATCGACACACGCACCTAACTTGGTGTCGTCTGCAAACTTACTGAGGGTGCACTCGATCCCCTCATCCAGATCATCGATGAAGATGTTAAAGAGGACTGGCCCCAGTACCGAGCCCTGGGGGACTCCACTAGTGACCGGCCTCCAACTGGATTTGACTCCATTCACTAAGACTCTCTGGGCCCGGCCATCCAGCCAGCTCTTAACCCAACGAAGCGTGCGCCAGTCCAAGCCATGAGCAGCCAGTTTCCTGAGGAGAATGCTGTGGGGAACAGTGTCAAATGCCTTACTGAAGTCAAGGTAGACCACATCCACAGTCTTTGTGCATGGAGCAGATATTGCTCCTGTTGATATTAGGCTGGGTTTGAAGTGATGTACCAGTGCTCTGGTATCTAGCTAGCAGAGAGGAAGGCACTTAGCCCATCACATTCCCTTGGTGTCCAGGATCCCCAGGCTGTTGGGACACCCACCATGCTGGGAGTATGGGTGGTCAGGCAGTGATGCAGGCTGGTGGGCACGACTTTGTCAGAAGGATGATGAAAGAGCTCTGAATATTATTGGTGGATTTAGTCCTGGAGCCCCTACATGTCAATGTGCTGCCTGCTGCCTACCTAAGTCGATGGGTATAGTGGGGGAAAAAAGTGGCATCAGGGAGCAAGTTCTCTTCATTCCTCCATGCCAGCTATTGCTCAGGCAAGATCTCCCCTTGGCACTGAGGTGGGACTGCTCAGTATGGCCCCTCATTTCCCCAGGGCACCAAGAGGAGCTTTCATGGACAAGAAGGCAGGGAATGCAGAGCAGGCAGCTTCAAGTTCCAGGTGCAGTTGGCACACAGGAAACCCTGCCACTGGGCTACAGCACTGATCTCCACCTGCCTTAAAGCTACAAGCAGGATTGACAGGGAAGAGTTTCAGCCTAAGTCAGTGCCTGGTCCTGTTGTAAACACTCTCCATCTTTCTTAAAAGTCTCCTTTAAGTATTGAAAGGCTGCAGTGAGATCTCCCACAGCCTTCTCTTCTCCAGGCCGAGCATCTCCAGCTCCCTCAGCCTTTCTTTTTGCAGCAGAGGTGCTCCAGCCCCCTGAACATTTTTGTGCCACTCCTCTGCACCTGCTTGAACAAGTCTATATCCTTCTTGTGTGGGGGGGCCCAGAGCTGGATGTAAGACACCAGGTGGGGTCTCACACGGGTGGGTTAGAGAGGGAGAATCACCTCCCAGAAGACCCCTAAGGGACACTACTCATCACTGACCTATACCTGGACTTTCAGGCATTGACCACAGCTCTCTGGATGTGGCCATCCAGTCAATTCCTTATCCACTGAATAGTTTATCCATCATATACATATCTCTCCAATTTAGAGACAAAGATGTTGTGTGGGACTGTGTCAAAAGCCTTACAGAAATGCAGGTAGATGACATTTGTTGCTCTTCCCTTGTCTGCTGATATAGTCTCTCTATCAGAGATGGCCACTAGATTGGTCAGGCATGATTTGCCATGTGAAGCCATGCTGAAGCCATGTTTGTTGTCCCAAATCACCCCCCTGTGTTCCATATGCCTTAACATAGCTTCAAGGAGGATCTGTTCCATGATTTTTTCAGGCAAGGAGAACCAGGGAGCTGCTCCAATGCTCCTGGTGGGGCAGTGGAGGAGATCCTGAGCTGATCTGTCACTTGAGAAAGGTTCAGCTAGATCTAGGGCTTGAGACTTGGTTGTACAGAGTGCAGTGACCTGAAAAATTAGCCCTCTGTCTGTCACTAGTAGGGCTGACATTGTGGGTGGGAGCTCCAAGGCTGTCAGTGCTAGCCCCTGCTCTTTTTGCAGGTGGTAACGCTTTATATATATATATATATAAGATTTCTCTAGCATAACAACATGGGTGATGGTTTTTTGACAGTGCTTCCTGCTTGTGCTTAAGGCTCTCCACCCCCTCACTGCAGATGGGTTTAGGCTGCAAAGGAATGAGCATGCTGCTCAGGAGAAATTCCTGACAGTGCTGCAGTCTGCCTGTCAGCTGCAGCCCTAAATGCCCTGGTCCCTGCTGTAACTGCCCTTCCTGGGCCACATGGTCTTCATTCTACCAGCACAGCAGCGCAGCAGAGGTTTCTACAAGATTCTTCTGTTCTTGACACCCCAAAGAATGACTCTTTCAGCTCCTGGTCCTTCTTTTTCTTCTTGCTGCTCCCCAGCACTGATGCACAGCCTGACCCCTGGTGCTGACTGGCACTGTCACATCTACGTGCTGGTCTGTCCAGGTTCCTGCGCCTGGCTATGCTGCAATAGCCCAACAGAGAGAAGCTCCCCCAGTGGTGCTAAACTTCTTTTGCGTATACCCAGAGATTGGCTGTGTCATTGAGGCACCCTGGTACACTACAATGCAGGTGGGCTCCAGCAACCGGAGATAAAGAAGGTTGAGAGGTACCAAGGCAGATTTGCTGTTTATTAGGCAGACAACCGAAGGCTGCCCTGCTCATAGCACTGGCAATATAGCACTGAGGGTTGATCTCCTATGGCCAAGCCTTCTGGCACCTGGACATGGTGGGGAGGCTGCTCCGATGGAGCTGGACATATTTCCTGCTCCCCAAGAAATGAATTGGGGGAAATATGGGGCAGCAGCAAACCCTACTGCATCACCCATTAACTGTGCTCCCACAGGCTGCAAAATGGGGACTCCATTCCTTGCTGCCATCTGAAGGACAAATCTTTGCTACTTACCATGTGTGTCTGCTAGCTGGTGAGACAGCTGGGGAGCCACTGACAGAAGGAGTAGGGAGATCTCCCCTGGGAACTGGGGAAGGGCACTGTCCCCAGCAGGCCCTCGAGGAGGTTATGCCAGGCCAGTGATGTCAGAAAGCAACTGGTGGGTCCTGCCTGGCCTGGACATCCTAAGGTCTTAGCCCTGAAGTTCTGAGGTACTCGAGGCTGGATGTGCACCTGAGCTGTGTGGCCACAGCCTGTTTCCCAGCCGTGTGAGTTAGGAGGGGAAGCAATTAGCTCCGTGGCTGGATGTCCGAGGAGTCTTCTCCTCCACAGGCACCTCCTGATCCACTGCAGGCAGCTGTAATGTTCAGGGCACAGAGAGCAGGGACCAGCTTTGGGGTAGCTGAGCCACCTGGAAGGAGGTGGCATTGCAAGTATGGCTGGAACAACAGATGTTAGGAGGTGTGTCAGGCCTCCCAAAACTCACCCACTTGCTGCCATCCCTCACCCTTCACCTCCCCACTTTGCTGTCAGCTCGTGGGATGTAGAGGCCATGTCCCTGTGCTGACACTGCAAATCACACCTGTGTGGATGTAGCTACCTGGTCAGGCTGGTGATGCATCGTCTGCTACCCTTCATGTCTGGCTCAGCAGAAGCTGGAACAGGAGATATGTCACAACAGATCTTTGTCATGGGGTTGTGCTAGCATCTGGGCTGAGAAGTTAAAAAGGGGTAAAGATGGCAGAATCTGGCCAAAAGATTGCCTGCTGAAAAGCTCAGATGCTGAGGTTGAGACATACTGGTTTGAACTTTTTAAAGAGTCATGTCCAATGGCTCAGTGCCTGTAAGAGTAACCAGATTTTCTAGAATGCACCACTCACACCAGGCTGAGCCTCTGCAAAGCCAACGGCAGCCTATAGCCTCTCCAAAGCCCATCCCAGGAGCCAGTTCCTGTACATGTCATAGAGGTTTCTCTAACCTTCCGGATGGTGACTGCCTGGATATCTTTCAAGCAGTGATGCAAAATGAGTCCATGGCACAAAACCTGGCAAAATGAGTCCTTGGTACAAAAACAGATTTCATATGTTCCCAAAAGCATAAGGAAATGCAAAGGGAGCTTGCTGTGTAGTAAAATGCCAAATGCTGGGGATTCCGCTCAGAAGGCATTAAATCACAAAAACAAACTGATATTTTAAGGCTAGAAAAAAACAGAAAGCTATTCCTAGACTGAAATAAAAAGTGTAAATGGGATGTAAAATCAGATTTCAGGTTATGTGAGTGCTGGCAAGTCAGTGTTTCTCTGGTGACATAGGATTCTGCCTATATAAATCTGAATCTGATTTTCTCATGAGGTTTGTACCTACACAACACGGCTTCTTGTCTTTCTTCTTCCTAGGTTCTTCTTGATTTCTGCTGATTCCTCTCCCACTACTATCTCCAATCAGCTCTGAAGTTCTTGGAGTTGATATAGAAATAATAAAATGTAGTATTTGCTTGTGATTTTCATGGATTTAAGGATTTGTTCTCATGTAATGTCTCTTAGCTTGGGTTCTGCCTAACAGTCTTGGTGATAAGTTAAATATTCTTGATGTGGGAATTTTCTAGATTTGGAAAAACTTGAAACACTACAATCCATAAAAGGCAGGCTGAGAGGACTGCTGAGTAATATGACTGGTAGCCTCCATGTTCAGTTCTTATTCTGCTTTCATTCTTTACTATTCTTCATTGCATCTCTCCTCATTCCCCATTCTCTTGCTCCTGCCTCAGTCTTCTGCTCACTCCTTTCTTCCTTGGTTTCCTGTTTTCCCTATCATCAGTTTTGGCCCAAGCTGATAGCTGAAAACTGAGAAAAAAGGTAAATATCAGCCTTGTTCTTGAATCAAAGATCATTTTCCCAAAACTCTAAGAGCAAAGAAAGGTGGTTTCCTTAGCAGTCTGGATCCTTTCTCTTCACTGCAGGTAGTCCCAAGAAGTGCTGTCTCCAGCATCCTTCCAGAGCTACAGCCACCAAGGTCCCTCTGCCCACTGCTGACTCCACTGTTGTAAGCATCAAACCTCCCAGGCCCTGTGAATTGCAGTCTGTAGGGCAGAGCTCAGCACCCACATGTGCTGCTGAGACTGGGGTCCTGTAAAAGGACAGCCACATACCCCTCCTGGACCACACCGGCTGGGAACTGTGGATATTCAGAAATACTTGCATTCCAAGAGCACTCTGCTTCTCACACTGTATGTCACAATCTTGCCCCCAAGTCATGTCCCAGGCCTAGAAGATTCTCTCTACATTTCTTCCTTTTCTCCTCCACCTCCTCCTTCTCACTGTCACCTTCCTTTCTAACCCTGCTCCCTTCTGTCAGCACTAAGGCAGCCTGCTTTTAGGAAATTAAAGCTTTCATGAGTCATACTGTTCACGATGTGACGGTAGAAATGAGCAAGAGCCCTTTTGAAGTCCATCAAAAACTAGCCTAAAAAGAGCAAGACAAGTTCTGCAGAGTGTGACTGCTCTGGAGTACTTAAGAAATTGTTTGAGATACATCAAGAAGTAAGAAGGTGCAAGAGATTTGTTGGGATAGCTGACAAACACCCAAAATCAGCTTGTCTGACATTTGCTATGAGACTGCATGGGAAATTAAGTTCTTTCTCCTTTTGAGTTGGCCTGGTTCTGCTGTGTCTGGGATGGACCCCTCTACCCTCGGTGGCAGGCTGAGACAGGAGGAAGACAGTAGATAGTATAGTGGTGCCAAGGAATAACATGGTTCTTCTGGGAATCCCAGAGCTCTATCACCATGCTGCACTGTCACCAGGCCCATCAGTGCTGACAACAGGCAGGGAATGGAGTGCTGGGAAGGAATCATCCAAAGTTCTGGATGGTGTCCCACAGCCCTGTAGTGATTTTACTCAGCTGGATATCTGAGCTCCACCACAGCCGCTCTCTCACTCTTGCTCCTCAAAGGGAAAGAGGGAGAAAATACAATGAAAAGGGCTCAAGGTCTGAGATAAGGACAGGGAGATCATTTACCAATTATCATCATGGGCAAAACAGACTCAGCTATTTATGGAGATCACTGAGTTTTGTTACCTATTACTAACAAGCTAGAACAATGAGAAACTAAAAAACAACCAACCAAACAAAAAATCAACAAACCAACCAACCAAACAAACAAAAAATCAAATCAATCAATCAAACAAAAACTAAAAACACCTTCCCCCCATCCATTCTCTTCTATGTCCTCCTCCTGAGTGGCACAGGGGAACAGGGAACGGAGGCTGTGGTCAGATATCAGTCAACACTTCATCATCTGCTGCTCCTTCACAGTCATTCCCTTCCCCTGCTCCAATGGGGCATCCCTCCCACAGGATGTTGTCCTTCCCGAACTGGGCCTACAGGGGCTGCACACAGGCAGCAGCTCTTCAAGAACTGCTCCAGTACGGGTACGTATCACAGGGTCCATCCCCCAGGAGCATACTGCTCCAACATGCCACCTCCACAGGCCAGAGCTCCCCCCAGACCCCCTGCTCCTGCATGGGCTCCTCTCCATGGGCTGCAGCTCCGGCCCGGGGCCTGCTCCTGCAGGGGCTCTCCATGGGCCGCAGCCTCCTCCAGGCCACATCCACCTGCTCCAACGGGGGCTCCTCCACAGGCTGCAGCGTGGAGATCTGCTCCATGTGGGACCCATGGGCTGCAGGGGGACAGCCTGCTCCACCAGGGGCCTCTCCACAGGCTGCAGGGGAACTGCTGCTGTGTGCCTGGAGCACCTCCTGCCCTCCTGCTGCACTGACCTTGGGGTCTGCAAGGCTGTTTCTCACTCCTCTCTCTTCCAGCTGCTGTTTCCCAGCAGTTTTTTTCCCCCCTTTCATAAATCTGCTCTCACAGAGCCACAAACAACATGGCTTATTGGCCCAGCCCTGGCCAGCAGTGGGTCTCTTTGGAGCCAGCTGAAACTGAGTCTTATGTAACGTGAGGCAGCTTCTGGATTCTTCTCACAGAGGCCACCCCTGCAGCCCCCCACTACTAAACCTTGCCACAAAAACCCTATACAGGCCCTTTCACCATGTGATATCAGGGAAAGATGAGAAGGTGCCAGCAATCATGCAGAGAGCCACAGAGATGCAGAAGCCAGGGTTCAGGGGCTGCCCAGCCTGAGGAGCGGATGACACATCACTGTAAGGGTCTCATCTCTGGTCCCAGGTGTGTTGCATCAGCACTGGGTAGGTGAATCATCTTGAATATGGCTTGACCCTGGAGGCTACTGATTAACAGGGACCAGGTGGCTGCAGCCCCTCAGTTTGAGGGCTGTGACATTTGCCACAAGGGACAGCCCAGAGTGCAGCTCCTGGGAGCCTTAGCTAGCCTCAGCATGGCTCTCTCTTTCCCTGCCTGGGGTTTCAGTGTCCTCCTTCGCACTCCGGAGCTTGGTGCTGACAGGGGAGAAGGAGGTTCTGCTTTTATCTCCAGAGCTGATTTTCTCACCCTACCCTGCCAGCAAAATGTAAGAGACTATGACCTGGAGCATCCCCTGCCCCTGGCTAAAGGCAAGCCCCATTGACTAGCTTGCTCTTTCCATCAGGCCCTCACACCAGCAGCAGAATGCAAGCCTCTAATAACCTGCGGGAAACAGCAGCCTGTAATTGTTATTTGTCATGCGTGGCCTCAGTTCACTTCACACATCAGCAGAACAACCAGCACCTAGACTGTGTGGCTGTGCCTCATGTAATCCATATGCATGCTGCTTTGCAGAGCATTTTATAGACAAGCTCAGGAAGTGCAGCCTAGATGGGTGAACAGTGAGGTGGATTGAGAACTGGCTGGATGTCAGAGCTCAGAGGGTTGTGCGTGGAGTCCAATTGGAGGCCTGTAGCTAGTGGTGTCCCCCAGGGGTCAGTACTGGGTCCCAGTGTTGTTCAACATACTCATCAACAACCTGGACATCAGAACAGAGTACCCTCAGCAGGTTTGTGGAAGACACAAAGCTGGGAAGAGTGGCTGATACCCCTTGGGGCCGTGCTGCCATTCAGAGGGACCTCGACAGGCTGGAGGGTTGGGCCGAGAGGAACCTCATGAAGTTCAACAAGGGCAAGTGCAGGGTCCTGCACCTAGAAAGGAATAACCCCAAGCACCAGTACAGGCTGGGGGGTGACCTGATGGAGAGCAGCTCTGCAGGGAGGGACCTGGGAGTCCTGGTGGGCAGCAGGCTGACCATGAGCCAGCAATATGCCCTTTTGGACAAAAAGGCCAGTGCATCCTGGGGTGCATGTGGAAGAGTGTTGCCAGCAGGTCAAGGGAGGTGATCCTGCCCCTCTGCTCAGCCCTGGTGAGGCCACACCTGGAGCATTGAGTCCAGATCTGGTCTCCCCAGTACAGGAGAGACATGGAGCTCCCGGAGCGAGTCCAGAGGAGGGCTGTGAAGATAATTAGAGGACTGGAGCACCTGTTGTATGAGGACAGGCTGAGAGGGCTGGGCCTGTTTATCCTGGAAAAGAGAAGACTGAGGGTAGATCTCATCAATGTGTATAAATGTCTGAGGGGAGAGTGTTGAGAGGATGGAGCCGGTCTCTTTTCAGTTGTGCCCAGCAACAGGATGAGAAGCAATGGGCACAAAATGAAGCATGGGAAAATGTGAGAGGGCACTTCTTTATTGTGAAGGTGACAGAGCACTAGAACTGGTTGCCTAGAGAGGCTGGTCTCCTTCTCTGGAGATATGCAAACACTGCCTGGATTTGATCCTGTGCAACATGCTCTAGGTGATCCTGGTTGGCAGGGGGATTGGACCAGATGATCTTCAGAGGTCCCTTCCAACCTCAGCCATTCTGTGATTCTGTAAAGGTATGAATTAGTCTATGATATTTTAAGGTTTGTAATTTTAGAAATTTAATTGCTGCCTTCCATCCCTTTCCAAAGCTCAGGTGATAAGTTGCACCTCATACAGTCATTAAGCGCAGCAGAAGTGAGCATTTCTCCCTGCTTTGCTGTGGCTGGTAAGTGTATAAATGCCCACAAGGATATGGAGATGCTTAGCAAATTAACATCTGTGCCAGAACCCACCTTTTTACAGCATGTAGACAGGACCCAGCTGCTCTTGGGTCCCAGATATACCTGCCTGGGCTCCTTTATAAACTCTACAGTGCAGCCCAGGGTACCTCAGCATGCTTTCCTCTCCACTTCTATTGCTGCCAAGAGGTACACAAGGCCATGAGTAGCACTGCATTTCTGCCCATACCATAGGAAAATGTGTGCTAAGAAGCCAGGGGCCCTGCATACCTGACTGGTCTTCCTCCTTTTTGAAAAAGGAGCCTGCCCTGTACCTGCCTGGCCATCACTCATTACCCACAGTGTGTGCCACGATTAGAATGAAGGAAGAGAAAGCAGTGTAGACAGCATGAGGAAAACATCAAAACATGCAATCTGGCCATGGAAAGCTGATGCAAACCAGAACCCTTGGGAGGGCTGGGCAGGGCAGGAGGTCCAGGTCCTTGCACAAGTTGTCTCCAAGTGGGTGAGAAAGGAATTGTCTCCAGTTAGGAGGAACTGTCCCCATACCACCTTTGTTCTTAGATCCCCAGCCACTTTGAAGAGTCTGGGTTTTTCTGGAGGACAGCCTCCAGAACACATAATGGTTTTTCTGGGGGACAGCCTCCTCCCCCACGAGAGCCCCCCTTTTTATTGCTGAGTGTGACATCATGTGTTACGGAATATCCCTTTGGTCTCTTTAGGTCAGCTGCCCCGATGATGTCCCCTCCCCATCACTTGCCCGCTCTCAGCCTGCTGGCTGCTGGGGGCTTGGAGGAAGTCCTGATGTGGTGCCAGTACTATGCAGCAATAGACAAAACACTGGAATGATACCAATGCTGTTCTAGCTACAACTGCAGAGCACAGCACTGCATTGGCTGCTGCAGGGAAAGTTAACTCCATCCCAGACAGACCCAGGACAGTGGATATTGCTTATCTTGACTTTAACAAGGCTTTCAACACTGTGTCCCATAACATCCTCATAGACAAACTAATGGTCTGTTAGTGGACAGTGGCATGGACTGAAAACTAGCTGAACTGCTGGGCTCAAAGAGTTGTGATCAGTGGCCCAAAGTCCAGGTGAAGGCCAGTGGTGTCCTCCAGGGCTCAGTACCAGGGCAAAGACTGTTTAACATTTTCATTAATGACCTGGTCAGGATCCTGGTGGACAAGTTGAACATGAGAAAGCAATGTGCCCTTGCAAAAGTGTCCAACAACATTTTGGGCAGCATTAGGAAGAGCATTGCCAGCAGGGTAAAGGAGGAAATCCTTCTGGGTAAGACTACACCTGGAGCACTGTATCCAGTTCTTGGTTCCCCCATCCAAGAAGAGATGTGGGCATACTGGAGAGAGAAAGAGTCTAGCAAAGTGTCACAAGGATAATTATGTGCTCAGAGCATGAATTATACAACCAAAGGATGAGAGAGCTGGAACTATATAGTCAGAAGAAGAGAAGGCTGAGGACAATCTTATCAATGTGGATAATGAGCCCAGCTCAGCTATGCCATACAAGCAACTTGCATTAAATTAAAACAGCGGAAGTGCTTAACTGAATTAAGAGTGCAGCTGCTCCAGCACCACAGGAAAACGTTTTGCTTTCAGAAAGGCAAGTTAGCTGAGAAAAAGTGGTGAGTGCTAGCAGAGAGGGGAGGTAGTTCAGATCACAGAATCGTAGAATATCCCGAGTTGGAAGGGACCCATAAGGATCATCAAGTCCAACTCCTGGCACCGCACAGGTCTACCCAAAAGCTTAGACCATGTGACTAAGCACACAGTCCAATCTCTTCTTAAATTCAGACAGGCTTGGTGCAGTGACCACTGGGGAGCCTGTTCCAGTGCGCAACCACCCTCTCGGTGACGAACCTCCTCCTGATGTCCAGCCTAAAATTCCCCCGCCTCAGCTTAACACCATACCCGCTGGTCCTATCACTGGTGTTTATGGAGAATAGGTCACCTGCCTCTCCACTCCCCTTCACGAGGAAGTTGTAGACTGCGATAAGGTCCCCCCTCAGCCTCCTCTTCTCCAGGCTGAACAGGCCCAGTGACCTCAGCCGCTCCTCATGTGTTTTCCTCTCCAGGCCCTTCACCATCTTCATCGCCTTCCTCTGGACACTCTCCAGCAGTTTAATGTCCTTTTTGTACTGTGGTGTCCAGAACTGCACACAGTACTCGAGGTGAGGCCGCACCAGCGCAGAGTAGAGCGGGATGACTCCATATGCACGCACTGAGGTACAGGGGCTGTCAGAATAAAGCATAGGTGAGCCCATGGGAGCTGCTCTGCTCTCCAGGGAGAGGTTCAGTAAGCAGTACTAACCCTTGCCAGGGAGGTGGGCTGACTGATGCTCTGGCTGACACAGCAAAGCCAGTGTGGATAGAAGTGGGAAAAAAAAAGAAAGAAAGAAAGAAAAAAATGACAAACACAAGCCTGCTCAGATGTACCAGACATCCAGTCTGGGAGAACAGGAAATGTAGTGGTAATTAAGACCTGTAAAAGAACATCCAACATGCCAGATCCATCTTCAGTGAGGGCAAAGAAGGTTAACTGCAGTCATTAAAGGGAATACTGATGAGAAAAACAGACAACTTTGCTGTTTTGATCTCCCTTCTGATACAGTTTTATTCATTACATGGAAATGAGATCTGCTTACCCACCATCACTGAGCACAACAGTGTATACCAACAACAGGGCAGTGGTGTGGCAATCTCTTTTACACACTGGGAAACTGAGGCACAGTAAGAGGTTGTGCACATTTTGCAATGGTACCATTACAAACGTGTGGCACTGTACCTCCTACCAACAACCTTGTCTGCAAGGCTATCAAGCTCCACAGTTCAGAAGAAGCACCTCTGTTACGCTGGATGTCTTCCTCCCTCACTGAGGTACTTGGCCAGACAAATAAACATGGTGACTGGAGCTGTCCAGACACTGCATGATGACATCAGAGATGGAGGGCAGAGAGTGCCTATCCCCTCCCAGTCCCCTGGGATGTTTCAGGATGATTCTTGTCTGCAGAGCCCTGCACCATGGTACAGCAAGATCATGGTTAATGGCCTTCATGAGCAGGTAGTGCAGGCAGGCTTTGTGCTGAAGATGAGACAGTGCTACTGTGTTCAGTGTGCCCAGGTCACTGGAGACAAAGTGTCAAATGTCTGAAAGTCCTGATGTGCTAAAATTGAGGCTGTTGTAGATGAGACCCGAACCAGGCAGAAGTCTCAACACAGAAATGCTAGTGATTTTCCCTTAGCATAAGCCTAGGGAAGCAGTAGTGAATTCATCCTGTCCCCTTGGCTGTGGTGGATTGCCCACAGAATCATAGAATCACAGACTAACCCAAGTTGGAAGGGATCCCAAAGACCAACCCCGCCCTGCCATGGGCACGGATAATGCCTACTAGATCAGGTTGTCCAGGGCCTTGTCTAACCTGGCCTTGAACACCTCTAGGGATGGGGCATCCACAGCCTCTCTGGGCAACCTGTTCCAATGCCGCAGCACCTTCTGAGCAAACAATTTGCTCCTAACCTCTAATCTAAATCTACCCTCTTTTAGTTTAAAATCATTCCCCCTAGTCTTGTCATTGTCTGCCTGAAAAAAGTCACTCTCCATCTTTTTTATAAGCCCTCTACCCCCCTTGAATAATGAAAAGCTGCACTGAGGTCTTCCCAGAGACTTCTCTACTTCAGGCTGAACAGCCCCAGCTTTCTCAGCCTTTCTCCATAGGAGATGTGCTCCAGCACCAGGTCCTTTAACCAACTTCATGGACCGCCGCTGGACCTGCTTTAACAGACCCACCTCATTAGTGTGCTGAGGGCCCCACACCTGGATGCTGGACTCCAGATGAGGCCTTACAAGGGCAGAGCAGAGGGGCACAATCATCTCGCTCCACCTGCTGCCCACTCCTCTGTCGATGCAGCCTAGGATGCAATTGCCCTTCTGGGCTGCAGGCACATGCTGCCGGCTCATGTCGAGCTTTTCATCCACCAGAACCCCCAAGTCCGGCCCTGCAGGCTGCTCTCAATGAGTTCTTCTCCCAGGTCTCATGTCTGGGATTGCTCTGACCCAGGTGCAGGACTTAAACTTGTTGATCCTCATTGGGTTCACATAGGTCCTCTTTTTCAGCTTGTCCAGGTCCCTTTGGCATCCCTTCCTTCTGGTGGACTGACTGCACCACTCAAACTTGCTGAGGGTGCACTCGATCCCATCACATATGTCGTTGATAAAGATATTAAATAGCACTGGTCCCAAGACAGACTCCTGAGGGACACCACTCATCACTGGTCTCCATCTGAACATAGAGCCATTGACCACTACTCTCTGGGTGTGACCTTCAGGCCAATTCCTTATCCACTGAGTGGTCCACCCACCAAACCCATATCTCTCCACTATGGAAATCAGGATGTCATCTGGGACCATGTCAAAGTCCTTGCAGAAGGCCAGGTAGATGACATTGGTCATACCTTGTCAACTGATGCACTTACTCCATCGTAGTAGGCCATCAGATTGGTCAGGTATAATTTGCCCTTGGTGAAGCCATGCTGGCTGTCTCAGATCACCTCCTGGTCTTGCATATGCCTTGACATTGCTTCCTGGAGGACCTTTACCATGATCTTCCCAGGCACAGAGGTGAGGCTCACCGGTCTGTAGTTCCTCAAGTCGCCTCTTGCCGAAGTGATCGGCTCCGGGGCAGATGCGTTCTGGTATCAACCAGGCAGAAAAACATGGCCTCCGCATCTCTTGCGGCCTCTCCAGCCACAGTCTCCGATGTGGCTACTCAGACGGAGGGCTCTGGGAAACATGCGGCTATCTAGGTCTTGGGCTGCAGGGTGTGCCCAAGTCTTCTGTCGTTATCTAACAGCAGCAGCGAGGGGTATGCCTGTGGGAGATGTGCCCAGATTGAAGAGCTGCTCAGCCAGGTAGCGGAGCTTTGGGAGGAGGTGAGCAGGCTGAGGAGCATCAGGGAGTCAGAGAGGGAAATTGACTGGTGGAGGTGTACTCTACCCTCTCTGAGACAGACGCACGAGCCTGCCACAGCACAAGTGTCTCCTGCTATGCAGAAGACAAAAGCTCCCTCATCCCGCCAGGCAGTAGGAGGGGACCTAGGCCAACAGGGGGAATGGAAGCAGGTTCCTGTTCGGGGTGGTAGGCGAGCCCTGTCCCTGCCCACCTCTCCCTCCCATCTACCCTTATATAACAGGTATGAGGGTCTAGAACACAACAGTCAGAACAACGAAACAGACGAAACCCTGTCCCAGTTGGAGAGGGTGCCTAAGGCAAGGCAACCTACCCCCCGCATTGCTACATCATCTGTCAAAAAAGAAAGAAGTGTTATTGTCATGGGGGACTCCCTTCTGAAAGGGACAGAGGGCCTGATATGCCGACCGGACCCAACCCACAGGGAAGTCTGTTGCCTCCCTGGGGCTCAGGTGAGAGACTTTGCTAAGAAAGTCAAGCACCTAGTACGGCCCACTGACTACTACCCACTACTGGTCTTTCCGACTGGTAATGACAAGGTAGCAACGAGAAGTCCAAGAGCAATCAAAAGGGACCTTAGGGCTTTGGGTTGACTACCTAAAGGATCAGGGGCACAGGCTGTGTTTGTCTCTGTCCTTCCGATAGGGGGAATTGATGCTGACAAGCAGGCTCATCACATCAAAACATGGCTTCGGGACTAGTGTAACCAGCAGAACTTTGGGTTTTTCAATCATGGGAAGGTCTACGTGACACCAGGCCTGCTGGCACCAGATGGGATGCGCCTCTCTCAGAGACGGGTAAGGATTTTTGGTCAGGAGATGGCAGGGCTGATACATAGGGCTGTAAACTAGAGTTGAAGGGGGAAGGGGATAAAACCAGGCACACCAGTGATGACCTAAGGGATGGTGCATTAGAATCAGAGGGACTGTGAGCCAGTGAGGTCCTTCGGTCAGCTCCACAAGGTGCTGTGTGTAGGGAGGCTCATTTGAAGTGCTTCTACACAAACACACACAGTATGAGGAACAAAATGGATGAGCTAGAAGTCTTGGCCCAGTCCCACAGCTACAACCTCATCAGCATAAGCAAAACCTGGTGGGATGAGTCCTGTGGCTGGTGTGCTGCAATGGATGGTTACAGGCTCTTCAAGAGGGACAGGCAGGGTAGGTGAGGTGGCGGGGTGGCAACGTATGTGAAGCATGGGCTGGATTGTGCGGAACTTCAGGTTGGCAATGGCAAAGTTGAGAGCCTCATGGTAAGGATTAAGGGACGAACAAATAAAGGGGATGTCATTGTGGGAGTCTATTACAGACCACCCGGCCAGGACGACAACGCCGATGAATTATTCTTTGCAGAACTGAGAGATGCCTCAAGATCAACTCCCCTTGTCCTTATGGGGGACTTCAACTTGCCAGCCATCAACTGGGATCACCACATGGCTGACACAAGCAAGTCCAGGAGGTTCATAAAGCACCTAGATTATAACTTCTTGGTGCAGGTGCTAAGGGAGCCAACTAGGAAAGGTGTCCTCCTAGATCTGTTGCTAGAGGACAGAGAGGGTCTTGTGGGAGACGTGGCAATTGGCGGCCGTCTCGGTCATAGTGTCCATGAAGTGGTTGAATTTAGAATTTATGGTGACAGAAGGAACACTGCCACCAAAACTTCAGCCCTGGATATGGGAAAAGCAGACTTCAGGCTGCTCAGGGAACTAGTCAGCAAAGTCCTCTGGGAAACTGCTTTTGAAGGCATTGGTGTCCATTAGTGCTGGTCAATCTTTAAGCACTGCCTCCTAAAAGCACAAGAGCAGGCAATTCCAAAATATCAAAAGTAAGGCAGGCGGGGCAGGAGGCCGACCTGGCTGACCAGGGATCTTCTACTGGAGTTTAGGCGAAAAAAATAAAGTGTGCAGCTTCTGGAAGGAGAGCCAGGCAACGAGGAGGGAATACAGGGATGCTGTTCATGTTTGTAGGGAGAAAATTCATGTGGCCAAAGCCCAACTAGAGTTGAAGCTGGCCATGTCTGTCGGAGACAATAAAAAAGGTTTTTTCAGATACGTGAACAGAAAAAGGAGAACCAAAGAAAACATAGGTCCACTGATTGATGGGGAAGGTCCCCTCACAGACAACAACACAGGCAAAGCAGTAACGTTTAATGCCTTCTTTCTTCAACGCTGATGGTGGGCTTCAGGACCAAGGGTGCCCTGAGCTGGAGGACCGTGACGGTGGGAATGACAAACACCCAACCAACCCTGAACATGTGTGGGATGTTTGCCGACGTGGTCAGCTCCAGGGCAGACTTGTTCCGCAGTGGAGCGGGACAGGCAGGGTTTTTTTTTTCCAGCATTAAGGCCACTTGAGGGAGCCGAGGGAGCCGCCATGACCCGGCAGCCCTTGTGAGGGACGCTGACGAGGCGTAGGCGCAGCAAGCAGCAACCCCTCCCTGGCCGTTCAAAAGAAGGCCCTAGGGAGCGCGGCGACCAGGACGGGCAAATGGTGTGGCACTGCAGTTTGCCAACAGGATGGGAACAAGGGCGGGGCACGGCAGTTTGCAAGGCAGTGCACGCAGGCAGGGCGAGCAGGGAGGGCAGAGCGATCCCCCCCTCCCCCCGCCCATAAGAACAACTCATCTAATGGCTGTCTACCACCAGCTAGGCCGCGATGGTCTACCCTAGGCAGAGAGCTCTCTCTAGAAGGTCTGTAACCACCCCGGCTAACTGCCCACTCAAAAACGCAGCAGTTCAGGTCTCTGGATGCAGGGAGTGTCAGAGCCTGTTGCTGCCATCTGAGGGAGGCAGAGATACTGTGTGTGTGAGGTGCGAGCAGGTGGATGACCTGGTCCGCCTGGTGGCAGACTGGTGGAGAGGTTGAGGGCCATCAGGGAGTGCGACTGGGAGATAGACTGGTGGAACAACTCCCTGCAAGGCCTGAAGGAGAGGCACCAGGGTGAGACCCCCCAAATGGGGGTGGATCCCCTGCCTGTCGCTGTCAGGCAGAGGGGGGGGACCTAGGAGTTGAGGAGGAATGGAGGCAGGTCCCTGCTCCTCGTTGCAGGTGACGCCCTCCCCTACTGCCCCCTCCTTCCCAGGTGCCCTTATGCAATAGATTTGAGGCCATGGAACTTGAGAGACCAGTGGGTGAGGATGTGGTAGAAAGTTTACCCAGGAGGATGCCTAGGGCAAGGAAGTCCACTCCACGCCTCAAGACTGTCTCCACCAAGAAAGAAAGAAGGGTAATCGTTTTAGGCGGCTCCCTTCTCAGGGGAACAGAGGTCCCTATTTGTCGGCCCGACCCAACCTGCAGGGAAGTCTGCTGCCTCCCTGGGGTCAGGGTCAGGGATGTTGCCAGAAAGCTTCCCAACCTGCTTTGCCCCTCTGATTACTATCCACTATTGATAGTCCAGGCTGGCAGTGATAATATTGAAGAGAGAAGCCTGAAGGCTATCAAACGAGACTTTAGGGGACAGGGACAGTTCATGGATGGAGCGGGAGTACAGGTGGTGTTTTTGTCCATCCCTACAGTGGCAGGGAGGGGTACAAAGAGGGCACGGAAAGCACACCTGATAAATATGTGGCTCAGAGGCTGGTGCCAGCACAGATTTTTTTTTTTTTTTTTTTAATTTTATTTTTTACCATGGGGTGCTTTACTCGGCACCCAGCCTGAAGGCCGCAGTCGGGTCCCAACTGTCTCCAAGGGGAAAACAGATCCTAGCCCAGGAGCTGGCAGGGCTCACTGAAAGGGCTTTAAACTAGGTAGGAAGGGGGACGGGGCTGAAATAAAGCTAGTCGGAAGTGTACCGGGGGAATGAGGGCAAGGCCGGGGGAGAAGGCAATGGCCCAACTGAAGTGAATCTACACTAATGCACGAAGCATGGGGAACAAACCAGAGGAGCTGGAAGTCATCGTGCAGCAGGCAAGCTATGACTTGATTGCCATCATGGAAACGTGGTGGGACCACTCTCATGACTGGAGTGCTGCAATGTCTGGCTATAGGCTCTTCAGAAGGGACAGGCAGTGCAGAAGGGGTGGTGGTGTGGCTCTCTATATTAGAGAGTGTTTTGATGTCGTGGAACTTGAGGCTGGGAATGATAAGGTTGGGTCCCTATGGGTTAGGATCAGCAGGAAGGCCAACAGGGCAGGCATCCTGATGGGGGTCTGTTATAGACCCCCAAACCAGGATGAGGAGATGGATGAGGAGTTCTACAGACAGCTGGCAGAAGTTGCGAAATTGTCAGCGCTTGTTCTCGTGGGGGACTTCAACTTCCCAGACACATCCTGGAAGCACAACACAGCCCAGAGAAAGCAGTCCAGGAGGTTTCTGGAGAGCGTGGAAGATAGCTTCCTGATGCAGCTGGTTAGTGAGCCTAACGGGGGAGGTGCCCCGCTAGACCTTCTGTTCACTAACAGAGAAGGTCTGGTGGGAGATGTGGTGGTCAGGAGCTGTCTTGGGCAGAGTGACCACAAAATGGTAGAGTTCTCTATACTTGGCAAAGTCAGGAAGGGGACCAGTAAGACCGCTGTCCTACTTCTTGGACTTCCGGAGGGCTGACTTTGAACTGTTCGGGACACTGATTGGCAGAGTCCCTTGGGAGGTGGTTCTGAAGGGCAGAGGAGTCCAGGAAGTCTGGGCACTCTTCAAGAAAGAAATCTTAATGGCACAGGAGTGGTCTGTCCCCATGTGCCCAAAGATGAGCCGGCATGGAAGAAGACCAGCCTGGCTGAACAGAGTGTTGTGGCTTGAGCTTAGGAGAAAAAAAGAGGGTTTATAATCTTTGGAAAAGAGGATGGGCCACTCAGGAGGACTATAAGGGTGTTGCGAGACTGTGCAGGGACAAAATTAGAAAGGCCAAAGCTCATCTGGAGCTCTATCTGGCTACTGCTGTTAAAGATAACAAAAAATGTTTTTATAAATATATCAACACAAAAAGGAGGACTAAGGAGAGTCTCCATCCTTTACTGGATGCGGGGGAAACTTAGTGACAAGAGATGAGGAAAAGGCTGAGGTGCTTAACACCTTCTTTGCCTCAGTCTTTAGCAGCAAGACCAGTTGTTCTCTGGATACCCAGTACCCTGAGATGATGGAAGGAGATGGGGAGCAGATTGTGGCCCCCACAATCCACAAGGAGATGGTTGGCAAACTGCTACAGCATTTGGATGTACGCAACTTGATGGGGCCGGATGGGATCCACCGGAGGATACTGAGAGAACTGGCAGAAGAGCTGGCCAAGCCATTTTCCATCATTTATCGGCAGTCCTGGCTATCAGGGGAGGTCCCAGTTGACTGGTGGCTAGCAAACGTGATGCCCATCTACAAGAAGGGCCGGAGGGTAGACCAGGGAACTACAGGCCTGTTAGTTTGACCTGAATGCCAGGGAAGCTCATGGAGCAGATTATCTTGGGCATCATCATGCGGCACTTACAGGGCAACCAGGTGATCAGGCCCAGTCAGCATAGGTTTATGAAGGGTAGGTCCTGCTTGATGAACCTGATCTCCTTCCATGACAAAGTGACATGCTTAGTGGATGAGGGAAAGGCTGTGGATGTGGTCTACCTTGACTTCAGTAAGGCTTTTGACACCATTTCCCATGGCATTCTCCTCAAGAAACTGGCTGCACATGGCTTGGACTGGCATACGCTTCGTTGGGTTAAAAATTGGTTGGGTAGCCGGGCCCAAAAGAGTCTGCAAAAGGTTAATGCAGTCAAATCCAGGTCAGTAGTGGAGTCCCCCAGGGCTTGGTACTGGGGCCAGTTCTCTTTAATATCTCTATCGATGATCTGGATGAGGGGATCAAGTGCACCCTCAGTAAGTTTGCAGATGACACCAAGTTAGGTGCGTGTGTCAATCTGCTCGAGAGCAGGAAGTCTCTGCAGGAAGATCTGGGTAGGCTGGACCGATGGGCTGAGGCCAAGTGTATGAAGTTCAACAAGGCCAAGTGCGGGGTCCTGCACCTGGGGCACAACAACCCCAAGCAGAGCTACAGGCTGGGAGATGAGTGGTTGGAGAGCTGCCAGGCAGAGAAGTACCTAGGAGTTTTGGTTGACAGTCGGCTGACTATGAGCCAGCAGTGTGCTCAGGCAGCCAAGAAGGCCAACAGCATCCTGGCTTGCATAAGAAACAGTGTGGCCGGCAGGTCCAGGGAAGTGATTGTCCCCCTGTACTCAGCTCTGGTGAGGCTGCACCTCGAGTACTGTGTTCAGCTTTGGGCCCCTCACTACAAGAAGGACATGGAGGTGCTTGAGCGAGTCCAGAGAAGGGCTACGAAGCTGGTGAAGGGTCTGGAGAACAAGTCTTAGGAGGAGCGGCTGAGGGAGCTGGGACTGTTCAGCCTGAAGAAAAGGAGGCTCAGGGGTGACCTTATCGCACTCTACAGGTACCTGAAAGGAGGCTGTAGCAAGGTGGGGGTTGGTCTGTTCTCCCACGTGCCTGGTGACAGGACAAGGGGGAATGGGGTAAAGTTGCACCAGGGGAGGTTTTGGTTAGATATTAGGAAGAGCTTCTTTACTGAAGGGGTTGATAGGCACTGGAATGGGCTGCCCAGGGAAGTGGTTGAGTCCCCATCCCTGGAGGTCTTTAAAAGACGTTTAGATGTAGAGCTTAACGATATGGTTTAGTGGAGGACTTGTTAGCATTAGGTCAGAGGTTGCACTCGGTGATCTTGGAGTTCTCTTCCAACCTAGACTATTCTGTGATTCTGTGGGATTTGCTGCTCCACCTGGATCCATAAAAGTCCATGGGTCCGGATGGGATTCATCCCAGGATGCTTAAAGAGCTGGCTGACGTCATCGCAGGACCTCTCTCAATTATTTTTCAATGATCTTGGGAATCTGGAGAGGTCCTGGTAGACTGGAAGCTGGGAAATGTTATGCCAATTTTCAAGAAGGGTAAGAAAGAAGACCCTAGCCTGTCAGTCTAACGTCAGTGCCTGGTAAAATTATGGAGAAGATGATCCTTGATGTTACTGAAGTGCACCTGGGGGACAATGCAGTCATTGGTCCCAGCCAACATGGGTTCATGAGGGCTAGGTCCTGCCTAACAAATTTGGTTTCCTTTTATGATAAGATCACCCGTCTAGTTGACCAAGGGAAACCATCTGATGTGATCTTTTTTGACTTCAGCAAGGCTTTTGACGCGGTTTCCCATAGGATCCTACTGGACAAAATGTCCAGCATACAACTTAACAAAAACATCATATGATGGGTGAGCAATTGGCTGACGGGGGCTCAAAGGTTTGTGGTAAATGGGGCCACATCAGGCTGGCGGATGGTCACTAGTGGGGTCCCTCAAGGCTCCATTTTAGGGCCAGTCCTCTTCAATGTATTTATAAATGATTTGGATTTAGGACTAGAAGGTGTTTTGAGAAAATTTGCCGACGACACCAAACTTGGAGGAGTTGTGGACCTGGATGAGTGTGATAAGGCCTTGCAGAGAGATCTGGACCGGCTGGAGAGCTGGGTGATCACCAACCACATGAAGTTTAACAAAAGCAAGTGCCAGGTCCTGCATCTGGGATGGGGCAACCTTGGCTATATGTACAGAGTGGGCGACGAGACGCTGGAGAGCAGCCCCGCAGAGAGGGATCTGGGGGTCGTGGTTGATGGCAAGTTGAATATGAGCTAGCAGTGTGCCCTGGCAGCCAGGAGGGCCAAACGTATCCTGGGGTGCATCAAGCACGGCATTGATAGTCAGTTGAGGGAAGTGATCGTCCCACTCTACTCTGCGCTGGTGCGGCCTCACCTCGAGTACTGTGTGCAGTTCTGGGCACCACAGTACAAAAAGGACATTAAACTGCTGGAGAGTGTCCAGAGGAGGGTGATGAAGATGGTGAAGGGCCTAGAGGGGAAGACACATGAGGAGGCTGAGGTCACTGGGCCTGTTCAGCCTGGAGAAGAGGAGGCTGAGGGGAGACCTTATCGCAGTCTACAACTTCCTCGTGAAGGGGAGTGGAGAGGCAGGTGACCTATTCTCCATAAACACCAGTGATAGGACCTGCAGGAACGGTGTTAAGCTGAGGCGGGGGAATTTTAGGCTGGACATCAGGAGGAGGTTCGTCACCGAGAGGGTGGTTGCGCACTGGAACAGGCTCCCCAGTGAAGTAGTCACTGCACCAAGCCTGTCTGAATTTAAGAAGAGATTGGACTGTGCACTTAGTCACATGGTCTAAGCTTTTGGGTAGACCTGTGTGGTGCGAGGAGTTGGACTTGATGATCCTTATGGGTCCCTTCCAACTCGGGATATTCTACGATTCTATGATTCTAAGTCCTATTTTTGACACTTTTTAAAAATGGGAGTGACGTTTCCCTTTTCCAGTCACCAGGACTTCACCTGACTCCCAGGACTTTTCAAATATGATGGAGAGAGGCTTGGCAACTCCATCAGCCAGTTCCCTCAGGACCCTGGGATGCATAGCATCCAGCCCTATAGACTTGTACTCGTTTGGTTTCATCAGTTGGTCTTGAATGTGCTCTTCGCTTACAGTGGTTGGGACTTCGTTCCCCCAGCCCTCATCTACCAGTTCAGGGAAAGTCCTCTAGCAACTGATTTCTATGATACTCATCACTCAAGATGAGACCTGAGGCTGGATCCATGTTTTCGCCATAGCTAATTTAGGGTGTCCACATTTTCTCTGGAGCACCTAATGATGGCCATCAAGCTTCTGGGCTCTCCAGACCCAGTTTCTTGGGAAACTGAATTTGTACTTGGACAATCTCACACAAGTCCACAATCTTGGACTCCTTACAGCAAAACCCATGCCACCATCCTGCCCTTGTGATGCTAAGAGCCTGAAGAGCAGTGCACAGTGCTGCTGCCTGCAGGTGGCTTTCCTCTTCCTGGCCCTTGACACTGTGCCAGCACAGGGAAAGGTCCCGTTCCTCGGGAGAAGGGGGCTTGTCTGTGCATTCAGCTGAGATTGATGGATGTTGGCAGAGAGAAGTGTATTTCTCATTTGAAGGGCCTTCTGCAAAAGGCAGGGGTTAAAACAACACTCCATTTTCATGTCCCCAGGCTGCTCTTCAGTACATTTCTGCACCCCCTGCCTGGGTGTCTGGCAGGCAATTTTCACCACAGATGCCATAATGGGCAGATAGTTAATCACACTGCACAGACTCACTGGCATTTTGCATGGAAAAAGCACCTTGGGAAAAACAAGGTGGGGGGATGGCATCTATCAACCTTCCCTCATTCCCACAAGGGCAGTGATGAGTGCTAGGGTGTGGGCAGGATGGCAGGGTTGCCCCGTGGTCTGGGCTCTTCATCATCTCTGAGGCCCCCAGGCCATTGCCTGACTGGCGATTCCATGAGCTGCTGGGTCATGAGTGTGGCACCCCTGGGGAGGGCTGGTAGCCACACACAGCAGCACTTTCAGAGTTCTTTGGTCCCCAGCTCCCCACTCCATCCTACACCAGCTCTGCCACACTCAGTGGTGGCTCCTTGCTTTCTGCTCCCACAGCAGGAGGGGGAAGTGGGGAGGAGGGATCCTCTCTGCTCCTGAGCCACCACCTGTGGATGGACGTGTCAGGATGAAGGCACTGGGCAGACCACCAGAGCCAGAGGAGGATGCATCTGACCACTTGCGGAAAAGCACCTGGTGTGAACTCCATGCCATACACAGAGCTGCAGAGGCCACAACTGTGTTTCTACAGCCACTGATGAGCCAAAATCAGAAGCCAGAATTATTCTGACACCAAATGCTGCAGTCACAGCAGACTGGGATGAGCAGATGAGACAGTGCTTCACAGGGCTTTCAGATGAGCTGGAGGTTACACACATTTCCTGGGCAGAGAGGCGACTGAAGGCAGACAGGAAACTGAGGCAGAAGTTCAGGTGAGGCAGGAGGTAGGAGATGTCTTGAGCTTCACATTGGGTTTTCCCAACTTGATTGTTTCTTCCTTTCTGACACAGCTCCTTGGCACAGCGTGTCTGGCTGACCGTCAGCCACACTCACTCTGCAGCAAAGCAGGCAGCACAGGCAAGCGCGGCTCTATCTGCTCGGGCACTGTGCTAGCACTGTCTGTCCTGATGAGTGATGGGAAAAAAAATCAGTGGGAAACCCGGGTAAATGATAAGTAAATCCTAGTCATTAGGATGTGAGGTTTGCTTCATTTTCCTTCTCTCTCAATCTAGAGGGATTGGCACCAGCCACATAAGAGAACTGCCAAGGCACTTCCAGCATCCTTGCTAAGCCTGGCCTTGAGCTGACCTCCAGCCAAGATGTTTTCTGAAAGCCTGGACAGCTCTCTGCAGCACCCTCTGAAAAGAAGAACTGAAGGAGGGTCAGAAAGGAAGCTGCTCTGGGACGCTTTTTTTGCATGAAGAGTGGCTTTCCATCAACAATGCCTCTGGACCCTGACACACATTTCCCTGTCTTACCCGGGAGTGCTGCCAGTGGGTTGACATTTATACGTTTCTTCAAAGTACACCAGGCTTTCACAGAGCAAAGAAAAAGGCCCAGCGTCATCCCTGCCCGGGCACCCCACTTGCAGCACGACACAGCCAGGCTCCTGCTGGGCAGGCAGTGCCAGAACCACGGGGCTCAGCAGGCACTGCCGGTCCTCTGGCTCGGGATGTGCACAAGGCAGTCAGGGTGTCCTGGAGGTGCAGATGTGAAGATGAAAGAAATGCAGCCCTGCACACAGAACATGCTGTTTGGGTTCTGAAAACATTAATATTTTGTTCTTCTAGCTAAGGAGGCTCTTTTCCCAGTGACACTGCCCTTGGCTTGCTGGGCTCTCATCAGGTTTCTAGTCTGCTTATGCTGTGGTGAAGGGGAGGAACATTTTGCTTTTGGGTGAAAGTTGAACTTTTGACCCAGGAGGGCGCATGAGTGCTGCAGGCTGGCAGTGACCTGCATGGGATCACTCAGCCAGCCAGAACACAGCCACCCATGGCCTCCCCCATGGCAGGGACAGGTGTAGCATGGTCTGCTACCCTCCTCCTCTAGCCAAGGCCAGGAGGGATATGCTAGAGCCAGGCTTGGGCAGTGCCAGTGCCTGGGTCTCCTGGGGGGTTTCATGTTAGAGTGCTCAGCCATGGGCTACCCACACCCTCCAGGCTGGGGGAAGGCAGTGGGACCTTTGCCTGCATAAGCCCCACAGACACATGAAGCCCCCCCAGGAGCACACAGTGTGTATGGGGGTGTCTCAGGTAATTTTCCTCTTCAGACCAGCCCTGCAGCTACTTCTGAGCTCTGTGCTTGTACCCTTGGCTTTTAAAGCCAAGCTGGGGAGGCTGTCTCAGCAGAACAGCAGCAAACCAGACAGCCACGTGACTGCAGCTATGACGTCTTCATGTACAGAGGGCTGCTGGGGCTTTTTTATTTAATTTAAATTTGTCAGAACAGGGGGCTAAAGGCTCCTTTTCTGTGTCTTCGTCATACAACTGCTGCTTGGAAGCACTGGAGCAGCATTGCTGCAGTGGTGTGCTGAGCTCTGCCAACCCTTGAGGGCCAGAGCAGGAGGCTGGAAGGGAAGAGCCAGGTCGAGCTGTGCAAAGGCCGGCAGGAGGGAGGGGGTGTAAAGGGAATGATGAGCAGGGGCAGAGCGGGGGGTCCTGAAGAATGGCTGGCAGAGATGGAGGTAGAGTCTGCCCATGTATGTGCCCCTTCATTTCTCCATGGCAGAATTAAAACAATGGCCAGGTTGGGGGTCTTGGCAACACCAAAGCAAGGCCAACAATTCTTACTGTTAGATGTGGAACAATCCCAAAGCATTCTTGTGAAACTATGTGTCAGTCTAAATGTTCAGAGCCCCTGAGCCTACTTTGGGCTCTCTGCCCACTCTCAGTGCTGAAGAGCAAAATTAGCTGTCTCAGAGCAAAATTAGCCTTCTGTCTACCACTGTGTGTGACAGAATAATTTCAGGGTTTCCTTTGTGAGTATATAAAACCATGCATCATTCACAGTACACTGTAGCCTTAAGTAGCTGTGTAAGGTTTCCAGTTAGGACCATACTCATGTAAATAATGTTGGCCCACCGAGAGCAGGCTGAGCACTGCACACAATAGGGCTTTCCTGGCTTCACTGTAGACATCTGCAATGGCTCCCAAGGACTTTTCAGCTCTCACTGACCAAATGAAGCTCAAGGCTCATTTGGAGCTCTCAGCTCCAAATGAAGGTAAGGCTCATTCTCCCTGTTTTATAGGGACAGAACCTGGAGCACCAGAAAACACAGGCCCATGTTTAAGTAAGGCCTGAGACTGTAGGTGCCCGTAGATCTAGTTACCTGAACTGAGATTCCCACAGGGACATTTTCATCAGGATACTTCCAGACACAGTGAGGTGCTGGGCCATTGGCCCAGATAGAGGCCTCATTGCCCTGGCTTGGGAAGGCTTCAGCTCCCCAAAGCCCCAGCAACTCCTTTAGGCACTGGAGTGTCTTTGAAAACGTGCTCTCTGAACCTGCTTCTCTGACATTGTGTGCTGATTCCTAGTGCATCTTCTGCAATCTGCAGGTCCAGCAGTCACAGATGGCCTCTCTTTGGAGGTCACTTCCAAAAACACAGGCACAACCTCTGACTTGGACTGCCAGTGGGGAGCAGCAGCAGCCCTAGGCCTGTGCTGTGGCTGTGGGGGTGCACCCGGGGTGCTACTCGTGGTGTGGCTGCTCTGCTCGCGGGGACAGACAGCCTCTTTTCCCTGCAGGGGCAGTGGCCAGGACAGCCCATCGTGGGGGGATCGTAGCTCTTGGTTGTGTCTGCTGCTCTGCCCTAGACAGAGGTTTGAGATGGGAGCAAGTCAGGCATGTCTGCTGTCAGTCCACATGCTGCCAGGAGCTGCCACAACTCCACAGAAAATTCCATCCTCATCCTTTGCTATTTTGCTCTTGAGCACTTCTGATGTCCTCCCAGGTCTCAGGACAGGAGCAGAGACACCTCTTATATCCATTTCCCTTCTGCCAGAGGCTGACTTTCTTAAACCTCTCAGCTAGTTTTTGCCAGTGAGGATCTTCTTGACAAAAATTCCCCCCCCCCCCCCCCCACCGCCCACCTCTTCAGCGGTAGTATTAACTCTTTAGATGTCCACATTAATTATGACTTTTATTGAATTCAGATACTTTAATAATTTTAAGAAAACATCAAAAATTATATACACACTAAACATAACTAAACTGGACTAAGAAAGAACATTAACAATTCCCAGGATCTTTTTGCAAGATTGGAAGCTTGCACAGGTAGCTTTCACCAGCCCCCTCCCTGCACATCCAGGTACAATGCTGCTTAGCATCTGAGTCCTGTGCTCCCCAACAAAGCTGCTGCACTTCAGTGCTGCCCATGGCTGCAGGTCACAAGAAAGGCTAGCACCTAGGCTGGCTTTCATTTACTTCTGCTTCATAAACAGAAATACTTATGTCTTCTTATGTCTTCTAGTCCAAAAAGGGAAATTTAAACCATGATGATATTTAGTTTCGTCTTTGTTAAAAAAAAAAAAAAAAAAAAAAAAAAAAAAAAAAAATTTAATAAAT
>CM021784.1:1473727-1488727 GCA_011076525.1 Nettapus auritus
AAGAAATACTTTGAAGGAAAAAAGTCTCCAAATGCTCTATGCAGAGAGCCTTAGCAGTAGAAGAGAGGTGCCTTTAGTATGGTTAGGACTCCCGATGTCCACTGGGCTGCAGAGAAGGTCTGGGGAATTGCAAGAGAGTGGATGGGAAGGCAGAGGCACACACTCTTCGTAGGAGAAAAAGCCAAAAGACTGTGTTGAGCACCATTCAGTGGCAGCCCCAGCTTGACCGCACTGGGCTTCTGCTGCTTCTTTAGCTCCAGGCCACAAATACTACTTTTCTCTTTCTTCTTTCTTTTTATTTCAGCCTGGCAACCCTCATCAGCCCTGCTCTCATATGTAGCTACAGTGCCGTGTCCTTCCCCACTGCCGTTCTGTATGGCAGCCAGAAGGGCAAGGGACAAACAGATGGAGAGACAGGCACTGCTGGGTGGGACAGGGAGCAGCAGGCAGTGCTGCCTTTGTGCAGCTCCATGTGTGACATTTTATGTGACCATTTTTTCCTAACTTGCTTTCCCAAAGCCAAAGACAGTGGCAGGGTACATGGGCCGCCCATGCAGAGGACACGGCTGCTTTGAGCATGTCCAAAGCACGAGATGTCCCATCTCTGCAAGGCACCAGTTGCAGGACGCAGTCACCACCCAGCTGACCTGCTCCCACCCAGACATCAGTTGTTGAAGCTGGAGCACATGGCCTCGGTGTGGATGGCATGGGGGCAGCAGCAGCGTGGTGGCAATCTCCCTTTACACCTCTTATTTGATGTCAGAAAAACCTGGCACATGCAGACCAGCAGGGAGGTGGAATTATACCCGAACAAAGCAAAGCAGAGGCTGCTGCCAGGTGAGGCAAATGTTCAGAGCCTATCCCCAGCAGCTGCTGGCCACGCTAAATGTCGAGGGCTGAGAATATAGTGTAGGCAGGAAGGAAATCAGTAGACTCTAATCAATAGTACGTCTCAGTGGGAGAAGCAGCCTGAAAAAGCAGTTGTGGATGGCTTGCATAATCTGCAGCAGAGTTTGATTTTGCTGTGGGCTACTATGTCTCTGTGGCAGTGCCAGCTTGCATGGATGTGGCTGGGAATGCATGCTTACAATCAGCTTGCCTGAAAAAAAGAAAGTGTGTCAATTCTTTTTGCATGCAGAAAGGAGGTTATGTTGGATGTGATAGTTATTCACAGCTGATTGGCCTGCCAAGGACACTGAATGCCCAGCAGCAATGGCTTTGAGGATGGAAGCATTGTCTCTGCCCAGGAAGGAAGAGATTAATTTCACCTGTAAAGCAGGGTGAATAACTGGTTTAAGAAGCTGAATCAATTTTTATATTGCATGTGTGCTGGGTAAAGGTGTAATACAAAATCCTGTGCAAAGTGAACCTGTCACATCTGCTTCTCAAAGGGATGGTTATTTTATTTTATTTTGTTACATTTTTGTTTTGTTTTTCCATGCTTGCTATAGATGAGATGATCCTAGAGTTTTAAATGCCTCATCAGGTTGGTAGCTGGATGGTGGACTGTCTCCAAAGAGCAGCACAGATCCCCTTCCTCTTCTTTCTTTGTCCTGAGCTCTCATCCAGGTGAGCAGGGATTATAATACCAAAACACTGTTCCTCATATCAAAGTTCATATGTGTTACTGAAGGAGATGATGTCCTGGAGGATCAAAATAAAGTAGCTAATAAATTCTCATGTCTAGCAAGAGAGGGAGAGAAGTAATTACCGACGTTTCTCATGCAAAGTCCCTGGCAACACCAAGAGTGTTGAGGGAGCTTGGGCTCCCTTTGATATGGTAATGTTGCTACATCTGAGAGATAGAAACACAAACTCAAAGGGCCCAAGGAGCACCAGACAGGCACAGGAAGGACTAGCAGACCAGGATCACACTTCCTGAGCAGGAGGGAGGCAGCAGTGTATGTGGGACAAAGCCCCAGCCTCTGCCTGGCTGCTTGGCTGTTTCTCCCCAGGAGCAGCAGACCAAACCTGGGTTCCAGGGTGTGCAACCTCAGCAGTCACCAGATCTGCCCCCTTTTTGCCACCTTTGGAAATGACCAGTGTTGCTGAGAGCACTTTATGAATGTATATCTGCTTACCAGGACCGTGAGCTGCGGAGAGCAGTTGTGAAGAAACTTGTTGACTGTTGTTGAAATACCCAAAGGAAGAGATTTGTCAACAGCAGCAACAATCTTATGTCATCTCCAACAACTGAACATGCTGGCATACAACCTGTGCACAGGGAGCCCATAATCAGCCTTTGAAGCCTGGCAGCTGCTTTCAACACCTGGAGAACATACACCACGTTCTGCATGAAGCAGCTCAGAATTTTCCCACTCAAAGTCAGAGGAGAGAGGGCAGCAGGATCACTATTATTCAGGAAATTCTGACATTTTGAAATTCCTTCTGAAGCAGGCATGTAAAAAATTGTCATGTTCATACATTCATGCCAAAAATCATTTTGGAAGTGTAATATTTCAACAAAGTTTATCCATTTCATTCTGATAATTTAAAATGTTTTATATTATAAATTTACAATAAAAATATACTTTCAGAATGTGCTTTATAGGAAGGATTTTTAAGAACTTAAAAACAAACAAACAAACAAAAAAAGTCATTAAACATCGACAGTTCATACAGAAAGTCTGATTGTAGTAAAATGGCTTCCAGAAAAATACCCTGGAGTAAATTATTCATCCAGCTCTTGTGTGAGCTGGGTTATCTCAGGCTATTAGCTTGTCTCCTGGCCCCTGGGGGAGAGGTTAGGTGGGAAGGAGTCTGTACCTTGCTTTTTGCAGATGTGGCATGTGAATGTGAGTAAGCAAAGGAAGGTACAGCCACAGGGAGGGTGGTGCTGGGATAAGTGTAGGACAATCTGCATTGAAAGGCACCTGTCAGTGATCTGCCCTTTGGCAGCAATCAGCAGCTGAAGACTTCACATATCTTCTCTGACTATTTGTTATTTTTTTCTAATATTCATATTCTTCCAGAAATAAACATTTGTCTCTCTGCACATCATTTAGCATACGAAGGGCTTTTCAGTCTTATTGAAATAAAATGAACAATAATCATCAGGGAGAAAGGTCTCCTTTTAAAAGGGGGTGCACTCAGAAGGGATGGGGAGACGGATGGGAGCAGAGGCATGGAAAAGTCTGTGGGCTGCCCAGCCAGCAGCATGACAGCACAGCCGCAGGAGGCAATGTGTGAGGCACAGCAGCAGAGGATGAATGATGGGGCACATATTTGGAGGCTATCAGCATGCACATATAATAAAAGCCAATTAGATGCATATGACAGATTGTAAACCTCTTGTGTGTTGTTTAAAAAAAACATGTTTTCAGCTTGTCTGCCTTTATAGAGCTTCTCAATAACACAGTTTTACTCTGGCTGAGAAATTACAGGCATCCCACCCACACCACACAAAGCCTGACATTTCCAATCACGTTATCTTCTCTTTCATTTTTAACAAAAAAAAAAAAAAAAAAAAAAAAAAAAGAAATTACATAAAACACTTCAACATGACATATCATTTGCAAATGGAGCCAGATGTGGTTTCATCCACAGCTGCTGGAGCTGATCAAATGCATTGTTAGTACAGCCAGAGATAAGCAGACCAAGAGCCTGCCATACATGAGATTTGATGGTAAGTTTGGCAGACCAGCTACTAAAAAGGACACTGACATTATGATTTTTGCTTCATCTTCATACAAATAAAGAAACAGGTGTTATCTTCCTTGAACTCCAAAAATACGCTGATTGAGGCAGAAATTTTTTTTATTTAAATAAATTTTTTATTTTTTATTTTTTTTCCTTTGACATCTGGACACAGAACCTCAAGGACCCGCCGACAGCATGCAGGCAGAGGTCAGCGTTCGAGGCTGCTGGCAGCCCAGGTGGCTGCCTGCCAGTGACGAGCAGCAGGTGGAGCCCCGGAGGATTTCCTCTCTCCCTGTGCCTGCATTGGACTGCTTACAAGCGTTCAGCAGATCTGCTCTTGGATGTGTGATAGATGTTGCTGCACTTCCCTGACATAATGATATGGACATGCACCAATGTGGGAACAGCTTCTGCCATGCAGGAGACCCGTAGTTGCACAGCTGCTCTACCTCCCACTCACAAATAAGTGTGACAAAACGTTACTTGTGCTTTTCCCATTTTTATAAAAAGGCAAGGATTCAACATTTTGAGTCCCCTGCCAGTCCTGTTTTTCCTGGATCAGGTTCAGAAATCCGTTTTATACTACTATATGCTAACAAACAGCTACACTTTGGCTGAGAGCAGCATCCTACAGCATGACCTGTGTAACTGATATGCATGGGAACAAAAGTGCTCAGCATCTTGTTAAAGTGTATGTGATGCCAGATGAGGCAGCAGTGTGGAACCTCTCTTCCTTTCACTCCCTCTGTTGTGCTAGAAACCAGGAAAACACAGGGAAAGACACCAGTGCAAAGTGTGCTGGCTCTGATGAGATTCCCACTGATTTTGGTAAAGGTTGGATTA
Organism: Nettapus auritus; assembly: GCA_011076525.1. Classification (NCBI taxonomy): domain Eukaryota; kingdom Metazoa; phylum Chordata; class Aves; order Anseriformes; family Anatidae; genus Nettapus; species Nettapus auritus. The sequence goes on from CM021784.1 coordinate 1,478,210, forward strand.
GGTCACAAAGCAGCGTGTTATTTTGGAAGACAACTGACAATTGCCTAAGAAAGGTTATTGACATGCATTATTTACAGTACTGGCCTAAGAAAGGTTAAGATGGAAATTGTGTCCTGAGCAAATAGAAACTTTCCTCTATGTATTTGCAAGAACACAGAATCACAGAATGAGGTTGGAAGGGACCTCTGAAGATCATCCAGTCCAACCCTGCTGCCAGGCAGGATCACCTAGAGCACGTTGCACAGGATCACATCCAGGCAGGGTTTGAGTATCTCCAGAGAAGGAGACTCCACAACCTCTCTGGGCAACCTGTCCCAGTGCTCTGTCACCCTCCCAGTAAAGAAGTGCCCCCTCATAATGAGCTGGAACCTGCTGTGCTTCAGTTTGTGCCCATTGCCTCTCATCCTGTCGCTGGGCACAACTGAAAAGAGACCGGCTCCATCCTCTCAACGCCCTCCCCTCAGATATTTATATGCATTAATAAGGTCTCCCCTCAGTCTTCTCTTTTCCAGGCAAAACAGGCCCAGCTCTCTCAGCCTGTCCTCATACAACAGGTGCTCCAGTCCTCTCATTATCTTCACAGCCCTCCTCTGGACTCGCTCCAGGAGCTCCATGTCCCTCCTGTACTGGGGAGACCAGATCTGGACTCAGTGCTCCAGGTGTGGCCTCACCAGGGCTGAGCAGAGGGGCAGGATCACCTCCCTTGACCTGCTGGCAACACTCTTCCACATGCACCCCAGGATGCACTGGCCTTTTTGTCCAAAAGGGCATATTGCTGGCTCATGGTCAGCCTGCTGCCCACCAGGACTCCCAGGTCCCTCTCTGCAGAGCTGCTCTCCATCAGGTCACCCCCCAGCCTGTACTGGTGCTTGGGGTTATTCCTTCCTAGGAGCAGGACCCTGCACTTGCCCATGTTGAACTTCATGAGGTTCCTCTCGGCCCAACCCTCCAGCCTGTCGAGGTCCCTCTGAATGGCAGCACAGCCCCCTGGGGTATCAGCCACTCTTCCCAGCTTTGTGACATCCACAAACCTGCTGAGGGTTTACTCTGTTCGGATGTCCGGGTTGTTGATGAGTATGTTGAACAACACTGGGACCCAGTACTGACCCCTGGGGGACACCACTAGCTACAGGCCTCCAATTGGACTCCAAGCGCAACCCTCTGAGCTCTGACATCCAGCCAGTTCTCAATCCACCTCACTGTTCACCCATCTGAGCTGCACTTCCTGATCTTGCCTACAAGAATGTTATGGGAGACAGTGTCGAAAGCCTTGCTAAGGTAGACAACATCCACTGCTCCCCACTCATCCACCCAGCTAGTCATTTCATCACAGAAGGCTATCAGCTTGGTCAAGCATGATTTCCCCTTGGTGTACCCATGCTGACTACTCCTGATCACCTTCTTCTCCTCCATGTGCTTGGAGATGACTTTCAGGTTGAGTGAGCCCATCACCTTTCCAGGGATGGAGGTGAGGCTGATTGGCCTGTAGTTTCGTGGGTCCTCTTCTTGCCATTTTGTAGACGGGGGTGACACAGGCTTTCTTTCAGTCCTCAGGCACCTCTCCTGTTCTTCATGACCTCTAAAAGATGATGGAGAGTGGGCTCACAATAACATCCGCCAGCTCCCTCACTTTTCCAGGAAAGATGTCCAAAGGAAAAGTGTTCTGTCTTGTCTGTTTCAGCTGGCAGGGGCGAGAGTTAGGAGTCAGTCCAAGGCAGCTTCCACATTGGCCAGTCTGCACAAGTGCTCCGCAAGGTGGGAGCAAGACAGAGAAGCAAGCAGACAGAGATGATGAACATGAGGAGCCAGATCTACAGCAGGAGAGGAGAGCAGATGAAGTGGCCCTGGTTATGGGCAGAGGGGTGCAGGAGGTGGCTAGGAAAGGCAGCACCTCTCTGCCACATCTGCATCCCCACCGCAAATCCAGCGGTGCCCACTGCCCTGGCACCCAGCAAGCTTTTGGACAGGCTGCTTCCTGGGAGCTGCAAGAGGCTGCTTCCCATAGTGGGCAAGAGCCTGGGGAAGTTCTCCAGAAAGAATGGATGACTGTCGGCACCAAGTAATGCTCATTGCTCAGGGCTGCAGCTACCTTTTACAGCTGTGCTTGAAGAGAGGGCTGTCAGGGCAGTAGTTACAGTGACCTGGATAGCAAGGGCCAGTGGGACCAGCCCATGGGCACAGTTCCTTGTCCAGGGCACTATTGTAGTGGGTCTGTTAGCTTGGTCTGGAGAGAAGTCCACATCCACAGCCCCTGTGCCCTGCTGCAAGCCCTGTACAAATTGCAGGTGCTTCTTTGGCCAATACAAGTGTCAGTGAAAGAGAAGGAATGGACTGTTTTGTTTTTTTTTCTTCATTTTACATTCAGCTGTTATAATACTAGGGGCTCCTGTCTCTTACAGATGCTATACTTGGTCATTGGCAAAAATACCTTAGGAAATGGAGAATGAAGGGGTTCACATGTGAGCCCCTGGCCTGACCGCATGGAAATGTAAGCAAGCGCTTTGCTGGTGAGAGATGATTGTAGAGACCAAAGCAGGTAAACACTGGCCTTAAAAAAAAAAAAAAAAAAAAAAAAAAAAAAAAAAAAAAACAGGAAATTTCTATAGCTCCTTGCAAGTCCCCACCTGCCACTCTGATCCTTTTTTAAATTTTATATTTGAGCCAATTACATTTTTACTCTATTTCTTGACGTCTGACTCAGAATGTTAGAAAATTTACTGCTGTCATTACTGGAGAAGAAATGCAATGTGAAGATAATTTTAGTTTCCAAAAAGCTTGCTTCAAATGGCTATGATTTTTCTTTCAGCTAGTGCAAAAGGCTGGACTGACACCTTTTGTTGAATAATGCATCTGGGATAACATCCTCCTCTGCAAGGAGAGGTCTGGCACACAGCCCTCGCCCCACTTATGCACCGTTCAAGTGCTATTTAGTGGCTTCCAGGGGATTACAAATGGGGAGTGGGCTTTGTCCTGGCTCTCTGCACAGCAGCAGATGTCATTGTGCTCCAGGAGAGCTGTTCTACAGATGAATCTTTGTGTTATTATATGCAAATAATCTCCATCCAAAAGTACCTGCCGTTCAGAACATTGAAACCAATGTTCAGCTAACAATTGCAGCCATTATCTGACAAGCGTTAAAAAAGAAAAAAAAGGAAATCCAGAGGGCCAGGGCATGGTTTGTCATCAAAGCATCCGTGCCTGGCCCTGCTGTGGTGCCCTAGCATGGCTCTGCAGGCAGCACTGCAAGGCTGAGCCCCTGCCCGGGTGTCAGCCAAGACCCCTGGAGTTCCCCTGCAAGAGCAGCTGCCGGTGCCGTCCTCGTGCTGTGTCACAGCTTGTCACTCAGGGGGACAGGCGCTGTCTGGACTGGTTCCCTACCCACCATGACAGCTGCCTGGTGTCAAGCTCCCTTGAAAGTATTTTAAACACGTTATCTTCCATCTTCCAACAGAATCAGCCTCAAAAATGCTTAACTTTGCATTCAATATATGCATGACATCTCATATTTTTGGCCTACGTAACAGCACTGAAAGTGCTCCTTAAAGGAAAATATCCATTTAATCCCAGCACTCACACAGGAAGGATAGCTTAGCAGGAGGGTCATGCCGATGCTGCTGGGTGTGACAGCTCCTGTCACCCATCTACCTTGTGAAAATCCAGAACTGGACCTCACCATCAGACACACTGCTGACGGTCTGGGGGGCAGGGAGCGGCTGCAGGCAGAGCTGAGAATGTGTGCAAGGACCGCCCTAGTAGCATGACAGGATTTGGTTGGGGAAATGCACACCAGATATACACCTGCACTGTGAGTACCTCACAGAACTGCTGGTTTCCCTGAGGCAGCCTCGACTCTGCCTGGCTGCAGGCAGGTAGCAGAGCCAGGCTGGCACTGCATGGCCTATGCCTGGCCATCGCGCAGGGGCAGGGGCTGCCCTCCACCTCTCAGCTATAACCCCCTCCCTCTGACCTAGCGCAGATGCAGGGCAGCCTGAGACCTTGTTCCAAGGGAGGAGGGGGGTGGTCTCCCAGCAGAGCTGCGGTGATTGTGGATGAGCCGAGATGGGACGGCATCCCATCTCTGGGATGCCAGGTGAGCTGAGCTCCCTGCTCTAGCATGGCTGCTCCCTGCCCCAGCATCCCACCACTGCAGCATTTAATGCCTTCTTTGCCTCTGTTTTCAACACCAATGATGGGTGCTGGGAACCCCAGAGCCTTAAGATGGAGGATCATGACTGCAGTAACAATAAACTCCCAGTCAGCTCCAGACTTGTGTGGCCTCGCATCAAGCACTGTGTGCAGATTTGGGTGCCACAAGAGAATAAGGACACAAAACTATGGGAGTATCCAGAGGAAGACTACAAATATGGTGAAGGGTCTGGAGCTCAAGAAGTACGAGGAGCGGCTGAGGTTCCTCAGTTTGTTCATCCCAGAGAGGAGGAGGCTAAGGGGAGGCCTCATGGCAGCCTGCAGCTCCCTCCTGATGGGAGTGGAGGGGCAGGCGCTGAGCTCTGCTCTCTGGGGACAGCAACAGGACCTGAGGGAATGGCATGGAGCTGGGATAGGGGAGGGTCAGGCTGGGTGGTAGGAAAAGGTTCTTCACTGAGAGGGTGGTTGGGCACTGGCTCCCAGGGAAATGATAACAGCACCAAGACTGCTAGAGTTTGAGAAGCATTTGGACAACACTCTCAGACATGTGTTTTGATTTTGGGGTGGTCCTGTGTTGGACTTGATGATCCTTGTGGGTCCCTTCCAACTCAGAATATTCCATGATTCTATGATTCTGTAATAAAAGGTGGGAACCATGGGCAGGGGTGCAGGTCACCAGGTACGAAAGAAGTCTTAAGAGTGAGAGGGGGGGATACTGATCTCCTTTGCATATATTGACGCACAGAAAAGACTCCACAACCATAGGGTTGTAAAGTAGTTATACTTTATTGCGGTGCACCAGGCGCACTGGGAATAGCTTCCCTCAAAAAGTGTGCACCTGCCCAGTCATCTCTCACAATTTTATACATGAATACTGTTACATATTACATGAGCTCTAATACATATTCATTATTTTCCACAAAAAGGCAGACCTTTACCAAGTACTCATTTCCATACTCCCCACCCTTAGCTACTTCCGGCTGCGCCTGCGCAATGTAGCCTGGTGGTCATGGGCAGGGGTCTTTCAGGATGAAGGCAACAAGGAAGAGGAGGTTAAACTTTTTACCTTTCTGGACTTTTACCCTCTGTTGGACAGTATTTAGAAGTTTTCTGTTTATCTTTGCCTTGTTTCCTGCCAACAAGTTGTTCATTCTTCTCTAACGAGTTGTCCTTCCTTCTCTCATCCATTGGCCTTGAACAATATCTTCCTTTTACATCTGCTTCTCATAAGATTCTCATCTACATCCCCTATAATTAGGATATTCTTAGGTTCTCATCTACATCTCCGATAATTAGGATATTTTACCATAAATGTAGCTAAATACTAATTCAGATAAGTTTCAGCATCTTCCCCATCTCAATATGAAGAATGAAGCAAACTTGCACACAAAAAATATGATTTTTACCAGCAAGAAGCAAAGCCCAGCTGTCAGGTCAGCTGAGACCAGTCTCAGGAGCAGTCAGTAGAGCACAGCAAGCAAAGGAACACAAGTAACAAGCTGGCAGGACACAGATGCTTTGGGCCTGGAAAACTCCCAGGCTCTCCTGGGGAATATCTCTGCTCAGCAATCTTCAAGTGAGAGCTGGCTAGGAGTTCCAGGCAGGTGAGGACAGGAGGTGCAGAGGAGCAGCACACGGGACACACGATCCTCTTCCAGTCCAGGACACAGCCACCAAACAGTCCTAAGAGGATTCCTCCTCTTGCAAACTGAACTGTCTCAAGGCTACCTCCTTCTGGGAACACATGGCTGCTTGTACCCCTGATCCAGCCATGCCTCACCATCTTCCTACACTGAGATGATGGGTACTATGTGTATGGCAGCAAACCAGAACAGCCTACAATGTGAGTATATGTGCAGGATGGAGCTGTTGCTCTGCCTTGATCCCAGCCAATACACTGCCATCAACCACCTGCACCTACAACTTGCAGACGTGCCATGCCAGTACTTCCATCACACTCCAACCCCACCAGTGCCTTCCTAGCCCCTCGCTCAGGAGTTCAGCTCCAAGTTTGTCCCCTTGCCATCCACATATGCTGAACAAAAAGGTAAATTCAAGCAAAATCATGGACTTAAAGATACCTACAACATGCCTTCCAGAGAGGTGCCTCTCAGAACAACCAAATTGCCCCACTTCTCTGCATCAACGCTTCCTGTAAACCAAACAGAGAGGAGCCTGGCTGGCATGCAGCACTGCTCTGTCATGGTGCCTGAGCCTGCTTTTTGAAGCTCGTGATTTCCTACCCAGTTTACCAGCCCACCTGCATTATCCTAGCCATGAGTGGGGATCCTTTTACTCATTTGAAATATATCCTTCATGTGAAGATGTTCCTTTATGGGATTGTGATGGTTTTACTTGGGTGGGTGGCCAAGTTCCACCACAACCGCTCTCTCACTCCCCCTCCTCAAAGAGGAGCGAGGAGAAAATACAATGAAAGGGGCTCAAGGGTTGAGATAAGGACTAGGAGATCGCACAATAATTATTGTGACGGGCAAAACAGACTCAGCATAGAGAGATAGTAAGATTTATTGCGTATTACTAACAAGCCAGAGAAGTGAGAAACAAAGGAAAGAAACCGAAAGCACCTTCCCCATGCATCCACCCTATTCCACCTCCTCCCCCCCGAGCGGCGCAGGGGAACAGGGTTATGGGGGTTATGGTCAGTCTATAGCGCTTTTTCTCTGCCGCTCCTTCTCGGTCACTCTCGTCCCCTGTGCTGTGGGGTCCCACCCACGGGATGCAGTCCTTGCTGAACTGATCCAGCGTGGGCTGTCCACAGGCAGCAGCCCTTCAAGAACTGCTCCAGATATGGGTCCGTACCACGGGGTCCATCCTTCGGGAGCAAACTGTTCCAACCTGGGTCCCCCACGGGCAGCAGCTCCTGCCGGGTCACCTGCTCCTGCGTGGTCTCCTCTCCACGGGCTGCAGGTCTGGCCCGGAATCTGCTCCGGCAGGGGTCTTCCACAGGCCGCAGTCTCCGTCAGGGCAGGTCCACCTGCTCCACCGTGGTCTCCTCCACAGGCTGCAGCGTGGAACCCTGCTCCACCGTGGTACTCCACGGGCTGCAGGGGGACATCCTGCTTCACCATGGTCCTCACCACATGCCACAGGGGACTTCTGCTCCAGCACCTGGAGCACCTCTCCCCCTCCTTCTTCACTGACCTTGGCGCCTGCAAGGCTGTTTCTCACTCCTCTCACCCTCCCAGCTGCTGAGTGGTGCAGCGTTTTTTCCCGGTCTTAAATATGCTCTCACAGAGGTGCAAAACAACATCACTTATTGGCTCAGCTCTGGTCAGCAGTGGGGCCCTTACCAAACATGGGGCAGCTTCTAGATCCTTCTCACGGAAGCCACCCCTATGGCCCCCTGCTACCAAAACCTTGCCATGTAAACCCACTACAGGAATACAGAGGACTTTCCAGCCTGAAATGCAAAGGGCAGGGCAACTCCACATATTTTGGTCTGAGGAAGTGTTCATGTCCTCCTCAGCCCCATGTGTATGTTGCTATTGCTTACACAGTAACCAGAAGCTCTGGAAGCAATTAGATGTCAGAACATATCTTCTCAGTCCTCAGGAACTGCTTAATACTAGTGCACACCCCTACACAGGTCTCCATCCTCAGCCATGCTGGTGTCATATGCACATCAGTCTAGGACAGGTGCTTGATAACTGGGGCATGCTGATGACAGCTAGGAGGAAGGGACAGGGCTTGTCTAGTGAGGGTGTAGGTGCCCCAGTCCCGTAGGAAAGTGCCAGGGAATACTTAGAGACATGAACAAGGAAAAGTGGGCAAGACCCCACTTGGATAGTGCTTTTTCCAGTTACCTTAATGCTGAGGGCAGATGAAATGCCCCCGATTACAATGGGCACAGGATGTGAATGTGGTGGGGAACATCTGTGCAAAGAGGAACATATGTAGCCACCTCTGTGGATTCTGCCAGGCCAGGCAGCCCCCCTGTCAGCCCTGGGCAGCACAGCTGCAGCCAATATATGCCCTAGCCCTTATTTTCTGCCAAGGACAAAAGACATCAACAAAGTCCTAATTAAACAACCATGAAGCAAAAAGTATAGTTAATTACTTTTTAACTACAAAGATTGTTCCTCTTCCTAATTACACTGTGAAAATGAGAAGAATTTAAACAATAATTTTAAGTAATCACACAAGCAAAGAAATGGGATTGAATGCCTACAGAAACCTGAATACATGCCTGAGCAAAAAGATACAGGCAACAGCTAGAAGAGGGAGATGACAAGGAATTATTTAAGACTCATTATATTGAGCTAATCGGTTGCTCCTCAAGTGCTACTCAGGCACTCCTTGTGCATGCTGGTGAATTGAAGCTCTGCAATACTCTAGAGAAGCCCTAGGGATCAACATCATGTTTGTTTGTTTGTTTGTTTGTTTTTCTCAGGCAGACTGGGGGAAATGCCTTGCTAAGCAGCAGAATCATTCACCCACTTAGCCCAGCAACCCTAGAGTGTAGCCCCAGCTCAGGAAAAATGGCACTTCCTCTGCCTCTTCTTCCCTGAATCACAGCTTACACGCTCAGCAGGACAAGAGGCCATACAAAGTCTCCTGAGAGCAGATCTTCCTGGCAGATAAGTGCTGCAGGAGCTTTGGAAGATGGGCCAAGATCAGGTTCTTTTGTAGGTAAAAGGTATGCAGGGATGGAGAATGCAAATGCAAACTGCTCTGCCGTTTGTCTCACTCAAACACTAAGGCTGTTTGGTGGCCCATGCAAGGTGAGCCTGTCTCTGAAATAGGCAGTCAGCCTGGAGCACAGCTGGGGAAGAAGAAAAATGTTCCTAGTGGGGAGAAAAGATCTGGAGAAACAGGATGAAGAAAACAGGTTACATGGAAAACTTCATGGTTTGTGTTGGAAGAGTGAATCCGGTGCTCCTAAGGTATTGCATGGAGACAAATGTCAGAAAAGATGGAAAAAGTCAAACTAACATTTCTGTACCTGAGGACAATTAACCTGCAGAGCTCCCTGTGCTATGAGGTCTTTGCATCAAGTACAGGGTGTCAGGCCATGGGGAAAGGAGCATGGCACATGGCAAAGTAAAGTCTGCATTGTCACTGAGGAACTGTGTAAGAACTGACCTGACCCCGCTGAAGAGAACAAGAAGACTCACTATTGTCCAAAGGCCCTGGGCTCTGTTTGGATAGACATCTATTAGGAGAGCAATGAGATAGTGGAGATTTTTGTGAAAGAGGAAGTATTTCATAGTGCTTAAAGCACAGCCCTGTGACAGTGCATTTCACCACAGCCTTGAATGTGCCACTTTGGCACTGCACCTATGGATGTGGCTCCCACAGCCCTGGAGCAGCAGGCAGAGCCCACAGGGGGAGCTGAGTGTAGGAAGGCTTCACACTGCTGGGTAGCTATGAGCTGTAGTACTGGGCACTTACCCTGTGCACTAAATCCTTGTGCCCGAGACCAAACCAGTCCCACATATAGCCATAACTTTTAAATGTGATTATTCCCACTTTCACTAAAGGGTTGGAGAGACCTCTCCTGAAATGCTGAGTGCTGGATGTGAATCAATTGTACATTTATTTCTCTTATCAGATGGGACTGGGGAAGGAGAGACAATCAACATGAGAAAATTAAGGAAAATGAAAATGACGTGGCAATAAGCTGATGTCTTAGTGAGCTCTAGGTTATCAGCTGGAGGTTGCTCACACTTAGACTTAGACATGCTTCATGAAGAGAGCCAAGAGACTGCCAGCTCACTAACAAATCCAGAGGCACTGCGAGATATTAAAGCCAAAAGCCTTTTTTCACCAGGTTTTAGAAACACAGATTTGTGCTCCAGTTGACCAAGAGAGGAGGAACTCTGGTTTGGCCCCACACCAAAGGCACAACCTGAGGCTGCTAAGGTGGCAGGAACAGACTCTGCCCAGGGGCTGTAGCACAGCCCCGGTCCCCTACACCTGTGGGGACATGACTTGTGCCCAGTGCCACGTGTGGCTCCTAGGCATGGCCTGTGGCTATGGGGTACCAGGTCATACTTCAGGGCAAATCCAGCAGGCCCCTGGCAAGCTGGCTGCTTTGGGAGGACCAAACTCAGGCAACAACATAGTCCTTTGGGACTATGTGGAGCCTGTCATTGGCTTTACATGAAAGCTCCTGTAGTGCTTTCTGGCTTGAAAAGGGCGGAACTCTGGTTTGTGTTGGAAAAGAGCATCTTAATTTGCCCCTCTTTCAACTTTCTGACTAAAAAGCTGGGATTTGGGTTTATCTCAGGTAAGAGCAATGCAATTTCTTGTATTTCTTGCAAATGTTCTTCGGTCTCAGCAAACCATCACTCACTTATGTAAAAGACCTCAAGGGATACTTGCAATAGGCAAAAGCATTTGAGCATGCAG
>CM021784.1:1491227-1500385 GCA_011076525.1 Nettapus auritus
ACTAGGTCTTCCCTTGAAAGTGATCAAAAACTCTGCCACCAATAATCAATAGGGGAAAATAAAGAGTTTTGACTGTCTGCTTTAATCATTTTTGCTAACTTTTCATGAATCAGAGAAAACCAATAGGTAGATGCTGAAGCACTAACTACCATCCAGTCCCTCAGTGTATGAGGACCAGAGGACATTGGCTGGATGTGGGAAGCACCCAGCAACTTGTAGTGTCAGCACCTGAACTGCTGAGCAAAACAGAATGGCCCAGCAGAGTCCCACCATTACGGAAATCACCAAAACAGCACTGGGGTCAGAGCCTCCCCTTTCATCTCTGCCCTCATCCATGAGATCTACTGTAACCCAGGTTTGGGAAGGTGCTGCATCCTGGCACAGTGATACAGGGACTCCCTGTGGAACCGTGCTTAGGACCCACCAGACGTAGTCCATGTCCCACTCCACGGTGAGCAACTCTCACCTAGCAAGTCTGGAAACCCTCCTCTTTTTTGCTAGGCAGGAAGAAAAACATCACTTCTTTCTGTGTGCCAAGATGATGGATGCTCACGTGATGAGAGAAAAATAAGAGAGTAACAGGGGGCCTCAATGAACACCTGTCTGCTGGGCACCACATCTGGCATTTACCACCTGCAGCAATGATAACTCTGGGTCCTCAGGGCCAGATTCCATTTTGTTCCATGTCAGACATACTGTATGCCTCAGCAAGCTCTGAGCTTCTGGTCTTCAAAAAACTAGTAATCATTTGTAATATACTGGAGTTTATCTGAGGCTTTACATAAAAAAAAATGATTGAACTTCTGAATCAGGCTCTCACAAGAAGACTGGTGGAATGCCTGCAGCTGGCCCCACAGTTCCAGGACACCAGCAGAGCCACCTGAAATACAGTAAGTACCACTTGGCTGCTCAGGGGAAGCTGCTCCCAGCTTTACCTGAGACTCAGGTCTGATGCACAGAATGGTTGAGCTGCCCTTGGCTAGAGAGAGATTGGTGGAAACAGTACCTTGAATCAAGTTCTACACAGATTTGAGGAAGCAGGTTTAGATGGATCCAAGGATGAGAAGCAAAGACAGCTCTGAGCAGGGACATGCCCCCTTGTCTCAGCCCAATGGGAAATGGCTCATCAAAAAATAAAAATAAAAATAAATAAATAAATAAAATAAAAAATAAATAAATAAAATAAAATATGCTAGAAGCGCAGCAAACAGGACAGGCAAGCAGAAAATTGTGTGGCAGTGTGCATTGGAGGGTGCTCGAAGAGGGCACATATTCAGAGAAGGCCATCCCAATGGCTGAGTGGGCAAATCCAAGTACACATAGCCAAGCATCCAGCACCATTCTGTGACCATCTGCACTGGTCAAGGACGTTCCTCCTGCCTGACCCTTAATAGGAAATAGAGGGCACCTGCTTAAGGGCAAAGGCTGCAGCTCTGGCTGGGGGTCTATAGCATCTACCCCAGCTGTGGCTGATACCCCCACCCAGACAGAGATGCTGAAATTGGGGGCTGAAGTGAAGATTTCAGACTGCTGCACATGCCTAGACCTTTCCTCTTGGGCAGGGACAGGCAGCAGATCTGACTGCTGTAGTAGGTTTATGTGGCAAGGTTTTGGTAGTGCTGCCCAGAGCCAAGCTAATATGTGATGTTTTTTGTGCTTCTGTGAGAGCAGATTTATGAAACGGGAAAAAAACTGCTGGGGAACAGCAACTGGGAGAAAGAGGAGTGAAAAACAAACAGCCCTGCAGACCCCAGGGTCAGTGCAGCAGGAAGGCAGGAGGTGCTCTGTGCACTGGAGCTGAAGTTCCCCTGCGGCCTGTGGAGAGGCCCCTGGTGGAGCAGGCTGTCTCCCTGCAGCCCATGGGTCCCACATGGAGCAGATCTCCACGCTGCAGCCCGTGGAGGAGCTCCTGGTGGAGCAGGTGGATGTGGCCTGGAGGAGGCTGCGGCCCATGGAGAGCCCCTGCAGGAGCAGGGGTTCTGGGGGGAGATGCCACCCATGGGGAACTGGGGGACCCATGTTGGAGCAGTTTGCTCCTGGGGGATGGACCCTGTGGTACGGAGCCATGTGGGAGCAGTTCTTGAAGAGCTGCTGCCTGTGGTCAGCCCCCACAGGATCAGTTCGGGAAGGACGGCATCCCGTGGGAGGGACCCCACAAAGAGCAGGGGCAGAGAGTGACCAAGAAGGAGCAGCAGAGATGAAGCACTATGGACTGACCGCAGCCCCCATTCCCATTCCCCTGCACCGCTCAGAGGGAGGAAGTGGAAGAGGGTGGATGGGGGAAGGTGTTTTTGGTTTGTTTTCTTTGTTTCTCACTTCTCTAGCTTGTTAGTAACAGGTAATACATTTCTTTAATCTCCCTACTCTGAGTCTGTTTTGCCCATGATGATAATTGCTGAGTGATCTCCTGAACCTTATTTCAGCTCTTGAGCCCTTGTCATCGTATTTTTTCCCCCTTTACCTTTGAGGAGGGGGAGTGAGAGTGGTTGTGGTGGAGCTCAGCTGCCCACCTCAGCAAAACCACCAGAGCTGCAAAAGGTCTGCCCAGGAGAGGGTATCTTGCAGCAGGTGGCTGAGCTGCGGGTGGCAGTGGGAAAGCTGTGCAGTATCAGAAAGGCTGAGAACAAATTAGCTGGTTCCAAGTGCAGCCCGCAGTTGCCCCACTGCCCACGGCCAAACAGCCAAAAACTCCCCCACAAGTACACACAGAAGGGAGGGGAGCCAATAATGCAGAATAATGGAAGCTTGTAATAGCAGGCGCCAGCAGGAAGAGGACACTTTCCCTGCAGCATGAGGTGCCCTTACAGAACCACTTCACTGCTCTGCAGACTGAAAAGGAAAGACCTATCAAATTAGGAGAGACACTGGAGCTGAGCAAGGCAGCCAATCTGCTCCCCATGTAATAGGCAGCACAACTAAAAAAAAAAAAAAAAAAAAAGTGGCAGGTGATAGTATTAGGTGACTCTCTTCTCAGAGGTACAGAGGCACCCATTTGCTGAATTGATGCACTCTCTAAAGAGGGGTGTTGCTTACCAGAGGCTTGTACCAGGGATGTCACCGAGAGACTACCAAGTCTAGTACAGTCCACTGACTGTCCTGCTGCTGATGCCCACTGACATCTGCTGCTGCTGTTTCACGTGGGCACCAATGATGCAGCTAGAAACAGCCTGAAGAGTATCAAGAAGGATTACAGAGCCCTGGGAGCAGCAGTTAGGGACTGTGGAGGGCAGGTATTTTTTCATCAGTCCTCACAGTCAAAGGAAAGGGGATTGAAAGGACCAGTTGAATCTGGCAAATCAACATATGGTCACAGGACTGGTGGCACAGCCAGGGTTTTGGCTACTCAAACCTTTAAGAAACCTGGTCTGCTGGGAGCTGATGGAATCCATCTGTCAGAAGAGGGGAAGAGCATCTTTGTTCACAGGCTTGCCAGGCTGGTGAGAGAGGGCTAAAGTTGCTGGGCAAGAAGAACCTCAATCCATTCCACTCCTCCCAGTTTGATGCCAGTGCCAGCAGTAGATGCCCAGAGCCTGGAAAAGGACCACAGGTCCAGAGAAGAGCACCTGAAAAACAGCACAAAGGAATTCCAGCCAGAAAGCCTCATTGGAGGCCCAACTTAAATGACTCTATGCAAATGCACACAGTATGAGAAATAAACAAGAGGAGTTAGAGGTGTACATACACCTGCAGGGCTATAACCTCATTGGCATTATGGAGATATGGTGAGATGGCTCTTATGACTGAAGTGTTGGAATAGAAGGATACAAGCTCTTTAGGAAGGACAGGCAGGGGTGATGATTGGTAGGGTGTTGTCCTCTATGTCGATGAGTGCATGGAGCTCCACCCGGGATGGATGAGGAGCTTATTGAGAGCTTATAGGTCAGGAATAGAGGCAGGGCAGGGACAGGGGACACTGTAGTGGGAGTCTACCACAGACCAAGCAGATGAGGCCCTCTATAGATAGACAAGAGCAGCCTCATGTTCACAAGCCCTGGTCCTTATGGAGGACCGCCCCAATATCTGTTGGAGGGACAGAACAGCAGGGCATAGGCAATCCAGGAGGTTCTTGCAATGTATTGATAACTTCCTTCTCCAAGGGACAGAGGAGCCAACAAGGAGAGGTGCTGGGTGGGCTTTACAGACCCTTCCAACCCAAACCATTCTATGAGTCTATGATTCTATGACCTGAGGATGCTCCGAGATGATAGTCTATCTTCTCAAGTGCTGCTGAATGACTAATCCCTAATCACTCTCAAAGAAGTTGATGCCTCCAGTGACCCATCCAGGAACCCAGGGTAACCCCCCAGACTGTGATAAGCCTGGACTGGATGTACCAATAGGATGGGACAGGCTCAATGGCTGTCTCTACGCAGGGAAAATTTACTGCAGTCAAATAACAACACAGCCAACTCAGTTACTTCTTCTTGCTCTCTCTTTTTGGTAGGCACCGTGTGAGGGGATTCATACTGACACTTCTGAAGGTTAAGAACTGTGTTATACTTTCCCTCGGTTTCCCTAGGAGCTCATCCTGCCACAGCACCCCTCTCTCCTTGACACACCTGTATGGCTGCCAAGGCATCCCACTGATTCCAGCAGACCCAAGGGACTACCACCACAGGTATCTTCCTTCCCTAGAGGCTCTCACCCCATGGAGCTCCATGGTGGGGAGCTGCTCACTGCCCAGTGCTGCACTCAGGCACCTCCAGGCCCCACACATGGCAGTGAGGGTGGCTTTTGAGGTGTTATGTGAGTGCTCATCCCGAAATAGGTAGCATTACTGAGCCATTTCAATCAGACAGGGATTTTGTTCAATCACAAGCACTCAGGGAGGGCTGGTGGCCAGTCCAGGGAACAAAGGCAAGTGACAGCTCAGGCAGGACTGGGGTGCAACCTGCTCAGGGAATGGGAAACACCCTGCAGCCCATGAAAGCATGTGGCATACTTGGGCTCATCTTCATCCCAGGATGGCCTGGGAGCATGCTTGCTTCTCTTGCTTGTGAAGAACTCTACCTGCCAGATGTCATGGGTAAGTGTGCCTGAAGCATACCATGAGCTTTTTTCCACATGCTGGGGATGGAGCCACTTAGGAGAGCAGGAGTACTTCTTTCCCCACTGTGGGGGAACTGTTGCTAAACCAGCCCCTGAGCCCTTCTGGGAAGAGCACAGCAGTTTTGGGCAAGGCAAAGGAGAAGACTGGTGACTGTAGTGCCCCAGCAATGGATGATCCTCTTCAGGCCCTGACACACTCAGCACATCCCACATCTGCTCTGTGGCCAAACTTTAAACCTCATCCCATGGATGTCCACAGTGCAATGCTGAGACACACCCAGGACAAGAAGGGATCCTAGACCTGTTCTCTGCAGCCTTAGGAAGCAAAGATGTAGGAAAGATGCTCAGGAAGCCACGAGCCTGGTGGTTCATTAACTGTGAGCAAGCAAACTCCTAGACTGTCTTCTCTTGTGCCTATTACCCTCCCTTGCTTTCTTTTGACTCAGGAGAAACATGTTTCTCTGATATGTGCTGCCAGCTCTTCAGAGAGTTTGAGATGCTCTGGGGTCAGCAGCAGCCAGATGGAGGTATTGTTGGCTCCTCTAACAGGTCTAATGTTTGGTACTAAAGATGTGGCTGCTGGAGCTATTCCCAACTTGATGTTTGTTTTGGTCACCTGGGGAAATCAATGCTCTTCACTGTCAGCTGGGGCCCTGGAGAGATGCTCTTGGAGAATCTAAGGAATGCAAATTGCTTTAGAGATAAGGCTATGGCTGCTGCTCCAAGGATATCTCAAGAGAAAGCAGTGGGACAGAAAGGAAAAAAAAAAAAAAAAAGACACATCAAATCCGAAGGAGGGGGGGGGGGGGGGGGGGCAGTTCAGCAGCCAACAACTATTCAAATGGAATAACTACACCCAAACTGTCTAATATTACATACTGGATCCCAGACAGGGAAAGCCTTCTGTTCTAAAGCTCTCTAAGGCTTCTAAGCCCTAAGGCATTTAGAGAACCCAAGCTTAGCCACACAGCAGGTGTGGGACGTGCTGAGTGGGTCTGGGCCTGAACTGCTGTTCAGCCATTGCTGGGGCACTGCAGTCACCAGCCTTCTCCCAGAAGGAGAGACCTCATGTTTGCCCATTGACTGTCAGCTTTTTCCAACTTAGACCACATAGTAACCATCTTTTTTATGCTGTGTTTGCATAGCACTGGGGCCTGCAGTTATAGTCCATGCTTGGTCTTCCAGCATGATGCCAGCACCCAGGGATCCTGGAGGAATTGCAGACACTTCTGCAAGCTGACTTCTTTTGCATTAGTACCTATCTCAGATTGGTCTACTCCTGCAAAGTGAGCTGCTGTGAGTAGTGTGAGAAAAAAACTCAATTTTCTTCAGACAGGATCTTCTGTGAAGCTTATTTTATTCATGTTTGTAATGCCGGGTGTCCTGTCAATCAGGAGTGCATTTTAGTAAACAAATCATAACCTTTTATTCCCTATTACCCAACACCTGATCACCTCCCCTGTTTCCTCACTGGCTGAGTACTACAGGTTCACAAGCTACTCGATGCTCCTCTATGCCATATATGTACAGTATTTTTTTTCAACCCTTTAATTTCTCCTTTCTTCTGTTTTGAGAACTTGTGATCTTTGTTTTACTGTTCTCACACTGCTCATCCTCTTTTTCTCAAGCTTCTACCTTATTTTGGAACAGTGAGGCCTTCTACTGTCCACTCATCTACTTAGCATTTCTTCTTATTATGACTGCACAACTACATTGGAATAAAGAAAAATAATTCTCTACTGCAAAAACACAACTTTGTTTCTCACAGTAGGAAGCCTTTCTAGCTTGCTAGGAGCAGCACAAATTTTGTTTGCTGCTGGCCCAGTTCCCTTGTGTCTTCATGAGGATTGACAAGCGGTGGTTAAATACTTGCAAATGGGGCAGTGTCATGTCAAGCAATCTATTCCCCATCCCTTCCCATCTCTTCCAGCATTACTAGAAGGTACTGATGTCTCCATATTGATAAAGAGGAGCACAGAACTACAAGGAAAGGTCACTGGTAATAGCATGCAAGACAGGCTGACTGCTTTTTCATACTGCTCAGTGAGTCATTTTGCTTATGAAAGTGTCACCCTCTGGGTTGAATTTTACCCTTACATACACCTCAGGGATCACAAAATCACAAAATCACGGATTTTAGGGTTTGGAAGGGACCTTGAAAGATCATCTAGTACAATCCCCCTGCCGGAGCAGGAACAGCTAGATCAGGTCACATAGGAACACGGGTATCACTGAGAAGAGCCTGGCTCCATCCTTCTGACACTCACCTTTTACATATTGATAAACATTAATGAGGTCACCCCTCAGTCTCCTCTTCTCCAAGCTAAAGAGACCCAGCTCCCTCAGCCTCCCCCCATAAGGGAGATGCGCTGGGCTCTCTCAAGCAGTTCCCTGTCCTTGAACTGAGGGGCCCAGAACTGGACGCAATATTCCAAATGTGGTCTCACCAGGGCAGAGTAGAGGGGGAGGAGAACCTCTCTCGACCTACTGACCACATCCCTTCTGATACACCCCAGGATGCCACCGGCCCTCTTGGCCACATGGGCATAGTGCTGGCTCATGGTCATCCGGCTGTCCACCAGGACTCCCAGGTCCCTCTCCACTTCTCTCCAACAGGGCAGTCCCCAACTTATCCTGGTGTCTGGGGTTGTTCTTGCCCAGATGCAGGACTCTACACTTGCCCTTGTTACATTTCATTAAGTTTCTCCCTGTCCAACTCTCTAACCTCTCGAGGTCCCGCTGGATGGCAGCACAGCGTTCTGGCGTGTCAGCCACTCCTCCCAGTTTTGTGTCATCAGCAAACCTGCTGACAGCACACTCCATTCCCTCATCCAAGTCATCGATTAATATATTGAACAACACCAGTCCCAGTACCAACCCCTAATGGACTCCAGTAGATACAGGCTTCCAGCTCAGCTCCATCCCACTGACCACAACCCTCTGGCTTCTCTTCAGCAGTTCACAGCCCACTTCACTACCTGATCTTCCAAACCACATTTCTTCAGTTTAGCTGCAAGGATGCTGTGGGAGACAGTGTCAAAGGCTTTACTGAAATCAAGATACACCACGTCCACTGCCTTTCCATCATCTATCCACCTGGATATGTCCTCATAAAAGGCTATCAGGTTGATCAAGCACGACTTCCCCTTGGTGAAGCCATGTTGACTGCCCCCTAATGACCCTCTTATCCTTGATACTCCTAGAGTTAGTGCCAAGGATAAGTTGTTCCATCACCTTTCCAGGGATGGAGATGAAGCTGACCAGTCTATAGTTACCCGGGTCCTCCTCCTTGCCCTTTTTGAAGACTGGAGTGACATTTGCTTTCCTCCAGTCCTCAGACACCTCTCCTGATGCCCATGACTTAGCAAAGATGATGGAGAGTGGCCTACCAATGACTTCTGCCAGCTCCCTCAGCACCGGCAGGTGCATTCCATCACAACCCATGGATTTATGGATGTCCAAATAGCTCAGCTGGTCCTTAACCCAGTCCTCATCAGCCAAGGCAAACTCCTCATTTTACCTCATACATCTTATCAGGGATATTTTATCCAAATATATCTTAACCCTGATTTATCTTAACCCTGATATATCTTATCTGTGTGGCTGTATGCAGGCACCACTAAGGTACCAGGAGAGCAGCCAACTCCAATGTCTTCACACCATGTGGCAAATGCTTATAAGCATGGTTGATAACTCAGTTTTTATTTTTCTGGAACAATGGATGCATTTCAGGTTTTACTGGAAAACAAACAAACAAACCAAACCAAACAACAACTACAACAAACAAACCACAAACCACACACACCCAAATCCAACCAAACAAGAAAAACGCCATTAAAAGATTTACTGTATTAAATGACTCCCAAGTAATATTTTACCTAGGTTTGTACTCAGAGAAAACTAATCCATTCGTATAAACAAGTTTGCCAGCAAGTCCAAAAATTAAGGTAAAATTAAGTCCAAAATGAAGATTGCTTCCTTTTTTATACAAAAATTTGGAATGCCTTCAAAATTGAAGTAATCAAAGAAACCATCTACTCAGTAATATCTGTGGCAAGGCAAATTAACAAACTATTGTTACAAAGATTTTTTTTCTTAAAAAAAAAAAA
>CM021784.1:1500485-1520390 GCA_011076525.1 Nettapus auritus
ACCACCACTTCATTTTTTGTCTGCTCTTCCCCAAAATCTTTGTTCTGCTCACCAGACTGGGGCTCCTCCATATTTCTTCAAGGCCTCTGAGAGCAGAGCCCCACTCTCCTGCTTGGCCTCATAATGGTACTCCAGCTGAAATCCCTGCCGGCATCCCAAGAGAACCTCCACCAGGCCAGCAAGGTTTGGCCTTGCTGGAAGTGACGGCAGACCAAAGGGCATCCATGGCACAACCTTCGTGTGCCACCAGCTCCATGCCAGTGGCACCAGCAGGTCAGGTATTTTGTTGTCAAGCCTTAACCCTCCACTTCCTTCCAGAAACACGCCTATTCATCTTTCTCCCTGCTGCAAAACCTGCTTCCTGCCTGTGGTTTGGAAGGAGATACGACAGGTTGCTTCTCAAGGGAGACCATCTCTTTCAATTTCCAGCCCAGAAAGTTTTAGATGTTATTAATACTGTTGGGAGTGGGATTTTTAATGCTAAATAAGTTTCAGCCTGCACCAGGGAGGCCAAGTATCATGACCATCAGAGCGAAGGATTCAAAGAAGGGATTCACAGGAGTTACAGAGGCTTAAAAAAAAAAAAAAAAAAAAAAAAAAGAGCTGTGGATAATATGCTAAATGCGAAGAGCATTTTCTGTGATGTCAGTTTGAGTTAATGACTCTTCCACAGTTCTAAGAGGTCTCTCCACTTGCCCCAGCTCCTTGAGTCCAGAGATTTTCTGCTTTTCATTTCTAGTAAAAAATACAGTACACCAGGAGGCAAGGAGAAAGCTGGACAGGGGGCTAAAAGGTCCCCAGGATGATATGCAAAGGGATTTGGCAATTCGCAAACCAGACTTGTGGTTTGTAGCCCCATCGCCACCCACCTGCACGAGGCCAGGCTTATCCCACCCCTCTCCCTGAGAACACTTCCTTATCTCTGCCATACACATGGAGATCTGGGGGAGCCACACATAAACGTCTGTGAGGCCTTCCACAGGGCTGGCAGGGGATGTGACAACAGAACAAGGACAGGCACAAGGACATGGTGACAGCATAGGGGCTGCCTATGGGGATAAGTGGGGCTGGGTGCAGGCAGACGCTGGCTGTGGCATGGTGACCAGGCAGTGACAGTCGTTCCTAGCACCCTTACTGCCTTGCAATGGAGCTGGCAGGCAGCATTGGCAGTGTGAAGGGGAATGGGGTAGGCACAAACGAGGTGAGCACTTATCAGGGTGTCCTAGCAGGCTCCTTATGCTGGCACCTCCTAAGAGCCATCTTGTGGTAACACATTTCAGCCAGAACTGACATGAAATGAGAGCAGATGGACAGAGGCTGGAAAGCAGATGGAGAGAAGGAAATTTGGACGTAATTTGAAGGCTCCTAAGTGTCTTGTCACGAAAACACACGTAATGGGCAGCTGTCTGAAAGGCAGACCAACCTACAGCCAAGCGTGACTGAAAAGCTGGAACAAAAAGGATGCAAGAGGAAGGCAAAGCACAGCCACCACTCACAGGTAAATCATGACCCACTCAAATCATTGATGGTATCTAAAGACAGCCAGAGCACCTGAAGAGATATGCACACACACTTCCTCAAACTTGCTCTCCGACCCTGGTGTGGACAGAGATGGACGTTTTGGTAGCTCTTGAAGGTGTCCAGCCCCACCACTCCAAGCAAATAAGGCTAGGCCCTGTACTGGCTTGAAGCTCTGTGCTGGTGATGCAGGTGTACATAAGATCAGGCCACGCAAGGACAATTTGGTTTTCCAACCATCACCTGGAAAAGACTGGGAACTCTATCAGTCCCTAAAACAAGCTGCCTTGACCCCATGCAGCAGCAGAGGAGGTTTCCTGGTGGCTGCCTTTACCTTGTGATCTTGGTCAAAAATCCCTTGTGCTGGCAGATGCCTGGCTGGTGTCATCTCTGTGCACTGCTTGCTGCAGGGCAGCAAAATCAGCTTACAGAACTGTGCCCAAAGCAGGCTGGTGGTGCTGGGCCACAGCACCACAAGATCCTGGATGGCTTGGCAGGCCTCTTCTCATCCCATCTACCACACTCCTATACTTGCCTTCTCCTTTTCCCTGCTATCCCCACACTGCCACATAGCTGCCCAGGGCAGAAGCGCTGGCTCCAGCACTGTGGCTTGGCTGACAAGCGTCCCAAGCTCCTGTGACTCCATGGTCCTCAGCCATGAGGCTGCTGTGGCTCACAAAGCCTCGCTGCTGCAAGTGGGCCTGGCATCCTGTGCAATGACAGTGGGAGCTGCCCGTCAGAGAGAACAGGATGGGAAAATGGGGGAAACGGCAGTGAGTTTGCTGTCTGTATGTTGGTTTCTGCACCCCTCTGCTGGGCAGTCAGTACCATTGCTAAATAACATGGCAGTGAATCACAGCGGAGGGCAGTAACGAGGGATGGCATAAAAAAAAAAAAAATCAAAATGCCAGTGAAATAAAAATAACTTCATCAGCATTTCAAAAAATGACAGACATTCATCATCTCTACAGCCAGACAGACTGGAGTCAGTGCTAACATCCCCAGGCCCTATTCTGCTTGGAGGCAACAGGTTCAAAAATGAAATTTTCATCAGGAGAATCACTGAAAGGAAAACAAGCTGGGAATCCTTGCCCTGCTCTTCCAGTGACATCAGATGCTGAATAGGAGGCATATTAAAAAAATCACTATTACCTCACTGAGCACTCACTTTTTATATTCTTGTAAGGTCTCAGAGGTTGGGGATGCAGGCTTTGAGAGATCCCATATTAGAGGATTTTTTGATCTAAGCTCAGCCAAAGATTTCACATGCATTCTGTGACATGTTATTAAAACAGCAATGTGGCAGCTATATCTACACTTTTTCATATAGATAGGTCAATCAATCTTACACACACATACATATGGGGCAAACTGAAATGACAGAACTTCAGATATACTCCCTCTATTTAATAATACAAGAAAATTTGTCTCAGAGTAAAATTAGTGCTTTGTCTGGGCACCGAACAGATGATATTCCTGTGACCTTCCTCAGGGACAAGCAGATATCCACATGGAGAGGGATTTTTGATGGAATCTATGACCATGTAGGAGGTGCAAATAGTACACATCACATCAGACAGTGCTACTGGGGATACTGCTTAGATAAAGGGTACATGGGGGAATTAAATCTGCAGAAGAGGAAGCAAGACACTGAAAGCCACAAAAGCCAGTAGGCACTTCAAAGATTATGTCCAGAGAGTACACACAGAGCATATAAGACACCCCAAAACACATTGAAAACAAACAAACCAAACCGATCAACCAACCAACAACCAAACAAACAAAAACAGGGAATAAAAAGTCACATTCTAACCACTAATGCACAGAAACTGTTATGGTCCATCCCACAGATATGTATGTATGCATAAGGAGGTCCATTTTTGTTCCAAAGCTCAAAGCCCGGGTTGAGGGCTAAGGCACAGCAGATAAATGTGTTGCTTTAACAACAGCCTCTGGGAGCTGTTAACACCTCTTGTGCCTCAGCTCCCTTGCTGACTTCAAAACATTTTCTAGTTTGTGCCCTGACTGGATAATGACAGCTCTTACATTTTAACAGGTTGACACATCTGGAGGACTAAAAATCCATAGGAAATAATCTATTAAAATCATGTTAATTTGCAGTGACCTATCTCTGAGATAGCACTGCTTTTGTCAGTTTGCCTTCTTCCTCCCATTCTAAGGAAGATAACATTATCCCCTGCTGTGCTCCAGAAACTGAGGAGAGGAGCCATGGGAGAGAAGGAAGAGGGTCTGAGGGCCCTTGGCAGCTTTCTATTTTATCTCTGGGCCTGCCAGACAGCTATGAGGAGACCTCATACCCCTAAGCCTCCCTAAGCCTCCCTAAGCCTCCATTCCCTGCACACAAAATGAAACTGCAGGCACAGCAGCAGTGAAATACCCAGCTCTGATGGGATGTTTGGTCTCAGGTAGCATAGTACTGGATACACTTGCCAAAGGCCAGAACTACATTAGATCACATTTTGCTTGTGAATCGAAACTTGCCCTCCAGTACCAATGACTATGGGATTCATCCAAAAAAGCTATGTAAAAACATGACAGAAGGAAAAAAAAAAAAAAAAAAAAAAAGGCATTCCTGACAGCCTGCACATTTTGCCTCTTGAGCAGCATGCTGAGTTCAGCATTGGGTTCTCTGGCAGAGCTATGTGACAGGGAATAGTTGATGGGAGAGAAGTGGGTTTTCTTAAGACACACACACATATCTGTACCTGCTGGCAAGATTGGAGAAAGATCATCAGCTTCGCACTAAGGGCTCCGCTGACGACAGATTATAAGAGATAATCACTAGCCAAATATTAGTATTCAACAAGACATACAAATTACATGTGATACTTTTTATTGGACTAACAATATAAGACCCTGAAGAGGTTACCAGAGCTCTGCTTTGTATCTCACAGATTATGATTAATTACACACTTCAAGCCTTTGTATCAAGAGAATATGAGGAAAAAAAGATAAATTGTAGTTTCCTTTTATACTGGGATTTATACTGGGATTTTTGTATTTGGGCTCCTCTCACCTTTCACTCTGGGATTGGTGTGAAGACTGTAATATTTATCTTCCTCCATTTCTCTGTTGATTGTTTTGTCTTAAGCGCCCTGGAAAAAACACCAAAGGTTTGAACTAGAGAGTTGTGACTTACAGTTCTGCAGAGACCGATAATTTGGTAGGTCATGCCACAAAACTCATGCATTTGAGACATTTGTCCTGGGTTCCCAGGGGTCAGAAATAAATGTCCGTCTGGAGAAGAAAGTAATTGGATCCTATCTGCATCTCCTTTGAGCAACGTCCACTAGTCTGCCTGGCCTGTAAAAGAAGTGAGTTTCATCTCTGGTCACTGCATCAGTGACCAGTTTTACAGCCACTCCTTGCCTCGCAGGGTTACCAACAGACTGTAAGAGAAGGCATTAGATAAAACCTTTAATCACAGCTAAGGCTGGTCAAATGGCTTTCTAAATGGCCCTGGAATAGAGGGAGTTTTGTTGTTCTCTTACCATGCACCAATCTGGTCTTAACCCAGCCATCATGCCTTGTAAGACAGGAGCATGCTAGAGGAAAAAGCAACAACGTGAAAAACAGGTAACTGATTATTGTCCCAGAACCAGTGAAAAAAAGGGCACAAGTGTGGGAATCAAGGATTTGAAAATGGCTTGAGAGTGCACTGGAGGGGGACAAAGGGCATAGCACCCAATGAGGAGGAACCCTGAAGGCCCTTTATCCCTCCTCAAGCACAGGAACAAAATAAGGAAACAAAGCTGCAAGATCCTAGCATTACTCCTCCTTCACTTTCTATTGGCCTCAGCAAATCTCTCTCTGTGGCCATCTGCAAAGAGCAGATAATTGGGGCCCTCAGAGGCTTGTAAGATGTGCCAGTCAATGCTCTTGTATCAGTATCCCACGAAATAAAGGATTTCGTATCCCATATGGTCACATCCTCTGTATTGTTATCAAATATGTGCATATAGGCTACAGGCAGTGATACTTCTCTGGAAAAAAGGGCACTGTTGTGTGTGGAGATAACTGCACAATTCTTCTGTCACTGGATAGGTTCAGCATATATGCTGTTCTGCATGTGTGCTTTACTGGTTGTAGTTGGTTTATGTGGTAAGGTTTTGGTAGCAGGGGGCCATAGGGGCCGCTTCTGTGAGAAGAATCTAGAAGCTGCCCCATGTTAGATAAAGGCCCCGCTGCTGACCAGAGCCGAGCCAATAAGTGATGTTGTTTGTGCTTCTGTGACGGCATATTTAAGAAAGGATAATAATAATAATAATAATAATAATAATAATAATAATAATAATAATAATAATAATAAACGCTTCTAAACAGCATCTGGGAGAGTGAGTGAGAAACAAGCCTTGCAGGTGCCAAGGTCAGTGCAGTAGGAGGGCAGGAGGTGCTCTGTGCACTGGAGCTGAAGTTCCCCTGCGGCCTGTGGAGAGGCCCCTGGTGGAGCAGGCTGTCCCCCTGCAGCCCATGGGTCCCACATGGAGCAGATCTCCATGGTGGATGTGGCCTGGAGGAGGCTGCAGGCCCTGCAGGAGCAGGCCCCAGGCCGGAGCTGCAACCTGTGGAGAGGAGCCCACGCAGGAGCAGGGGGTCTGCGGGGAGCTGCTGCCCATGGGGGACCCAGGATGGAGCAATTTGTTCCTGGGGGATGGACCCCGTGGTACAGAGCCCTGTGGCAGCAGTTCTTGAAGAGCTGCTGCCTGTGGTCAGCCCCCTCAGGATCAGTTTGGAAGGACAGCATACTGTGGGAGGGACCTCACGCTGGAGCGGGGCAGAGAGTGACTGAGAAGGAGCGGCAGAGACAAAATGTCATGGGCTGACCACAGCTACAACTATCTGTACCCATTTATGCTCCAGCCCTTAGCTGAATACACTATTTTTTCTCCATTTCTGAGACACTGTATGGGAATATTCTCCCAAGAAAAAGCAGTGAAATAAACATAAACTCAGAGATCAGAGGACGCAGGGATAACACTTTTGTCATGAATAACTTATTTTTACTGTTGGAGAGGGGAAAGAAATTCCTTGTACTAAGAGGCAGAAATGTTGAAATTGAGTATCATCACCTATGAGATAGAAGCTTTTATGGACTGTGCGGAAAGTACAGAGCTGCAGTCCTTTTGGAAAAGGCAGTTCCTTTGAGGCTCTCATCTTGAAGAGCATCCACTTGCAGGGAAGCCCTTAAGAACAGGCTTAGCTTTCCTTATCCTTGAACTTACGTACAGGCATATACCAAAGGCTTATTATCTTAAACCAAGCACTGGACATTTTAACAAGAAATACATAATCAGGTTGTTTCCACCAAGCATTAGAATGCAGCTGTCCTACATGGTGGGTGCCAGCACAGATGATTTCAAATGAATAATCATATCCAATATTTTTAAATTTGGGTCAGTGAATCATTATCCTCTTAGAGAACAGGAATGGAAAATAATAAGAGATAGCTGTAGAGAGGACCTTAATGATCCCATATTATAACTGATAGTTATCTCAAAGACACAAATGACTTTATTAAATGATTTATTTATTTATAATTTATTTTTAAAATTTTAGAGAAACCTTCCTTTAATTTTTTGTATACAACAGTCATCACGATGGCATTGCTATCCATGGGACAGGCTTACGAATGCTATCACATTTTAGGAACAAACAGCTAAAATACATTTCCCATCCTGTTACTTAGAAAGTATTGATGCTTCAGAACTTTCCTGCAAACAGAATAGGTGAAAGTTCATGAGTGTGAAATACCCATCAGCTCTGCCAGATCTTTCATTGTATGCTCAGCACAAGGTACAGCATATTTTGTGACGTTCCCCTCTGTGCTGAGCTATGTGGGATTAAGCAAAGCCTTTTAAACTTCCAGCACAGAGCTAATGAACACTACAAACTGGTTAATGGTTAAATTTACTCACAAGTCAAAGTATCTCCTGGTGCTTATTGAACAGACAAAAAAAAAATACATCAGGCTTGTAAATTGGTCTTTCTAAGGCAGAGAGAGGATTTCATAAACTGATAAAATCTTCTCAGCACTGTCCATTATGATGGAGAGAAAGGGGTCGCCTGTTGTCTCTTCTATTATTCAAATTAAGTTTTTATTAAAGTAGGGAAAAAAAAAAAAAAAGATTAAGAGATTTCCCCAACTTCCTTTAGACAACCTCTTTATTTTTTTGCTTTATTTTATTGCTTTGTTGAGAATTAACTCATGGAGTGGAGTGACATCCTTAAAACTGAAGGCAATCTTGGTGTCTTTGTTAGGTTATATTACTGACATTAATATTCATAATTTACATTAGGTAATGCATTAGGTGAATATGAGCTGCTTTTCATGCAGCTGAGAAAATTCAGAAGTAAATGTGTTCTTTCCCCCTTGTATAGTATAAAATATAAAACAAACTTATTGGAAAATAATTCTATCGATTTATATCAAATATACAAACCACAGTATACAGTATGTAGTCATATTATTGTGAAAAGCTCATCAGAGTAAAACAGTGGTTTTAATGTATTGGGAGGGTGCTTCTTATTTACAACAAAGCAAATCAAGGTAAGGAACTTAACTTTTATCTGATATAAAGGCTGGTTCCCAAGTAACTGTGTCTGGAAAGCACCTGAAGAGAGGCCACTGGGTTTCCCAGCCCACTAAAGACCTGCTACTACTTACAGAAGAGCACAAATGCTAGGAATAGAGTGTTTTAATGCCAGGGGTTTGTTCAGAGTGCCCTGCCCAGCCCAGCTCACGAGGCACGTTCCCAGACGTGCTAAGCACAGCCCCACGAGGCCGCCCAACCCCTCCAGTTCCCTCTCAGCATCCCATCGGGTCCGGCACCGCGCGGAGCTGGTGCGCTGGACGCCGCGGGTAACCCACAGAGGTTGGGCTCCGGCCCGCAGCGCGGCGACCGCCGAGCCCCTCCGGGCGGAGGAGCGCGAACAAGGCCCCGGCCCGCACCGGCGCAGCCTCGCCCCGCAGCGGACACCACTGCGCGTGCGCCAAGTGGCGTCGCCGGCACAGTCGGACAGGTCCCGCCACGGCCGGGCGCATGCGCAGTGCCGGCTGCCACCCGGCCGCAGCGCGCCCCGAGCTCCCGCGCACGCGCGTAGGCACGCCGTCCGCCGGCTTCCCTCCCCCCCACATTCGCTTTTGCCTGTGCGTGGGAACGTGATGACGTACGCTGTGGCGTTTCCCTTCCCCCCACCGCCTTCGCCATAACGTCCGCGCCGGCCCCGCCCCCCTCTATAAAAGCAGCCGCGGGCAGCAGGCGCCATTGTGCTGCGGAGCAGGCCGCGGCGGAGCTTGCTCGCGGGCCTCCCGGCACCCTCTCCCTGCGCTCCTCTCCCTCGCGTTCTCTTCCTCCTCCTTCTTCTTCTTCCTCCCTCCCCTCTCCCCTTCCCTCCCCCTCTGGCTGAGGACATGCCGCGCGTTTACATCGGCCGCCTGAGCTACCACGTCCGGGAGAAGGACATCCAGCGCTTCTTCAGCGGCTATGG
The DNA here is from genome assembly GCA_011076525.1 of Nettapus auritus. Taxonomy (NCBI): domain Eukaryota; kingdom Metazoa; phylum Chordata; class Aves; order Anseriformes; family Anatidae; genus Nettapus; species Nettapus auritus. The sequence goes on from CM021784.1 coordinate 1,509,513, forward strand.
CCGCCTGCTCGAGGTCGACCTCAAAAACGGGTGAGCGCCGTGCTGCGGGCCGGGAGCCGGCCGGCTAACGCCTCAGGCCCGGTACTGCGCGTTGCCTTTCCCGGCGGGGCCGGGCGGGCCGCGCCTGGCAGCTTCACCCCCCCCCCCCCCCCCCCCCCTCCCCGCCCATGTTGGCGGCTTTCGCGGCCGCGCTGCCGCGTGGCGCCTGACTCAAAATGGCGGCGGCGCGGGGGGAGCGAGGGAGCTGCGGCGGGGCCGGCTCCCATTGTCCTGGTGCGGCTCGCGCTGCCAGCCCCTGCCCCCGGGGAGCGGGCGGGGGGCGGGCGGTGAGAAGCCAGGCGGGGCCGTCGGGCGCGGCGTTCCCGCTCTGCGCGCGTCGGTGCTTGCGGGGCCGGGCTTGTGGTTGACGGGCCCGTTCCTTCTCCCCCAGTTACGGCTTCGTGGAGTTTGAGGACTCCCGAGATGCCGATGATGCCGTTTACGAGTTGAACGGCAAGGATCTGTGTGGGGAGCGTGTGATCGTGGAGCACGCCCGCGGCCCCCGCCGCGACAGGGATGGATACAGCTACAGTAGTCGCAGTGAGTATGGGCCCGTCTTTCTGCTTGGTTACAGGGCTGCTTCGGGCAAGGGACTGGAAGCAAGGGGAGGCAACCCGGCTATGTTGGCGGGGCAGAGCCTGGGGTGATAGAGTGGATGGGACCGAGTCCCTTGGGGCTGTGGGGGTGGGTTATCGATATCTCTGCAAGTATGGTAGCAGGGGATACCTGGTGCATCGCTGGGAGCGAGCTGTCTGTAGACATAGTGTTAATAGATGTTCTTCCTGGCACCAGCATTGCACTCCGGTACCCCCTTAAGAAATCTACAAATGCAAATACGTGAAACAATTCTGGCTGCAAAACTGTGGCCTCTTCTAGAAAGGGTTTCTTGTTATTTAGAAACGATGCTCTGCTAACTTAAAGGATGCAGTCTTCTTTGGAGCATTTAGATAAATCAGTGGTGTTCCATCAGTAATGTTTATGAATAAATATCATTGCATAGTTGGGGTAGAAGCAGTCAGCTGTAAAATTTCATGTAATGGGTGGGGGAGGATTTCAAGCAAGAAATTGTCTTAAGTGGGGGATATCGTAAATATTTCTGTGCTCAGCTGTGTAATTTCTTGAGGAGCTGAGCTATATTTAACTTAACTGGCCTGGTACTGTAATTAAGGTACTATGGCTTGCTTTTCAGTAATCTCTAGAATCTTTGTGTCGGGGGGGTGGGAATTTGTATTTCTTTTTAAATCAAATGTATGTTGTTTAAAATTGTTGCATGTTCAATTTCAAACTTTTTAACAAGTCCTTGATGTTTCAATTTAAAAGTGACCAGTGGGGCTGAGGCTGTGTCCACTGAGGCTAAGATGACTGCCTTTCCTGATTGGCCATGGCTTTTCCATACATTGTGTGACCCTTGCCCTATGACCCTTTGGCTGACCTTACCGGAAGCCATGACGACAGCAGCCTTTTGCCATTAGACGCAGGGTGATGGTGAGGATTCCAAGGGTTAGACAAAACTGGTTAAACTGAACTAGGTGACTGTTACCTTGCGTGTTTTGTGGCCAAACCACCACCAAAAACCTCATACTGTGATGTAAGTACTTAGTGTAACTAGTAAACGTTTTTGTAAAATGTAGAAATGCATGTAATCAGTTAAGTTTTATATTTTACAATGTTCTGTAAAATAAAACTTAGCAAGGTGAATCTAATAAGGAGCAGTCACTCTCTTAACAGATTTTAGGAGGACAGACTTGTAGGATTTTAGTCTGTTTGATTTGCCATTAATATAGATTATGGCAAAATTGAAAGTTTATTGGAGGCATAGAGAAATAAAGTCCTACTCCAGTAAATATAACTGTTTAACTAACTTTTCAGAACATTTTAGTTTTCTTCATGCTAGGAGACAATCTAACTTTATTTCTTTGCACAATAAAGGTGGGGGTGGTGGCGGATATAGCAGTCGGAGACAATCTGGAAGAGATAAATATGGACCGCCTGTTCGTACAGAGTACAGACTGATTGTTGAAAACCTTTCCAGTCGCTGTAGTTGGCAAGATTTGAAAGTATGTATTAATGTTCTATAATAGAGCATGTTGTGATTAGCAGGAACCAATAACTTCCTTTTTATGTAATTGTTGATTTTGATTTTAGTAGAAGTAATTGAGAAGTATGAATGTGCATGTGAATGCACACAATGCTTTTTACATCTGCTCAGACTTGGCTTAAGCTAATGTAGTTGCAGAGTACAAGTATATGGAGTGGTTGTGTAACTTTTCATCTACTCTCAAGGATTTCATGAGGCAAGCTGGGGAGGTAACCTATGCAGATGCTCACAAAGAACGTACAAATGAAGGAGTAATTGAGTTCCGATCATACTCGGACATGAAGCGTGCCCTGGACAAACTGGATGGCACTGAGATAAATGGAAGGAAGATCAGGCTGGTTGAAGACAAGCCACGGTCAAGCCATAGGCGATCTTACTCTGGCAGCAGGTCAAGGTAACTTTTGGGACGTGTTACTCTATATCAAGACCAGTTAAACTTGAGAATGGGTATATGTAGGCTGGCCTACAGTAATTACCTTCTATTGATATTCTAGGAATAGGGCAATTCCTGAGAAATGTGGAAGGAATTATGTGATATGGCAAAGCTGGTGTTCAGAATTCTTTGTGTGAAACATCAGATGTAATGGGCTGACAGTATATTGACAGTGGGTGGATTAGTGGTATGTCTTGATGTGGGTGTATTAATGACAAGTTTTTTAACAGTTTTTCTGTGTTAGGTAGCATAGCAGGGTACACCAGGCAAAGAATAAGGGATGTTAAATATTAATGTTAAATGTTTCTAGGTCACGATCTAGAAGACGGTCTAGAAGCAGAAGTCGTAGAAGTAGGAGCAGCCGCAGCAGGTCCCGTAGTGTCTCTAAAAGTCGTTCCAGGTAAGTGATACGTTGCTTTGTGTTAGTACAGGAGTTGCTGTTTATTAACTGATAACTATTTACAACAGCTATAACTGTACTTCAGTTCATGTAGAGTTAACTGTCTTTCTTTTCAAAAGATCTAAATCCAGGTCACGAAGCAAAGACCGCTCACGTTCCAGATCTAAAAGCAGGAAGTCTAGATCAAAGAGCAAATCGAAACCCAAGTCTGACAGGGGTTCACGTTCTCACAGCAGATCCAAGGAGAAGTCTGAGAAGTCTCGGTCCAGGTCCAGGTCCAGGTCTCGATCTCCCAAAGAAAATGGTAAAGGAGATGCTAAGTCTAAATCCAAGTCAAGGAGTAGGTCTCGTTCCAATTCTCCACAGCAGCAGGCATCTACCAAGGCTCGTTCAGAGTCACCACCCAAAAGAGCTGCATCGAGGTCCCGTTCCAGATCTCATTCAAAGTCTCGCTCACGATCAAGATCTAGTTCAAGAGATTAAGACTAGAACTCTCCTCTTAAATTGCACACTATTATGGAACATTTTTCCTACTTGTCAGGCCATTAGTGTTATGTTAGTACTTCAGAAGTTGTTTTTTTCTATTGCAGGAGCAGATGGCCTAAGAACTAAGTAATGAGGCATAAAGATTTAATTTGTATCCTAAATTTGAAATTACAAGATCGGATGGTGGTACAAAGCAGGAAAAGCCCCCCCCCCCCCGTTTTTTTTTTTTTTTAGAAATTCAGCTAAAACTTTGATTTTATAACATTTCCACAGGAGTAACTTAACTACTCTTCAATGTAAAGTGGTTTTTATATTAAAAAATGAATATAACAAGCTTAAATCTGGGCTTTTTTGAAAGTATCATTTTTTTCTTTTTTTTTTTGTGGTTTTAGAACTGAGTATCATTGGCTACATAGGTTTACAGCTTGCTACCAAAGGTAGGATTACCTTGCTGAGCAGGTCAGATAATTCTCTAGCTTATCTTAATTTGTGGGAGCAGGCTGCAAAACTATAAACTGTTAACTACTAGGAAAACCGTAGACCAGCAATAATCTCAAGTTGGAGCATTTGTGTTGCATCTTAACTTGCCAAAAGAACATTCCCCCCGATACTGTGACTGTATTAAAGGTAATAAAGGTACTCTAGCCTGTGTCATACAGTATTGCTGCAAATCATACTTTTGAAATGTAAAAGAATGAAAGCTCTGACATTTTTCTGCTTGACTATCAAGTGACAGTTGTTGTCAGACACTAATGTCTCTTGGATGTGGTCCAAGTCACTAGTATGTTGTATGGTTTGTCAGCCTCGAAATATCTATTGGATACAAAAACTAGCTAAATAAAGCTGTCTTCCCTCCCTTTTGACTCATTTATGTTAACGTTTTGCTTCAGAATAGAACTACAATCCTATTGTGTGTGAATCTGAACTTTACTGGAAGTGTAATCTCTTCGAGCTAGAGTTCTAGTCTTAACAAAGGCTTTGCTAAACCAGTTGCCAATTCACTTAAATTGTGGAATAGAACTCGTCCCCAAAATTCCCCTTTATAGCTAAATTGATTTTTGTAACATGCAATAGGAAACATTAGAACTGCCTTTTACTCTTTATACAATGTGTAGTTTGACTTGTATAAAATTAAATTGGTAACTCAAGCTCTTGTGTTTATTACAGTGTTACGGACTTCTGGGGGAATGCTGGGGAAATAACTTATCCTACTTACCTCTTTTATTGGAGTAAATACTTTGTTATAGCAGGAGACTTGGGAATTCTTGAAATAAAGATGGTTTTGTGCTTGAGATGAGCTAGTCAACCAAACAGCTTTTCATTAGAGAATTCATTAGTTTTTCGTTGTCCTTCCTTAAAGTGTGACAGAATGTGAAAACATCTCTGAGTTACCAGGATTTTAGGCATCTATTGAGATGAATTGGATCATGTACAAGGAGCCGCATTCAAATGTGACTTGATGCCAACTTGTGTGAAGTTGCTGTATTACCTGAACACTTCTCACTATTTCCTTATCACAGCTTCAACTTTTGCCTGTTACATACTAGTAGTTCTTCTAGTACAAGAAGGGATCTAAAGATGAGTGAAGCTTGTTCTGCCTGGTAAGCACACATTCCTAGTGAAACATGAACTGAAGTGATCTCAAGGCTTACGTTGGCAGAAGATCAGATTACTTTATATTGCATGCTTTTGATGTTGTATCTACCCCAAGTTGTGATTTAACCTGGTCAGCAGCTAAACACCACACAGCTGTTCACTCACCCTCCCCCCTCCCTTTCTGGAATGGAGGAGAGAAATGGGTAAGTGAAGCCTGTGAGTTGAGATAAAGACAGTTTAAGACAGGAAAATAATAATAATGATAATAGTACCACTAATAACGTGTATGAAACAAGTGATGCATAATGCAATTGCTCACCACCTGCTGACCGATGCCCAGCCTATCCCTCACTTGTCAGCCTCCCCCTCCCAGCTAGCTCCCCCTATTGTTTAGCATGACCCCAGATGGTATGGAGTACCCCTTTGGCCAGTTTGGGTCAGCTGTCCTGGCTCTGTCTCCTCCCAGCTCCTGTTGCACCCCCAGCCTGCCTGCTGGCAGGATGGAGAGAGAAGCTGAAAAGTCCTTGGCTTAGTGTAAGCACTGCTCTGCAATAATTACAAATTTTATCAGCACTCTTCTCATCCTAATCCAAAACACAGCACACTACCAGCTACTAGGAGGAAAATTAACTTCATCCTAACTGAAACCAAGACACCCAAGCATGGAGAAAATCTGCACTGTTTTGAGCTGCTACGCCTAGATTTCCCACGTGGAGTTTTGCAGATATTTCTGTTATAAATAAATCCACAGCTCTGAAGACTGCTTGGTATCAAAGTTTATTTTCTGCATCTGGAATGAGAGCAGGCTACTAGGTTTAGTGATAAAAGGGTTTTTTTGTTGTTTTCTAAAGAACTGAGGTTTTAGTTAAGGTATATTTTAGCGTAATGGCTAGCAAACTTAAGTGCTGTAAGTCCTGATCGTTGCAGGTTGTACTTTCTATATGTTGGGCTTCAACAGTGGGGGTTTTACTGGGAACTTTTAACAGAAATCAGATGACTATGCTACGTGTGTGGAAATACTTCCACGAAACTTAATGGCACAGAAGCATGTTGGTTAAAAAAAAAAAAAAAAGGCGGGGGGGTAGGTTGGATTCCCTGGAGAATTGCTGCCCTTTAATTATCTTCTGGTAAAACGCATGCTTCTCTAAACGGGAGTTAGGAGCTTGGGGATCAGGAGCTTAAAAGCTATATATGTTTTCGATAAATTTGTAATAAGACAATAATTAGTTTCTTGCATGTACCTGTAGATATCAATGACAGTTGGTTTCTATGACCAGTGTGAGTTTGTATTGGCCTTATAGTAGCAGTTACCATCTCTGGTAATAGTGCATTAGTTAGTGATGGCTTTTACCAACTATATTAGCTTTTTAAAGTAAGATTGTTAGGGCAATGATTGTTTGAAGTCATCTTTTTTCATGAATACTTGGAGGAAGGGCCTAGATTGGATTTAACCTTTAAATGTTGAAGTTCTATTTAACCATTACTGGAACAATGTGTGATATCTCCCTCGGTTACTATACAGAAGATAAATGGCCTTTTACTACGCTAATGAAACAGGAATTCCTTGGTATCACCTGGATCCTTCCGGATTTTTTCCTGTGGAAAGCTGGTAGGATTTCAATAGTGCCAGATACTGAGCCAGTGCAGTTAAGTGCCAGGCTTTCTATAACCTTAAGAATCCATAAAACCCCCTAACAAACAAACGAAAAAACACAATCCCTTTAGCTCTGCTGGTGTCACTTGTTTGTGGCAGTGGAAGACAATCTGGTGTCAGGTTTGTTCACAAGTATGTCTATTTCTGAGATCTCTTTTAGATGTTACTAAAGTGTAGTTTGCATGAATAATGTTTTAAACTTCATAGAAGATCAAAAAGGATCATAGAAGACTTGCATGCATAGCTGTATTGGGCTGTAGCGTGTGCTTTCCTTCAGCCTGCAGTAGCAACAGTAGGTGATGGCAAAACCACCTGGTGTTGCTCATAGCTCAGTTTTAACCCTGAACTGCAAGCCAACCCACCAGAGTTTTTACTGTCCTGTATGATGCCATATGGCATGGAATGACCCTTCGGCCAGTTGGGGTCAGTTGTCCTGGTTCTGTCATCTCCCATCTTGTGCACCTCCAGACTCCTCACTCGTGGGGCAGTACAATAAGCTGAGATGTCCTTGACTAAACAAGCTCTGCAACAACTAAAGCATCATTGTGTTATCAGCATTATTCTCATCTTAAACCCAAAACACAACACTGTACATGCTACTAGGAAGAAAATAACTATCCCAGGTGAAACCAGGACAGGGGGATGTGTTTATGTATTAGGTGTCCTAACTAATGCAATATATGATGCGATATGAATTTGTTCTTGAAAAAATATGCTTTGTTACCAAACATGAGTTGAAGGATTGGTTTTTAAATGTTAGTGTCAGCAGTTTTTGAAGGAGAAATCAATGCTGTACCATTAAAAAAAAATGTCAAGTTTAGAACCTCTGTGGCGGTATTCAGAGTCTGTTTCAAACCTGTTGCTGTTTTTGAAAAACATGTCTCTTCCTATATTTCGGTGTTTGACACAATTGCAAATTTCATAAACTATTCACATGATGTTAAATATCTGCCTTAAAGGTAGATGGTGTAAATGCCTCACACCTTCAGTGTATCTCAAATTTTGGCAGACAGTAAGAAAATGTTTATGTAGGTGATGAGTCAGAATGCTTTTCATGAGTGACCTGTAACTTTGGAAGCATTAATGCGATCAACCCTTTTTCCCCATGTTTTATTTTGTGGTTAGGTAGACGAATGGTGGAATATGGGCTCTTAACTCTCAAAGCTTCTTTACACTATTATTTTTGCAGATGTTGAAGTTTCAGTTGTTTCATTTTACCTGGTTTTGTGGGATTTGAGCTTAAATCATTTTAGCAACATCTTTCAATAAAATGTCTAAATTGCTTAGCTAAATAAACACAGGTGCAGTAACCTGTATGCAAGGGAAGAGATCACAGCAATTGGTATGATCTATACTGCTGGAAGAGTAATGGCAATAGGAAGATGTCTACAACTAGCACGTGTTTTGGAAGGTATGTTCTTCACAATGGTTCATAGTTTTGGACATGATCCTGGGTGATTCTCTGACTTACAGGGCTACATCCTCTTGTTCACAGAAATTTGCACCTGCAGGATGATCTGCTCTGATTTAGAAATCTTGAATGCACATTTTTAAAAAGGAGTATTTTGACTTGTTTTAAAAGCAAAACCTTAAGTTTTGCTCAAATATTTTGACTAAACAGGACCACAGTTCAATGATGTCAGTCCAAAATACTGGAAATCATGGAGGTGAAGCCAGAGTTGGAGGTGACTGGAAGATGCAGCTTGTGCTCTCATGTGGGTGGAGGTGTAGGTGGAATTTGGCAAATAAATGGTTGGGGCAGCTCCTGGAACAGATCATGTTGTATATATGAGTAGTAAATATTAATGCTATTAGGTAAGTAGGTGTGAAATAGATCACGTCTCACCTACCTGGTGTAATCACAATGTACAACTGCACCTGATTTGTCTGCTAGTCAAGAGAAATGTTACTCTTAGAAATGTATAAAGTGCAAAACCTTTCCCCTGTGCAGCATTTGTGTTCCTTATTCTGCTCAGTGTTGGCTTCACTGCTCAGCATCAACATGAGAAGAAAATAATGCTGCATACAGTCTTTTGTGATCGTAGTGGCACAACAGTTACATTGTGCAAATAACGAGGGGCAGTGTGCAACGGCTGCCCTGGGATTGCAGATCCTGTTCTGCTGAGCTACCTGATAGAGGCATGCCACTCAGCCTAGAGTAAATGCTGCCAGTAACTGGGAGGACAGCATAAAATATTTTAAAAGTGCCTCCTAGTTACCTTGTCTTGGTCTATTTTCTGATGATTAATAATCGTTGCTCTATGTAATCTGTGTAATCCACCGTTTGCCATAATTTGGGTGTCACCTATTATGTTTGACAACCATAAGCACAATTTTTTTTCATAGCTACCAGCTCATGAGAACCCTCTAGAGACAGTGAAACTGAGGAACAGAACCAAAGTGACTTGCCCAGTGAATTAATAGAACAGAAGCTATGCATGCCAGTTTGTAGTTCAAACTCTTATGTTGCCTCGTGTTTTGCAAGGTCTCAGTCAGGCTGTTGGGTCAAATGAGTGTGAGATGTAACTGAAGGTGAGGAGTGGCAGGCACAGCCACCTGCAGGGTACTGCCATCCCATACAGCAGGAATGCATTAGGATTTATGTCTCTTATGTATGTCTCTTGGTAGGCACAGACTACTGAAAGTGGCAGTTACATTAGACACAAAGAGCTTGCTCGTGCTCTCCCCAAAGCAAGCAGAAATACCAGTTACCCCGGATTTCATATGGCAGGACGTGGCCTGAGGGGTGTACAGAAAGTCATTTCCCAGCCTGTCCAACCTGTATCAAGTGCTGTTTTCAAGAGCTGTACACCTTTTTGCGCTTCTTGTTCTGCTTCTGGTCTTGGTTCCTTCAGCTCCAAGCTTCTGTGGATAAGCAGGACGCTGTATGTCCAAAAGGCACATTTTTTGTACCCATGAGATTCTACAGGGTAGACAGATAAACTGTACTGTTTTCTGACAAGCACTTCATAAGCACTGCTCGGCACTGAGCAACAGCAGGTCCTACATTTCCTCTTTTCCTAGAGATCTTTGGAGATTTCATGTTAATATTTTGTAGTTATTCTTTGTGCCTGTGGAATGGGTGCTAAGGAGGTCCTCCTTGCTCTCCATCGGGGCAGCACATGCCTGCCTACTTCAGATGAGGCCTCAGGAACTAGTTTGATGTTGGAGGTCTCTTAACTGGTAGGTAAGATGTAGATATGTTACCATCAGCAATGGAGTTTGATTGCTCTCCAGGGGAGTTAGGTTAACATTAATGACTTAGAGGAGCTCCCATCTTTCATGCCTCCTGCCTGATGTAGCCCAATTTCAAGCTAAATTTTTGAAATAGGGTGAAAATTGTGTTTAAGCCACCTCAAAACCCCAATGCAAGGCAAGGATGAGAGATGCTGGGACCCTCAAGCTCAGCCTGACTTCTCAGTATTGTCGGAACAAAGTGCTTCGTGACTTCCTGCTTCTGCTATGAAAAGGGGTGGAGGCAAGACAATGTGGAACTGGAACAGTTCATCAGAGTCCCTGAGTGGGGTTGTTCCCTCTGACATCAATCAAAGCTGCCATGTCTTGTCCACACCAGCTCTCCAGGGCTTGGGTGTAAGCAGAGACGCTGTTTTGCTGCTGAGCAGTGTGCAGCTTTTCTCTCCTTTGCTCAGAACTGGCACCAAGAGATGCGCTCAGGCTGGTGTGCTCCCCGTCCTGGAGCTCTGCGCTGGGCAGCACTTGCCTTTGCTCCTACCCCACGGCTGTTTTGCTGCTCGCGTGCTGGCAGGCGTTGCCTCGGCTGGGCTGACTGGTCCTTGGCGTTCACTGCTGGCACCGGGTCCCACTTGTGCTCTGTGCTGGGCACCGGCGATGTCCGGGGGTCCGGGGAGCCCCGGAGCTCGCTGCCGCTCCGAGGCCGGGCCCCGCCGCCCGCTCCGTACCTGCGGGGCGCGGCGCTGGGCCGGGCCTGGTGGCGGTGGCGCGTCCCGAAGAAGGGCACCGCGGGCAGCTCCCGGGGAACCTGGCGGCCCCTTCCGCACCGCGACCGCGTCGGGGGTGCCCGGGCTACGCGTTGCCGTGGCGACCTGCGGTGCGCGGCCAGGCAGCACCCCAAAATCATGCGGTCGGATTAAAAATTGCTACTGCAGCGTTGAAGAATACACGGGTTACCATGGCGACGGCACTCATTAAGT
>CM021784.1:1520790-1582072 GCA_011076525.1 Nettapus auritus
TCCGATGTGGCGCGGTGCGGGCCGCCGGGCGCCGCCGTGCAGGTAAGCGGCGCGGCGGGGGCACTGCCGGGCCCGGGCCCGCGGCGGACGGAGGCTGCGGCCAGCGCCTCCCCCGCCCCTCTCAGCCCGGGCTCGCCGCTGCAGCGGGCTCGCTGGGGTTCTGCCTGTGTTTTTTTTATTTATTTTTTTTTCCTCTCCCTGAAAGGCAGAACTAGCAGCGCGGTAGCTTTGCGGTTCGGTCTCGCCAAGGGCAGCGGGCCCGACGCGCCCGGAGGCTCTGCCCGATCCGCGCCGAGAGTGACGGCCCGCTCCCGCCAGGCCCCTGCCGTGTGCTGCCCGCGCCGTCCCGGGGCAGGGCAGGGCTCGGGGCCGGGCCCCGGCGGCCGCCGGCTGCGGGGGCAGCTCCTGCCCGTGGCGCCCTCGCTGCGCGCCGCCCCCTGCAGGCGAGACGGCCCCGGCGTTCCCCGCGGATTGCGGGGGGGGGGGAGGAGGAGAACTCCGCCATTTTCACGTCTGGAAAGAAGAGCCGTGCCTTCGCGGCCGCGGGGCCAGCGGCGAGCCCCGGGCTGGGCCCTGCGCGCTGCGCGCTGCGCGGCGACTGAGGCCGCACCGAGGCCTCACCGGGCCCGGCAGCGGCCCCGTGGCTCGGCCTGCCGGCGGGCGTGAAAAATGAAACCCGAAGAGGCCCTCGCTGCCCGTGCCGGCCGGACGCGGCCGGTGCGGCGGGAAGAAGGCGGCCGAGTCCGCCCCGGGCCCCGTCCCTGCGGGCGGGGCCGCGCCCGCTCCGTGGGGCCGCTTCTCGGCATCAGCGGGAGTCCCGGGCCCTGCAGAGCGGGTGGGGGAGAGGGGCTGTTGGGATCGTTTTAGGACCGTGACATGTCTGTGCAACACAGAAATTTTTCTTTATGCATAACGCTATGCCAAACAATGGGGGGCGTATCTAACCCAAAAAAAAAAAAAAAAAAAAAAAAAAGGAAACAAAAAAGTGTGTGCAGATGTGTGTCTCTTCTGGAGGAAGTTCTGCACTGGTTGGCTGTAGATCATGGTGTGCAGCCTGGTCTGCCGCCACGGTGGCTTCTTGGGAGAACAGGATAACCCCTTTCATTCCACCCTTTGCTGAGTGCTTGGGAGAGCAAACAGGATTTGTGTGGTGTGAGAGTGCTCGTACCGTGTTGCATAGGGTTTATGTGGCAAGGTTTAGTAGTGGGGGACTGCAGGGGTGGCCTCTGAGAAGACTCCAGAAGCTGCCTCATGTTAGATAAGGGCCAGTTCCAGCTGGCTCCAAAGGGGACCCACTGCTGGCCAGAGCCAAGCCATTAAGCGATGTTGTTTGTGCCTCTGTGACAGCAGATCTAAGAAACGGGAAAAAAACTGTTGGCAACAGCAGCTGGGAGTGAGGAGCAAGGAGTGAGAAACAGCCCTGCAGACCCCAAGGTCAGTGCAGCAGGAGGGCAGGAGGTGCTCCAGGCACACAGCAGCAGTTCCCCTGCAGCCTGTGGAGAGGCCCCTGGTGGAGCAGGCTGTCCCCCTGCAGCCCATGGGTCCCACATGGAGCAGATCTCCACGCTGCAGCCTGTGGAGGAGCCCCCGTTGGAGCAGGTGGATGTGGCTTGGAGGAGGCTGCAGCCCATGGAGAGCCCCCGCGGGAGCAGGCCCCAGGCCGGAGCTGCAGCCCATGAAGAGGAGCCCACGCAGGAGCAGGGGGTGTGGGGGGAGCTGCCACCTGTGGGGGACCCGTGTTGGAGCAGTTTGTTCTTGGGGGATGGACCCCATGGTACAGAGCCATGTGGGAGCAGTTCTTGCGGAGCTGCTGCCTGTGGGAAGCCCTCGCAGGCTCAGTTTGGGAAGGATGGCATCCTGTGGGAGGGACTCCACACTGGAGCAGGGGCAGAGAGTGACCGAGAAGGAGTGTCAGAGACGAAATGTCATGGGCTGACCACAGCCCCCATTTCCCTGCACTGCTCGGGGGGAAGGATGTGGAAAAAGGTGGTTGAGGGAAGGTGTTTTTAGTTTGTTTTTAGTTTCTTACTCCTCTAGGTTGTTAGTAATAGATAATAAATTGCATTAATCTCCCTTATGTTGAGTCTGCATTGCCTGTGATGATAATTGTTGAATGATTTTCCTGTCTTTACCTCAATCCTTGAACACTTTTCATTTTTTCTCTCCCTTTCCCTTTTTGGGGTTGGGGGGGGAAGAGTGAGAGAGTGGCTGTGGTGGAGCTCAGCTGTCCAGCTGAGTAAAACCCCCACGTGTGTGCCCAGGAGTGACCAAGGGGTGTCTCTCCCATGTGGAGCTCCTGCAGCATCCAGTAACTCCAGCTGAGGCAGAGACAGGGCACAAGACTGCTCTTTCTTGGCTTTCCCAAGGAATTCTCTTTGGGCTGCGTGGAGGTTGGAAGTCCCTTACAGGGTAGGTGCTTGGCAACATTACTTCTGGCATTTTTCAGCGGTGCATGAACACATGCTGTCCTGGCACCTGAGGATGACACCGCTACAGTCCCTGAAAGTGGCTGCAGCGTGGCGTTAGTCCAGCCTAGGGGGCTGTGCAACAAACAGCTCAGGCTACAGAGGGATGGTGGAGATGATCTAGGGCAGACTCTGAATGTATTTCTGTATTAGTTATAAAAGAAGATAGAAAACTGGACATTTTAAAATGTGTTGGGATCATATCTTAGTCCTCTTTGGATGTTTTTGGCTGCTCATAAGTGTAACTTGTACTTCTGTGGGGATCGGCACCCAGATGTTGGCTGCCTGAGTTTCAGGCTGCCGTCTGGTCTTAGCGTTGAGCTTGGATGATGTTACCTTGAGCCCTTTAGGGCTGGTGAGTGAGGGCAGAATAAGCAGAGAGAGGTGATAGTTTTAACTTGGCCTGGGTGAGAAGGTGGGTAACTGGCACGTCTCCAGTGTGAGCTGTGCTCTCCCTAGCAGGGTGATCAGCCATGTCTGAGTCTGCCTGCTGTGGGTTTCACTGGAGCACAGTGTCTGGCCAAACAGGGAGCACCTCAGCAGCATTAGAGGATGAATTTCAAAAGCCAAGCTGTAGACGATAGCATGCTGGGATGTTCTGAGCAATGCTTGGAGGCAGAGTTGGCTGGCAAGGTCTTTAATAGCCCTAGCATGGCATATTAGATCACTGATAACTGCTTATTCTTCCCCGGTGTGTGTCTGAGCCATCCACAGGCCCAGGAGCAGGTCCCAGTGACAGTGACACTCCTGGGATGGCAGGTGACACAACCACCAGGAGAAAAGTTCCAGGTGTTTCTGCTTTGTTAACTGTGACTACCTGAAGCAAATGGCCGCTTGTTGGCCATTCTTGCTCTTCTCCCTCCCATCTCTGTGTTCACAGCATCCATTCAGTAACTTGAAATGTGCAATACAAAAAACATTTCTTAAATACTCAGTTTTGCTATTGGAGGTAATTAAGCATCCATGTCTCAGCCTGGGCTCTGTCCAGTAGCTCCATGTCTGTCCTGTGCTGTGGAGCCCAGAACTGGATCCAGTGCTCCAGCTGTGGCCTCACCAGTGCTGAGCAGAGGTGAAGGAGCACCTCCCCTGACCTGCTGTGGTGCTCCTAATGCAGCCCAGGATCCCCTCAGCTGTCATTGTGGCAGGGGTATGCTGCTGGCTCATGCTCACCATGGTGTCCACCAGGACCACAAGACCCTTTCCTGTAAAGCTGCTTTCCAGACAGGCGTCCCCCAGAGCATACCAGTGCAGAAATAATGTTTTAAATTCTCAGAAGCTACAAAACCAGTAAACATGTTATATTATTTTAGATACAGCTATTTTAAGCCAACTTTGTGATGAAAAGATATATAAATTTTGACTGCACTGTGCTTTATAAAGTGCTGATTGCTGGGGCTGTAGCACGTCCCTGAGCCGAGAGCTGCTCTTCTCCCTGCTCCGTTATGGCCTGTTGCACAGAGCTTAGCCTTCCTATCTGCCAACAGATAGTCCCCTGGCTTTGTCATGGGTTTGTGAGAGGTAGGGTGTGATGTCATGGCAGAGTTGGAGCCTCCTGTGTGTAGCAACAATAGAAATTCTAGCTTTCCAAGTCCCCCTGCTGCTGGATACTTTGCTTCTCAGATGTGAAGGTTTTACTACCAGAGACCACTATTATGGAGACATACATCTTGTCGAAGCTGGTTGAAATATGCTGGCAGGGTCTTGATTGTAGACAGATGGCTCTATACACATACATTGAGAACATGACTGCAAAAACTGCTATATTGCAGGAAAGCAGGCCAAGAAAGAGCATTTCTGCATGAAAGGTTTTTTGGGGGGGTTGTGAGAAAGCATTCCTTCCAACTAACATGTCATGGTCGTCTCTGGGGGGACAACAGGACAGTCATACACATGTGGCCGGGGTGTCCTAGGATGGCATTTCTCCTTTCTGGCTTCTCTGTTAGACCCCAGAGCAGGAGCCTGAGGTCCTTTGTTGTCCCTCAAGAGAACGTGAGACAGAGGAGGGGATATGCTGAGTTCTAGTTCTCTTTGAGTAACCCAATGAAAGAGTGGGTTGGAAGGCTTGCTGGAGAGCAAGGGACACTGTGTCTTAAGTAGACCCTCTGTAAGACATAGAATCATAGAATATAGAATGGCTCGGGTTGGAAGGGACCTTAAAGATCATCCAGTTCCAACCCCCCTGCCGTGGGCAGGAATTAGTATGATGTATGATGTCATGTTCAATACCAGGAAAACAGGATAACTCCAGGATAACTCTGATAAGTTGAAACTAGCTTTCACCTCTAAAATTGCTTGCTATATTAAAATCTGGATGGAGGGATTATTGAAAGCTCTGTAGTGTTGACTTGGTTCTGGTCAAATGTTGGTCTGGTCCTGCCAGGGGCAGGTCAAGTTTTTACTGGATGTCACTGGGGCATATGTAGTCCGAAAGCTCTTGAAGTTCCCAACTGTTCTGGTTGTACCCAGCAAGCAGATAAGCACCACACTTCCATTTGCCCACAACACAGCTGGATGGGGGAGAGAACTAGGGGAAAAAAAAAGTAGAACTTGGGTATTGAGATGAAGACAGTACAATAGGAAAGAAACAGGAAGAAGAAAAGGAAAAAAATAAAAGAATACACAAAAGAATGCACAAAACAGGTGATGTACAATACAACTGTTCACCACCAGCTGACTGATGCTCAGCCAGTCTCTGAGCAATGGTAGCTCCCCTCACCACTTCCCCG
Organism: Nettapus auritus; assembly: GCA_011076525.1. NCBI lineage: Eukaryota > Metazoa > Chordata > Aves > Anseriformes > Anatidae > Nettapus > Nettapus auritus. The sequence goes on from CM021784.1 coordinate 1,525,982, forward strand.
TTTTTATTGTTGATAGTGATGTTGTGTAGTATGGAATATCCCTTTAGCTGGTTTGGGTCAGCTGTCCTGGTTGTGTTCCTTCCCAGCTCATTGTACACCCCCAGCCTCCTCGCTAGCAGGCATCTTGAGAAACTCAAAAGACTGAGGACTGGAGGAAAGCAAATGTCACTCCAGTCTTCAGAAAGGGCAAGGAGGAGGAGCCGGGTAACTATAGACTGGTCAGCTTCATCTCCATCCCTGGAAAGGTGATGGAACAATTTATCCCTGGCACTAACTCTAGGCGTATCAAGGGTAAGAGGGTCATTAGGGGCAGTCAACATGGCTTCACCAAGGGGAAGTCGTGCTTACCCAACCCCATAGCCTTTTATGAGGACATATCCAGGTGGATAGATGATGGAAAGGTCTATCTTGATTTCAGTAAAGCTTTTGACACTGTCTCCCACAGCATCCTTGCAGCTAAACTGGGGAAGTGTAGTCTGGACAATCGGGTGGTGAGGTGAACTGGCTGAAGAGAAGAAGCCAGAGGGTTGTGGTCAATGGAGTAGAGCTGGAGGCCTGTAATTAGTACAGTCCCTCAAGGGTCGGTACTGGGACCAATACTGTTCAACATATTCATCAATGAAAATATATTCAGTCACTGACAACACTAAACTGGGACGTGGCTGACACGCTAGAATGCTGTGTTGCCATCCAGCGGGACCTGGACAGGTTAGAGAGTTGGACAGGGAGAAACTTAATGAAATGTAACAAGGGCAAGCGTGGAGTCCTGCATCTGGGCAAGAACAACCCCAGACACCAGGATAAGTTGGGGACTGCCCTGTTGGAGAGAAGTGGAGAGGGACCTGGGAGTCCTGGTGGACAGCCGGATGACCATGAGCCAGCACTATGCCCTTGTGGCCAAGAGGGCCGGTGGCATCCTGGGGTGTATCAGAAGGGCTGTGGTCAGTAGGTCGAGAGAGGTTCTCCTCCCCCTCTACTCTGCCCTAGTGAGACCACATCTGGAATATTGTGTCCAATTCTGGGCCCCTGTTCAAGGACAGGGAACTGCTTGAGAGAGCCCAGCGCATCTTCCTTACGGGGAGAGGCTGAGGGAGCTGGGTCTCTTTAGCTTGGAGAAGAGGAGACTGAGGGGTGACCTCATTAATGTTTATCAATATGTAAAGGGTGAGTGTCAGAAGGATGGAGCCAGGCTCTTCTTGGTGATACCCAATGACAGGAGAAGGGGTAATGGGTGCAAGCTGGAACATAGGAGGTTCCACTTAAAATATGAGAAGAAACTTCTTCACGGTGAGGGTGACAGAGCACTGGGACAAGCTGTTCAGGGAGGGTTTTGGAGTCTCCTCTGGAGACCTTCAAAACCCACCTGGATGTGTTCCTATGTGACCTGGTCTAGCTGTTCCTGCTCCGGCAGGTGAATTGGACTCGATTTTTCAAGGTCCCTTCCAATACCTAAAATTTGTGGTTCTGTGGCTGATTCTGTGTAAACACTGTTCAGCAACAACTAAAATGTCAGTGTTTTGTCAGCATCTTTTTCATTACAGATCCAAAACATAGTACCATATGAGCAACCATGAAGAAAATTATCCCAACCAAACCAGGATAAATTCTACCCTTTATTCCATACCATTTAAATTATGCTTGGGTCCCATGCTTTCCACTATGTCCTCCCTTCTAATTACTTACCACCCTTCCCATCCTTTGATCACAGAATCACAGAATCACAGAATTTCTAGGTTGGAAGAGACCTCAAGATCATCGAGTCCAACCTCTGACCTAACACTAACAGTCCCCACTAAACCATATCCCTAAGCTCTACATCTAAACGACTTTTAAAGACCTCCAGGGATGGTGACTCAACCACTTCCCTGGGCAGCCTATTCCAGTGCCTAACAACCCTTTCAGTAAAGAAGTTCTTCCTAATATCCAACCTAAACCTCCCCTGGTGCAACTTTAGCCCATTCCCCCTTGTCCTGTCACCAGGCACGTGGGAGAACAGACCAACCCCCACCTCGCTACAGCCTCCTTTAAGGTACCTGTAGAGTGCAATAAGGTCACCCCTGAGCCTCCTCTTCTCCAGGCTAAATAGTCCCAGCTCCCTCAGCTGCTCCTCATAAGACTTGTTCTCCAGGCCCCTCACCAGCTTCGTCGCCCTTCTCTGGACTCGTCAAGCACCTCCATGTCCTTCTTGTAGTGAGGGGCCCAAAACTGAACACAGTACTCGAGGTGCGGCCTCACCAGAGCCGAGTACAGGGGGACGATCACCTCCCTAGCCCTGCTGGTCACACTGTTTCTGATACAAGCCAGGATGCTGTTGGCCTTCTTGGCCGCCTGAGCACACTGCTGGCTCATATTCAGCCGACTGTCAACCATCACTCCCAGGTCCTTCTCTGCCTGGCAGCTCTCCAACCACTCATCTCCCAGCCTGTAGCTCTGTTCGGGGTTATTGCGCCTCAGGTGGAGGACCCAGCACTTGGCCTTGTTGAACTTCATGCAGTTGACCTCAGCCCATCGGTGCAGCCTATCCAGATCCTCCTGCAGAGCCTTCCTACCCTCGAGCAGATCGACACACGCACCTAACTTGGTGTCGTCTGCAAACTTACTGAGGGTGCACTCAATGCCCTCATCCAGATCATCGATGAAGATATTAAAGAGGACCAGCCCCAGCACCGAGCCCTGGGGAACGCCACAAGTGACCGGCCTCCAACTGGATTTGACTCCATTTACCACGACTCTTTGGGTCCGGCTATCCAGCCAGTTTCTAACCCAACGAAGCGTGTGCCAGTCCAAGCCAAGAGCAGCCAGTTTCTTGAGGAGAATGCTGTGGGAAACGGTGTCAAAAGCCTTGCTGAAGTCAAGGTAGACCACATCCACAGCCTTTCCCTCATCCACCCGGCGCGTCACTTTGTCATAGAAGGAGATCAGGTTCGTCAAGCAGGACCTGCCTTTCATAAACCCATGCTGACTGGGCCTGATCACCTGCTTGCCCTGCAAGTGCTGCGTGATGACTTTCAAGATAATTTGCTCCATGAGCTTCCCTGGCACTGAGGTCAAACTGACAGGCCTGTAGTTTCCCGGGTCAGTCCTCCAGCCCTTCTTGTAGATGGGCGTCACGTTTGCTAGCCGCCAGTCAACTGGGATCTCCCCCGATAGCCAGGACTGATGATAAATGATGGTAAGCGGCTTGGCCAGCTCCTCTGCCAGTTCTCTCAGTACCCTCAGGTGGATTCCATCCGGCCCCATCGACTTGTGCACATCCAAGTGCCGTACCAAGTCACCAACCATTTCTTCGTGTATAGTGAGGACCACATCCTGCTCCCCATCCCCTTCCACCAGTTCAACCAGTTGATGTACACACACAGATAGAATTTTCTTAGACTATGGGCTATCTAAAATGTCCATTGAGTTAATTTAATACATGACTTTGGGCTCTGTTCATTGTAACCATCCTTTAGGGCAGGAGAGATGGTTCGTGGTGTTGGATTGTTGCATGCTGAAGCCAGCTCTGGCTCCATCACAGCTTCACTTGCCTGGTTTCATTAAGATTCGTTCCTTATTTGTTTGGATGATTCTTACTGTAATACCATTGACATGATGTACAGCATTATATAGCAATTGGCATCGTACTATTCAAGGCATGGGCTATTCTCACGCAGAATCAAATTCCCTTGAGGTACACGGTGGATTTCCCCATCCTTCTGTGTTATCTACCAAGTGCACCCAGGTCCCTGAGCAAAAGCAACCCCACAGATGGGCTTGCCTTTGCCTGAGGCAGGAATAACCTAGACAGTCTTCCTCAGCATGTTTTGTACATGCGCTACAGGAATTTTATCCCCTTCTACGGTACATAAGGGGTTTTGATTGGGCAGGGCCAACTCAGCTGACAGATTCTGTAGCGTTAACTAACTAAGGGGCTTTTGCTAAATGTGTATCCCAATATTTGAACGTCCCAGCACCCATTCCACTGAAGTGTAGTCTTTACAATCCATTGTATCATTCACTTTTCCCTAAGGCTGGTGCATGATAGGGGATGTGATGTACCTGGTCAATGCTCTTTGACCCAGGTGTCTATGAAGTTGTTTCAGAAAAGAGTCCTGTTCTCTGATTCAGTTCTTTTTGGGGCTCCAAGTCACGCTTGCTTACCAAAGCCCAGAGTAGTGTTTTGAGCAGTGGCATGGGGAACAGGATATGTTTCCAGCCATCTGGTGGTTGTTTCCACCGTTGCTTGCCTTGGTGGGTTCATGGTAGTGTGTTAGCCTCCACTCACCATTAGACTTCCTCACTGGCCATATGGGACTATTAAAGGATGAACAAATCTTCCTGATCACTTCTTGGGTCTCCAGGTGACGAATCAGCTCATGGATGGGAATCGGACTCTTGGTGCGATATTGCTGCTGTTGCGCTGTTGTGGTTGTGATTGGCACCTGCTGTTCTTCAGCCCTCAGCAACCCCACAACAAAAGGGTCCTCTGAGAGTTTGGGCAAGGTAGACAGCTGTTTAATCTTCTCCATATTCAAGGCAGCTATGCCAAAAGCCTACCAGTACCTGACTAGAGGCAGGGCCCTTATAGTTCTAGCTGCAGTGTTCATTACTTAATTCTTTGAAGTGCAAATCAGAAACCCCTCCATTTAGATCAGACATAAGATCAGCCCTTCTACTCCATCTGGGGACTGCCCAATAGAAACTAGAGCAGTAATTTTCCTGGAAGAACCCCTTTTTGTGGCTGTTTTATTCTTACAAGGGCGTATCTGCCCTTCTAGCTTCAAGGCAGATCTTCCATCCTGTTTCCTCATGTCCTCTGTGTGGTCATGCAGGTTAAAAAAAGCACAGGGTGGCACATGGTGTGTACCCACTATATCCTGTCTCTCGAGTAGACAAATGCTTGCTCCTAATAGCTGAGATACCGGTCTGTACAGGTGGGAAGGAAGATAAGTTCTCTTTGAGTTGCTGGACCTCTTGGTACAGTTTCTGCACCACTGAGATGCAGGCCCAAGGAGAAGAAGAGAAATTTTATTCATTTTGCTGGAGTTGGCTGACCACTACATCCATAGTTGGTTCATCTCCATCTTTCCAGGTGTCATTGCCTGTGCACTGGCACACAACGATGGTGCACTCTGTACAAACTTCTGCCTCATTGACCATGTGCACTGGACTTGGTCTGGATCTTTGTTTACTTGCTTGTTATCCAGGTCACTATTATTCACCTTCAGGACCTCAGGTACTGGATACCTTTCTCCATGGTGGTCCACTTACCTGGGTGACATATAGCATCTTCCTTGAAGTGATGCCTGACAGGCGTTGCCTTCAGAAGCTAAGGACTTCTGCCCCCTTTCCTATTACTTTGTTAATTCCTCCTTCCCTAGAGAGGGATCCCAGCTGCTTAGCTTCCCTGCTGTCTAATTCCAGGCTACCGGCCTCATTACGACAGCATCAGAGCAACCAGGTGACAATGTGCTCACCTGGATGAGGGCTGAAATCCTTTTGTATATCTCACAGCTCTCTCAGGGATCAGGATTGGGTCGTTTCTGACTCATCTATGAGTTCTGTCTCTTCCCCATCCTGTTCTTGTGATGGTCCTGCTGCAGAGCAGCCTGCCTCTTCCAGTTCTTCCTCTTCATACCTCTGAGGAGACGCTGCTTCTTCTCATACCATATGAGCTGACTTCCACTGCCGTTGTTTCTTCTTGACTACAGGGGTGGCTTATACCATTGTGGGTTGGCTCTCTGCTTCAGCCACGGTGTTTGTGGTGGGAGTGTGAGGAGCTGCGGTGCTTGTAGCAGAAATTAGATTAGCCACAGTGTCTGTTGCTGGAGATGGATTAGCTGCAGTGTCTGTTACTGAGGTTGAATTAGCTGCAGCGCCTCTGGTGGGAGCTGGATTAGTGTTGAGAGTGGCTTGGTAGGCATAGGCCAAGCCCCAGCATGTTGCAGTGATTTGTGTCTCTTTGCATTTGCCAGGGCAACAACAAAGTTTTTACCTGTTTTTCAGTGTTCTGCATTCACTCAGGGGTGAAGTTTCAAAGCACTGTAGCGCTATTCTTGTGCTTCTCATTTCCTCCCAAGTTCCCTGCTACTCAGCTTTCCTGCTTCAGGACAGACCTCTGGGTGGCATTCTTAAATAGTTGTTTAACCTTAGTCAAAATCTGAAACATGTTCAGGAGATATAGCAATAGGAATATGCTTGTTTGAACATCTTGAGGATATTTAAAGTTTTGAAGAGCCGTTGAAACTAGCTTGGAGGAGAAGAGAAGGGGAAGGTGTCCTCCACAGACTGGCTCCCTGTGGAGAAAAGGTAAAAAGTGTTCTTATTAATAATTACCATAATATAGTTCCCAAAGTAAAAGGATGACAGCAGTACTGAATACAAATATAAGATTAGGCTCATGGCCAGTGTAATGTAAGTGAATAATTATACACAGGCTGAGGAAACCAAAACCAACGTTAAGACAGTCCTCAGAAGTCAGAAACAGCAAGCCAGCATCACATAAAACAACATTGTGAGCAAATAAATAAACTTTGAGAGCAAATAAATCAATGTTGTGACCAGCAACTATTAAATTAATGTAACACTTAGAACAAATTATAAACAAATTTGTTCTAACACATACTTGTCAGATCTGTTGTTATCTTGACCCTTTGTACCCCACATTGGGTGCTAAAAAGGACTGTTGTGGCTTAACCTGTCAGGCAGAAAAGCACCACACAGCCTTTCGCTTGCTTTCTCCAAAGTAGGAAGGAAAAGGGAACTGGGGGGAAAAAAGGAAAACTTTTGAGTTGGGTAAAACTTTGGGTTGAGATGAATACCATTTAATAGGGGAAAAAAAAAAAAAAAAAAAAAAAAGAGGAAAAAAGAATACACAAAACAGGTGATTGCACAAAGGCAATTGCTCCCCACCAGCCAACTGATGTCCAGCCAGTCCCCAAGCAGTGGCAGCTCACACCAGCCAACTCCCTCCAGTTTTATTGCTCGCCACAACACACATGGCACAGGACGTCCCTCTGGCCATTGGGGCCAGCTGTGCTGGCTGTGTCCCCCCCAGCTTCTTGTGCCCTCCAGCCTCCTCACTGGCAGGGCAGCACAAGAAGCTGAGAAGTCCTTGACTGTACTGCTCTGCAACAATTAAAACATTGCAGTGTTACCAGCATTATTCTCATCCTAAACCCAAAACACAGCACTGTACATGCTGCTGGAGGAAAATTAACCCTATCATGATTGTATCCAGGACACTAACTGAATAAAAATTTAGAACATAAATAACTTTTATTCATTATCTAGAGCAGTCACCAGAAAAGAAATGTGTTAGTTTGAGGATTGTGCTAATTTGCAGGAAGTATTTTCCATTCCAGGAGTTTTCAAGACCAGCCTGGATAAAGCCGTCAGCAGCCTGGTCTGATCCCATAGCTGGCTCTGCTGTGGGTAGGAGGTTGAGCTGGAGAGGTTGAGCTGGAGAAGTTCAAAGGTTCCTTCCAGCCTGAATTATCCAGTGATGGACTATCTTTAATGGATCATATGAGGGCTTGCAGGAGACCCTTTAAAGTGACTTCTGACTTCCATTACAATCTCCACCCTTTGTCCGTTTGGACCAGGCCATAGGGTTTAGTGTTACAGTGAGCTCCCCTTGCTGCTACCCCAGCCTGGGCTTGTCTATTAGCCAGAGTCCCTTAGGGGTGTACCTGCTCTAGCATGGCCTTCTCCATGAGCCAAAGTCTCTTCAAAGAGACTTTGAAGAGCCTGCTGTGTCATGGGCTTATCTATAGTCACAGACGCTTTGAGGTGTACCTGCTCTGGTGTGTCCCTTTCCATTGGCCACAGTCCCTTCGGAGGTCCCTTCATACACTTGCTTTGCTGTGGTCTCATCCACAGCTACAGATACTTTGAGGTATTCTGGCATGACCTTATCCACAGACACTGCAAGATCTACCTGCTGTGGCACGGACTTCTCCGTGGCCACAGACACTCTGAGCTGCACTTGCTATGCAGTGGACTTACCAATGGCCACGAACACTTCACGGTGTAGGTGCTCCCAGTGGACTCATCCACAGGTCGCTGTGTGTCAGACCTGTGTTCAGCCTGCAGTTCTAGCCTGCCAGTATAGCAGCACAGGGATAGCAGCGATGCCAGCCCAGGCAGATGGGCCATGGCCATTGCCGTTGTCAGAGTGCACCCAGATACGGCAAAGCACAGTGATAGAGTAGAGGAAATGGCAGAAGCAAAAGCAGCCCCTAACAAACACTGCATTCTACACACATTAAAGCAAGCAAGCCCAGCAACAAGCACAGGAGCCTGCTGATTTGCAGATAAACAGCTGTAATACCTATACATTTTGTGTAGCATACTCCCCGCTGCAAGCAAATCTGTCATCATCTCGAACTCTCAGGGTGCCATGTTGGACACCAAAACCAACTGTTGTGGTGTAACTCGAACAGGCAGCTCAGCACCACTCAGCCGCTCACTCACCCAGGTGGGATGAGGGAGGGAATCAGAGAAGGAAAAGTGCAAGAACTCATGGATTGAGATAAAGATGGTGTGCGAAGTAAAGCAGAAGCCACATGCACCAGCAAAGCCAAACAAGGAATCATTTGCTTCCCACCAGCAGACAGGTGTTCAGCCACCCCAAGGAGAGCAGGATTCCCCACGTGTAAAGGTTCCTTGGGAAGACAAATGCCATCGCTCTGAACGTTTCCACACTTCCTCCTTCTTTACCCAGTTTGTATTGCTGACCGTGACATCATTTGGTTAGAATATCTCATTTGTCAGTTTGGGCCAGCTGTCCTGGCTGCGCCCCCTCCCAGTCGGCAGGGCAGCGTGAGAAGCTGAGAAGTCCTTGACTCTGTGTAAGCACTGCTGTGCAGCAACTGAAAACATCAGTGTGTTATCACCATCATTTTCATAAAAATCCAAAACACAGCATTGTGTGAGCGTCTACAAAGAAAATTAACTGTATCCCAACCAAAATGCTGACAGTGTAATAGACTGCTGTACAGAGTTGCGTTTGTGTATCACCCAGCACTGGAACTAGTTATTTTTATTCTAGTCATTTTCAGTCTCAAGTTCTGTTCAAATAATAGTAATTAAAAAAAAAAAAAAAGCCAACGACTGACACAAAATGAAACATCAGTCCTTGAAACATTGGGCCCAAGTGATGAATTAAGGATAAATACCGGATTTAAATTGCTAGAGAAGCAGATAGGTTTCTGGTAGGTATTAGGAAGCAGCAAGGCCAGATTGGGTGCCAAGTACATTTTGGCTTTCAGCTGGAGCAAGGTGTCAAGCTGAGTTACTCAATTCCTTCAGTTCTTCTGATACTTAATAATGTCCTTCTGTCATTGGACCTGGAAGGTATGAAAGGTCAGTGCCTTCTGTCAGTTGAACATGAGATATTTCTGATCATAAATCTGACAGCACTGCAAGAGAAAGGTAGAAGTAAATCTCCTAACATGAGTACACCAGCCCACTCTTTACCCTCTGGTTGTAACATCTTTGTCTCAGGGTATAAAGTTCCAGATGTTGCCTTATGTAGCAATATTCATATTTACTGGACCTTCAGTGAAATGATCCCCTTTCCTACACATTTGTCTTGTCTTTCAAATTCAGGTTGCATCAGAAGCAACCAAGACATGGGCATAGTCCCATAGATCAGCGCCTAGAGCAGTCTTGCCTCCATCCCGTCTCCAAGGACAACTGGCTGGTGCTTCAGGGAGGGTGCAGGACACAGGGCAAGTCCAAAATCCTTTGGCCCAGTGCCCTCAGTTTCCAGCAGTCTGGTACATCTAGATCATCGTTTTCAATAGGCGTGGAGAGATCTTCTGTGAACACATCCAGTGATGTTGCTGGTTTTGCTTTTAATTCTGTATTTGCACTGCATTTTTCATTAGGTAAGAGCAGCACAGAAAGCCCTCCCTCGCTGACGCCCTCTGGGCACTGGGTAATAATGCTGTTCTTGCCCATCCTTTGCAGACAGAGCCTGGTCTGGAGACACTTGTTGTATCCTGTCCTGTCCTCCAGGGAACAGCGGGTTCAGCTGCTGCCCTAGGACATGGGTGAGGTGGTTGGCAGGGCAGTGCCTGCTGGCTGGGGCCTGGCCTCTTCTACCCAGGAAAGGGAGTAGGGACCCAGCCCTTGTAGCCAGGTCCAGGTGAGAACCCAGATTACAAGGCAAGGTGCGAGATCAACCAGGAGACCCATCTGCAGGCCAGGTCCCATGACTGCCATAGAAAGCTGAAGTCAAGCCATGCTCCAGATCAGCAGGGCTGGACACCAGCACTGCTAAAGCGTGGCATGGGCAAAGGCTGTGCTGAAATGGGGCTTCTGGGACCATTGGTGGGGGCCCCAGCTGAGCCTGATTAGGGCCAGTAAGGCACAGCAGTGCTCAGGGTTCTCAGACTCCCTCTTGCCTACTCCTTGAAATTCACAGCAAAACAGGTTAAACATCACTAATCTGTGAGAAACTCAGTTGCATGCAATGAACTTCATGCCTTCCTCCTGATTAAGCCATGTTGCTTGTGAAATTCTCTCTAATAGCCAGCTAGAAGAAAATCAAGAGTCGCTGCGCAGATGGAGAACTGAAAGATGAACTTCAGGGACCTCTTTCTTTTCCAGGGTAGGCTTTGCCAAATCTCAGTCACGGTCTGCATCTGAGTGGTATAGGACCAGAGTGGAGCCAGGAGCAGCCCTTGCTTGTGGTGGACCTGCTGCGCTCATACCATCTAATGGTGGTGACAGGTAAGAAAAACCCTTTGGTGTTCACAGACTGTGCTGTGGTCTCACAACATTTTACTTTACTAAGTCATGTTGGTACCAGCTGTGGCTTTCATTCTCTACTCTCGTGGGTTCAATTGACCTTTAATACATCTTACAGGGATGTCTGCTGGGAGATGGTGGAAACGGAGGGACCGTCCTCTACTGTCTCTTTCTCACTCGCTTGTGTTTCTACTACCAACTTGATTTCTTTCTTGCTTTGTGTCTTGGTCTGTGCCCACGCAAGGTGATGGACAGCAGAGCGGAGATGGAGGTTGTGAGAAGCACAAAGGGGAATGCTGCTGGGGAGGTCAGTGTCCATGTGGTCACCACTGAGAGCACTGTGCAGAGCACTCACCTGCCAACGACTGCCTTCATCATACCAGGTATGTGGGATTGTTCTGTCTAACAGGTAGTTCCTCAGCTTTCTCACTACACATCTATACCGCTCACACTTCTTGTATGTCTGCATACAAACCTTGGGAGGCAAAGCCATGCTGCTGTTACTGTCTTAGAGGTTCTCTGTGGCTAACCCACATCACTTGAATAGTTTGTGGCTGATCAAAACCTCTTAACTTTTGAACTGAAGCCCTTGTCTCTAGGATTCTGTGCCAGGGCAGTGCATTGTGCCTGGGTGCCTGCTCTGTCTGGCCCAGCTGACCAGCGTCTTTCAGGAGGATGTGCATTAGGCGAGGTTAGGGGTGTGCATTAGAGCAAATCTCCCAGTTGTTCCTGCTCCTGATGTCTCAGTTCCCACTGTGGAAAGGCCCTGAATTATATAGTGCATTCATTGTGCAATCCAGGAGCTCACTGGCACAATCCTGCCACAGCAGGTGGCAGCATTCTGGTCATGGGAACAGGCTGAGGTTAGGCTGAATTAAGAACCCCTGAATATGGATAGTGTGGGTGCCGCTTCCTAGTACCAGCCATCCCTGGCTACAGATCCTGTTGGGTCCTGCTGCCTGCTTATGAGTACTTCAGACCACAACACTGAGCCCTTGGCAGGAAGATTATGCCCACTCTGTCATTTTGTGCTGTTTAAGGCCACTGTGGTTCTTTTAAGACTTGTTTGCATCAGTGAAGTGTTCCATGTGTGTCTCTTGTTGGTTGTTTCTTTTTTTCCCCTTTTAAGCAAATGCCACTACCATCAACCTTCCTGCAAGCACCTTAGAAATCCAGCGATTCCCAAGGGAGCCACAGAGAAGCACAGTGGCCGAGAGGCCAGAGAGGGGAGCAGGAAGTGAACCCGTCACAGCTACTGTCATCCCCCAGATCAGTGGGGTGCAGACCTGCAACACAGTCCGTGTGCTTGAGTGGAAGGATGGGGTGGCTACTTTGCCTGGAAGTAACCTGCGGGTAAGTGTAACTAAGGACCACTACACTTGCCCTCCTCCCCCCTGTGCCAGGATGGGACCACTGGAATGTGATGTGGGGTCCTGGAAGTACCCATGGCCCAGCTGGAGAATCCCTCAGCTGTTCCCATTCTGCAAGGTTGCTTGTGCCCCATCCCTACCTCCACCTTGCACTGTGTTGTGAGCTTAGTGGAGAGCACATGCACAGAGTGTGTGGGGCTGCAGCAGGCCTGCCCTGTGCGGGGAGGCAGAAGGATGCCCCTACTTGCTGTGCAGGGCATTTTTGCTTTCCAAGCTGTGCTGTGGTGCTGGCTCTCAACAAACTCCTGCACTCATCTTGGAAACAGCAGCCTGGCACACATCAGACAGCAGGTACCTGTAAGTGTGCTGAGGCTACTGAGTAGCATGAAGGAGCTTGCACAAAGTGGATGGATTTCTCAGCTTCTATTCAAGCCTAGGGCACCACATCATGCTTGCCTGATCAGTGCTACCAATTGGTGCTAATTGCACACAAGTGCAGACAGAAGGTGGAGGAGGGCTAGGACTGGAGCCTCTCATGTGTTCCTTCCCTCCTTGAGCCATGTATTGTCCTGCAGTGCACCAGCCTGGCAGGCTCAGCAGCCAGCAGAGACTGCCTGCAGGAGCAGCAGCACAGCTGACTTCAGAGCTTTGCTCACCCCCATCACTGGAACAGCTGTCCTCTTTCTGGATACACTAAACACCAAAACATGTCCCTGTCATTCTCAGAATTCCCATGCACCCACTAGCTTTCAAGTTACATTTCTATCCTCCTTGTTAACATTTTTCCTTCTGTTTTTTGGTTCAATGTCATATAGTTTCGAATAAATGACTATGGGACACTGAAGGTGGTGAGTGCTAATAAGATGTCTCCATTGGAAGCTATAAAGGAGGGCCATGCAGAGAAAGATGGGGACTCAGAGGTGGCACCAACTAGCCGGGACAATCCTACTCCTGCTCAAGGTAAGGGCACCACTGTGGTACTTCTGGTGTGGGTAACATCACTCTGTAGGTGCTTAGGTCATAAGCAAGGCAAATATTTCCTGCTTCCTGCTCTCCTTTCTTTGCTGCTCCTTGGCCCTCACTACTCCTCTTCTCTCCAACTCAGATGTGTCAGAACAGCCCAAGCTGCCAACACCAGAAAGCATGTGCCACTGTGACACATGTGGCCGGAGACACGTGTCAGATGGAGCCCGGGAAGGCAGGGGCTTCTGCAGTGAGCACTGTCACCAGCAGTTCAAAGAAAGGTAAAGGAAGCGGAGTCTGCTCCATGCAGAGCCAAATCCATCCCTCTGCCCTCTCTCCCCTGGTCTGTATGCTCCAGCAAGAGATGCAAGTGCTTCTGTCTCTGGCATGTGCTGGGGACCCCACTTGTTTCCCTCTTTCCTGTAGGCAGCGTGTCCTGGATACAATGTGGCGTAGATGAAAACTTGTTCCAGGAGACAACAGGAGGTGCAAATGGCCTCACAAATTGCACACATCTGTTGGGGCAGGACTGCTATGGGAGTCTGCTGCAGTGGGCAGCAGTGGGAAGCGTGGGTCACAAGGGCATTTCCAGCCCCTCTGCTTACTGACATGTGGCTCCCAGGACTGGTTTTCTAGCATCTGTGTGACTGATGTAGGTTAGAGCCCTGCTACAAAACTGGATCCCTTTTGATCCATCCCTAGGTTCAGGTTTCTGACATAGTGCATGAGGGTGGTTCTTGTTTGTATCCTGGTTCTAGCCTCTTGCCGACTTTGTCACTAGGAGGAGTGCATACATTAGTCAGGAGGGATGGGAGGTGTGTGAGAAGGAGATGGGATGACAGTGATTCTACAACAATGACTCCCTTAGCAACACCCCAGTCACTGCCACGTATCGTGCCACAGTGGTTTACTTTTCCTTCCTCTGCGCAGGTCTGTCATTGTGGAAAACTCTGCCAGCAGCACCAACACCAATGAAATCCTCAAGCCTGTTAAGAAAAGAAAGAGGAAGGACTACCAGAGCCCTTCAGAGGAAGAATATGAATCTGAGCAAATGGTAAGAAGAGAGCAGGAAGAGCATATGTATGCCCATGCCAATGTCAAGGGTGGCTCCTGGGCCACCTTTGTATGCTCTGTTGATATGTGTAGCTCTCATCAGTGCTTTTCAGTGCCATGTCAACTATATGTTGAAGGGGTAGCCAGAAGCTGTCAATGCCCAAAAGACTTGAATGTGTGGAGCATCATGGCTTCTAGACACTTGGCTGGCTGTTTGGCAGCTGAGTGCCACAGATTGTGCAGTGTTGAACACATCCTGATTTGGCTGTAGGAACTGAATGCTCTCAGCTACCCTCTTGAGTCTAAGTCACTCAAAAGTAGAAGTGTTGAAGAGAGCACCTATATGTGTGATATATGTCCTGGGGAAGGGGGACTGACTCTGACAAGGCAAAGAAGCTCTCCTTGCCAGCCCGGACTGTAGCTGATCCGTACCAGGTGTGATTGCTACCACACAGTACCAATATTTCCCCTTCGGGTTCCCATCATCAGATCCTGTTGGCTTCCCATTTCTGGGCCAAGTACCAGTCAAATCATAGACATTATTGGAGGCCCACTATGGCCCTTGGTGCTGGCATGAGTGTACAACACATTGCACAAACCTCTGCTCAGGAATCCAGATCTCCAGCACTTTTTTCTGCCCTTGTGTCTAGGAGGAAAAGCAGGAAGAGAGGAAGAACTCTGTGGGAGACTCTGCCATCAGCAATCCGGAGGCTGACGCATGGAATGGGAGCCAGCACGGTACGGAGGGGCCAGGTGGCGGTGGGGTGAGCAATCTTCTGGCACATCTGCGTGGCTGGGAGCAGAGCTGCGTGGCAGAGGCTGAGGGGTCCTGCTATGGTCCTGCGGGGCTGAGCCTTCATTTTGGTGCTGCAGCAGAGTCAAGCACCCAGTTCCATACACGGGTACATGTTCCCGAAGGCTTGTAAACTTCTCTGCTTGCTTGATCCTGCTCTCTCTGTCTCTTTTCCTTTCTCTCCTTTCCTCTCTTTCTCCTCATGGGACGGGCGCACCCTTACAGCTCGGCTGTCTTCTTCAGGAGCTGTGCCGTACTGTAGAGTGCTTTCTGGTCCCTCCCTTTTGGAATCTACCCTCCCTTGTGGATGCTGTGCTCTGAGAGGTGCTTTCCTGAGCAGTAATGTGACTGTGCCATGTTGGGCTTTCCCTTTGGATGGTCTCACAGGGAACTTCTCTCTTGTGATCAGGAGCTCACAAGTTTGGGAGCTGCTCTTGTAGGTCTGGTGCCTCTGGAACTGAGCGATCTGTCTCATCTCACAGGGATCTATTCCTGGACCAAATTAGAGGAAAACTCAAACACAGAGCTGTTGACACTGAGGGAAGTTAGACAAGCTGAAAGATGCAGTGTTGCTTTTTTTTTTCCCTAGAGTGTGATGGGTATGAAAAAGGAAAACTTGAAGAAGTACTGGAAGTAAACATTAATGGAAATTTTTTTTCTTTGAATAGTGAAAGGTCATAGTTAAAATCATTTTATAATGAAACTGTTCCAGCTTCATACTCCCCTCCATACTCCCCTGATTTTACGCTGAGTTAAACACTATTGAAAAGAGAGGTCATATTTGCTTGCCAGGTCCTTTTCTCTACGGTATGAGCTCTGAACATGTAATCTTCCCTGCTGCTTACAAGTAAGCAGTGCTGAACCTTGTTACTTTCAACATTTTATTTTCTCCTATTTTAGAAGTACATCAGTAGACAAACTACACACCTGGATACTTCAGGTGCAGCAGAGTAGGTGTACACTCTGGGTGTATTCATCATTCCCCAGAAGAATAGAATTTGTACTTAGGGATTCCTTGAACATATTTTGCTGCTTTTTTTCTGTCCTAAACAGTAATAAGGGTATTTGTCTTAATAATTAAATGAAGTATCTGTGTTAGTAAACTTGCTCACCGAAGCTCTGCTTTAATTTCATCTGCAAGTTCCCATTTTTTCTGTCTCCACTGCCTCTAAGCCCAAGGGAGGAAGGAATAGGTCTGTCTTTCTCCTGCATTTCTGGCCTGTCCTGCAGAAGACAGTCTGCCAAGGCTGACCTGCAAATGTGAATTACTTAGTGCTGGACTAAGGACTGCACTCCTGGAGTCCATTCAGGTGCTTTGAAGCAGGGAGAAAAAGTAGATAGAGGGCAAGAAATTGTGTTGTATCTTCTGTGCCTCGAACAAGGTCTCTGTGGACTTCCTCAAGGGGTTGACAGCATGAAGGGTCACCTACCTGCCTACAAAGAGACAATGCTGTGTTCTTTAAATGGGTGTTATAAGGGTAAATGCATCTCTACGGCATCAGAGTGGTCCTGGTGTGCTGAGGGGTACTCAGCTGAACGTCTCAGAGCAGAGGATAGCAGAGCTGGTGCCTCCAGAGTGGAAGTGGGAGGTGAACCTGCTGCTGGTTTGATGTCTGGGAGCTCCTTGTATTCCCAGACTTCTAGATCTATTGTGCTGGCTGTCCCAAATCTGTCAGCTCTGGGGCCAATTTGGATGTAATGGCTGGATGACTGGTTGCAGAGGTATCCTGATGTTTTTGCACAAGATGGCTTGTTCTTCAGGGGCCTTGCATGCCTTGTTGTACAGTGATGAAAGACATTTTGGTCACAGGGACCTGTGAGAGAGAGAGACACCTTTTGTCTCTTTCCATCCTTAGACAGCTGGCTAGGTTTGTTGGAGAAGGGGCTCTGGTAGGACAGTGCTTGGCTCTGCAGGGATGCAGGACTGTGCATGAGAGTGGGATGTGGCCCCAGCAGGACCCACGCGCTCACCTGCCCCGAGGCAGGCAGGGACTGGGGCTGGAGCGGACCCTCAGCAGCGCCTCTTGTGTGTGCGTTTGTGCTGCGCTCAGGTGCCAGCGAGGAGAAGAAAGAAGGCTGGTCTTGGGCGTCGTACCTGGAGGAGCAGAAAGCTGTCGCTGCCCCTTTAGATCTCTTCCAGGATGTGAGTTGGGTTTTTCCTGTCTTTTTCCCCTCTTTGGTCTTCTCTTTTCTTTCCTTTTTTTTTTTTCCCATCCCTCTCTCTCCTCTCTTCCTTGCTTCCCTGTTTTGTGGGGCTCTGAGGGATAAGCAAGCACTCCCATCTTCACCTGAAGTCAGCCTCCAGCTTTGATTTGCCCCAAGTCCCACTCCCCATCAGGATGCTGTCCCCCATCCCAAGCACCCTGTGGTCTGCCTGTGGTTCTAGCAGGTTGGTGGATCCCTTCCAGTCCTTCCTCAGGTCCAGGCCTGGGCTCTCCTGAGGCTGTGCTGGGTGCCGCACCCCTGCTCCCCAGGGTGCAAGAAGAGCCCAAGTCCCATGCCCCACTCCCTGTCAGCCCTGGGACACCCTGCCCTGCCAGCAGCAACAGACACAAACCTGCAAGGTGGTGGAAGAAGGTGTTTTTCTGTGTAAAAGGAACTTCAATTTAGCTGACTACATAACCTGTTGCTCACGGTCTCCTGGGCCCAGCAGCTCCCGTAGCTTGATGGTTGCTCCTTGGGATGGTTCTAGACTTATGTACATCTGTCATTTTTTTACACTGTAGCTTAATTTTATTTTCCAGTACCAAGTAGCTTCCCAGCACAAGAATGGCTTTAAAGTGGGGATGAAGCTGGAGGGAATTGACCCACAACACCCATCCATGTACTTTATCCTGACAGTGGCTGAGGTAAGGCGCCTTTGGTTTCCTCATCCCTCAGTCCCTCCATGGGCTCCTCATGCCTGCCCAGCAGGAGGCTCTACAGGAAGGAGGTCCCTCTGGGGCACTGGTGGAGGGCCCTCGCCTGCATGCTGCTGCCAGCACCACATGGGATGAGCTGGCACTCCGGCACCTCAGTCACATTTCCTTCTAGTTTGTATGGGCAGGAGACAGTACAGTAGAGCAGCTGCTGTATCGCAGCTTCATTAATATCTTCACCACCCTGACACAGCAGAGCAATGGGGGAAGAAATGGTGGTGATGGCAACAGTGTTTTACTTTTGAGATTATGCCAGTCAGACTTGTCTGAGCCCTGGAGATGAAAGGTGTGAAGGTGTCTCATTGCCCTTTCTTGTGTCTGTGGAGGCCCTCTGTCTCCGGGGCTCTCCATGTGGCCCCATGACATGCTCCCAAAACAGCCTTGCATTGCTCCTCGGACCCGTAAGCAGCCAGGGAGATGAGTCATTGTTATTGCTGCTAGAGATTTCACAAAATCAACATTGTGTTTGGCCAAAACCTCTGTGTGAGCATCTTCCCAGGTGCAGAAAAGGGAATCTTTGCACATGCTGGATCCATCAGATGCAGTGAATACAAAAGTGTCCCACCATGGCATCTTAAGCACCAGCCTGAACCCTTCTGCTTAGAGGTGGCTTGTGGAGGCCTTGCACTTGCCTTGCTTCATGTCAGACACCTCTTGGGACTGGCATGTGCCTCCTGATTTGTGCACTGGCATATGATTGTGGCTCTTAAGTGCTTGGCTTCCTTAAGTGCTATGCTGAAATGGTGCATGGGAGGAGTGATGTGTGGCACACCTAATCAGGGACAGCAGGAGGTTTCCACGGTCCTTTCCTTCTCCTGCTCTCCCTGTGGGTAGGTGTGTGGTTACCGGATGCGCCTCCACTTTGACGGCTACTCTGAGTGTCATGATTTCTGGCTGAATGCTGACTCCCCTGACATCCACCCTGCGGGCTGGTTTGAGGAGACAGGACATAAACTCCAGCCCCCAAAAGGTAAGGAGTTGGAGAGTCTCAGTCAGCAGGCCCTGTGAAGGAGGGGGGTGAATAATGGGTCCCCAGTCAAAGAGTCAGAAATGGGGACAGGGTGGCTCCATGGGTCCCAGGAGGGATGATACTGTGCTGGGGGTTGCCCCATGACACCTCCTCAGGTACCTATCATGACTAAACTTCTCTGCTAATTCCCATTCTGGGTCAAAGCCCCATTACCCTGGATGTCCCAGTGCCAGGCCGGAGCCTGGTGGCTGTGCTGCCCTGACCCAGGTACGGTGCACCCTGGGGCAGGCAGGACCAGTGCTCTCTGGGGAGGAGCTGAGCTCTGTTTCTCCACTCCATTACTAACATTTCATAGCAATTAGAAATCATGTATTGGCTTAAACCATAGGCTGTGGGTGATCAAGGGCTGTTAAAAACCCCATCCACCTTCAGGTGCACACACTTGGCAGGGTGAGGACTTGGATGTATTAGGATGGCTGGGCTCAGCCACATTGCCTTCTTTCTGGCTCTCTGTGAACTTGCTGCTCTCATTTCTCTTCATGAGGGGTTTTAGGTTATAAGGAGGAAGAATTCAGCTGGACAAACTATCTGAAGATAACAAAGGCTCAAGCAGCTCCTAAGCAACTCTTCATGATCCGAAATACTGTGAGTGGCAGCTTCTCGTTCCTGCCAGAACCTTCAGGTTCCCCTCTGACTGAGTGCTGGGCTTTTCTCTGTCCACCCCACACTTCTCAAACCCACAGTGCAGAGGGCAAGGAGAGTGCACTGCTTGCATTGCTTATCGAGATGTGGCATGCTTTGCTGCCGAGGATCTGTAACTTGGACACTAGTTTGGTGTGCCCAGAATTGGAGCTGATCTGATTCGCTGTTTCATCTAGGTCTATCTCATGGACAGTTACATCTGTCACAAAGGTATTGGTATGGGCCAATGAGAGCCATTACTCTCAACAATTATTTTGCCAAAGAAAATCAAAACAAAAACAGTTAATGTTCCATAAGTATAGTTCTTTTGCCACTGTTTTCTGTCTTCATTATCTCTGTCTCTACCTTTTTTTCACATGGCAGCTTGGGTAAGGGAAGTGAGAGTACAGTGGAATGCAAAATCCTGATGGTTTCTTTGTCAGCTGCAGAGGAAACAGCCTCCTGATAAATCAGCCTCTTCAAGTTATTTACTGTGTCTAAATCCTCCTCCTTGACCAATGGGTTCTTTGCCAAGGTGGGGATATATTTGCTGCAACAATCCCACTAGCACACATGACAGTGTTTTGCACGGGTTTTGGATCCAAGTATTAAAGGATGCAGGGCACTGTCCCACCTCTTCCTGCCAAGCTTAGAGCATTAGTAACTGCTACCACTGGGGGAGCATGACTACAAATGTAATGCTAAATCTGAATCAGTGTAAGCTGGAGGCTGCTTTTCTCTTTGTTTATAGGAGATCCTGAGGGTCCGAAGACCTTTTTTCTCTTTATTTTTATCACCAGGCCGAGTTACTTACCCTCTGCCTGTTTTCTTGTGCACCCAGGAGGGCACTGCTCTTCTGGGACCCTAAGTGGCCCTGGGTCTTCCTGGAGGCCAGAGATCTGGTTTGGGGCAGGTGCCTTCTTGCAGTGGGCAAGGTAAGCAGTAACAAGTGTGCTGGAATCGAGGCAGTGAAAGAAACCTGCCCCTCTCTCCTCCAGCACGAGGCTCCTCCAGGCTTTGAGGTGGGCATGAAGCTTGAGGCTGTGGACCGTATGAACCCTTCCCTGATCTGTGTTGCCACAGTGACTGACGTGGTGGACAATCGCTTTTTGGTGCACTTTGACAACTGGGATGATACTTACGACTACTGGTAAGTGCACAGAGGCTTCTGGGATTCCAGTGCCAGGGAGACACCATGCTGCTGCTTCAGCAAGAGTGATGAGGTGCTCTAGAAAGCATAGGATGATACCACAAGCATGCTGCTGCTGACAGGCTACCGGTGACCTAGTGAGAATCATAGAATCATGTAGGTTGGAAAAGACCTTTAAGATCATCAAGTTCACCCATCAACCTGACTTACCTAGCCCTGTCACTAAACCATGTCCTGGGATGGGACTCCATGACTTTACTGAGCAGCCTGTTCAAATGCCCTCTAAACCCCTTCTCCATGAAGAAATTCTTCATATTCAATCCAAACCTCTCCTGGCCCAACTTGAGAACATTATGAAACTGTGAGGCAGGGGGTCACCCACCTATGCTGGGGTACAAACTTTACCTGTCCAGTGTCACCTTACAGGCCATTGCCATGGCCTTCTGGTTAACACAGGGCTAAGACAGGCCTGATCACAAGCCATGGGCTGATGGGTGGGTAATTGTTTGACTTGGTGTGTGTGAGTGGGGATGTGTCCCAGTTGAGGCTGATTAAGGTCAAGTAGCACAAGAAGGGGTGAGAGCAGTTCTGCTTCCTGCTTTGTGGCTGAAGCTATCTGATGTTCTCTCTCACTTTGCAATACAAGGAGCTGTGGGGCTGCAGCAGTTTCTGTCTGTGGCTGCTCCTTGCTCACTGGTGTTGGGCACAAGCAATGTCTGCTGCATGCTATGTCCTCAAGTGTTCTGTGGTGTACTTGAAGCTGTGACCAGGGTGTGAGGCCCCCAGGTTGCCCAGATCCAACTGCTCTGAGCTCTGAAAGGCATGGCATATCTCCCTCCCCATGGGGTTGCTTTCTCTGGGCAGCTCTGATGCAGGGCTTGCACCCAGGGCACATTCGTGTCCTGCTCCAGTGAGCTTGTGTACTACCACAATAGCCCTTGCTCTGCTAGGGCCTGGGTCACTCAGCGATAAGGGTGCTGTACAAAGCCTTCGTTTCTACAGGGGCTTTTGCTGCTGGTGCAGGTCTCAGCAGTGCTGCTGGCTGGCCTGCTCAGGACCCTGGCAGCCTACACTGTCTGGCAGTGGTGAACCACGTATTTCAGTCCCGTATTTCAGAACTGTGTAACAGTTCAGGTGTGTCTTCTAGGTGTGACCCCAGCAGTCCATACATCCACCCGGTCGGATGGTGTCAGGAGCATGGCAAACCCCTCACACCTCCTCAAGGTGAGCTGGTGGCTGGGGAACGCAGCCTTCACTGGTTCATCACCTCAGGGATTGGCCTTCTAGGGTGGGACAGAGTGCCTGGGGGCTCAAACCCCATGGCCTGTGCTTGCCTGCAGGCCTGGGCAGTTTCCTTCAGCAAAGTCTCAGCTGAGGTTCTTGTACCTGTGTTCAGGTACAGCATGGTGTTTGTGTCAGGCCACGAGGAGAGGTCAAGAAGAGACAAGCTATATATGCAGGCCCAAATGTTTCTGCTTCCCTTCACCCTGGATTTTATGGTCCACGAGGAAATAGTAGCACATCTCAACGTCTCTCAGATTCCCACATGCCTGACACAGGCTTGATTGGTCCTTCGAGGCAGTAGTACATTCTGAGATACTTTATGTCTTCTAGTTTGTGTCTCACCTTCTGCATCTTCTCCCTTCTAGATTATCCTGACCCTGACAACTTCATCTGGGAAAAGTACTTAAAAGAAACTGGAGCATCTGCTGTTCCAGCTTGGGCCTTTAAAGTGGTGAGTACCACATTGTCTGCTCCATTGTGCCTGGGCAGGAATTGAGGTTCTCTCCATTGTCAGGTCTTCACTTTTATGAAAAGTAAAATGATGTTTAGTATTCTCCTGCCACAGGCCTGGGATATGGATCTACAATCAAAGTTCAGAAGTCAGAGCTATCCTGGGCAAATAGTTCAAAACTGAGAAAAATGGGAATTATGACCATCACCCTTGCTAGACAGAAGCTGTGTGATGGGAAATCATTTAAGTTTGCTTGATAGTTGTCTCCAATTGCTGCAACAGCAGATGTATATAGCCAAGTGCAGCTGTGCTATAAATGCCCCAAATGTGTCTCTTGAAGGCCTTCTTCCCTTGGGGAAAGATTTCCCATCTTGTTAATAACACAGCTCAGATCACAGAGGGCTGTCCTCACTCTCTCCTGGTGTCCACCATGAGCGGTTCTTACCTGGACAGGAAAGGGGACAGGGCTAGGAGCTAGGCTTTAGGAACACATTTGCTGCTGGGAAAGCAAATCAGCATCTGAGAGTCATGTGAACCTGGAGAATGGAACCTGCTCATCTGGGCTTTTTTTTTGTCCCAGCGGCCGCCCCATGGCTTCCTGGTCAACATGAAGCTGGAGGCAGTGGACAGAAGAACTCCCTCCTTCATCCGAGTGGCTAGTGTGGAGGATGTGGAAGATCATAGGATAAAGGTGGGTTTTGGAGTCTCAGTGCTGAGTCTGTGTCCAGGCACTGTGCTGGCTTGCTCCTGCCCTTCCCAACCCACTGCCAGATGCAATGGCAATTTGTATAGAGGTCTGTGGAAGTATGCACTGTGTAAGATGGCAGGTCCCAGTGCCTGGTTCCAGGAGCAGAACAGAGTCTTGTGTTGCAGTTCAGCTTTGCTCTGCTTCTTGCTGTCAGCTTGGAAAGCTCCAGAGCTCCTCAGAGAGGTGCCCTGAGGTTTAAAGGGTGACCTCTCTACTTATCTTCCCAGATCCATTTTGACGGCTGGAGCCACGTGTATGATTTCTGGATTGATGCAGATCATCCGGACATCCACCCCATAGGCTGGTGCTCAAAAACTGGGCACCCACTGCAGCCTCCTCTTAGTAAGTTCCGGGCCTGGGCATCCTCTCATACCAGGGCTCAAGTGTGCCAGATCCCCACTGTCACCATCACCTGTCCATGTGCAGAAAAGAGAGGGTGCAGTCGTGGTGCTAGCCAAGGGTGGGCAGGGAGGAAGGGCTTTTACTGCAGGGTTGGGAAAATCCTTCCTGTGTGGCGCAGGCAGGGAACCCACAGCCCTGGTTCTGCCTGGGGTTATGACCACAACGGTGTGTCCCCTGTTCTCCTTCTGGTCTAGGGCCAAAGGAACCAGCCTCCTCTTCCCATGGGGGCTGCCCAACCCTGGGCTGCAAGAACATGCCTCACACCAAGAGCTCCAAATACAGCTTTCACCACAGGTGAGCTCCCCAGCTCGGCTCAGAGGGGCAGGGCTCCCATGCCAGCCCTGTGCCTGGGCCTTCCTCTGCTCCCCTCCACCTGCGCTCCCCTGCAACTGTCAGCAACCAGCCCCTGCACCCAGCCCATGCCTGTCTCTGCCTCCAGCTCAGGGGCAGCTCTTGCTTTCTCTCGGCCAAGCCTGTGAGACAGTCCAGAGCCCACTGCCAGGGGAACTCCTGACGAATTGATGCGTCCCCACCTGTGCATGCCCTGTGTCCCTCTATAGCTCCTGGGGACATTCTTCATGCCCATCTGCCAAGGGGTCATATAGACTTTGAAGGGGACAGCCCCTAGATACTTTTAAGACACTGTTCATGGATGGATGAACATTGATGGATGAACATGGCTTTGAGGATGATATTCCTCCCACCCCTCATGGATACCCTTTCACTGTGGATGTAAGCTGGGGAGTACTGAAAGGGGATGTTGCATATCCCTCAGGGCTTTGTCAGTTGCTTTCATGACCCTTTTCAGGGGAAATCGGGACTGATGCAATGCTGATCCCAGCATGGCAGGCTGGCATCAGAGCAGAGGAGTGACTACAGCAGAGAGTACTTGAGGATTGGAGAGGCAGATCTGGTTCCCGAGGGTTTCTCTACTGTCCACAGTCGTAACGCATGCTTCATCCTTACTCTGAGGCTAGTCTGGATGCCTATGGGGGCAAGGAAGGGAGGATGAAAAATGTTATGAACCCCACTGACCTGCTTGATCAGCATTCTGGTGACTTATGCAGGGTGGCTGTGATGGCAGCAGAGAAGATAGGACAGGTGTTTGTACGTGGAGGAGCTAGGTTTCCCCTTCCTGTGAGCCAGTGCACATCGCACCCTGGACCAGGGAATTTGTTCAGCAAGTCTGTACTACATTTTGTATGGCCTGGGCTATGGCTTCCTGCGGCTGAGGGCAGAAGTGTGGCCCTGCTACCAGGTGTCTTCACCCCTGTCCTGCCCCATTCTGAGCCTAACTCTTGCCTCCCTGTCTGCTGCCTAGGAAGTGCCCCACACCAGGCTGTGATGGGTCAGGACATGTGACTGGGAGATTCACAGCCCACTACTGCCTCTCAGGGTGCCCGCTGGCAGAGAAGAATCAGGGCAGACTCAAGGCAGACTTGTCCGACACTGAGGCCTCAGCTCGCAAGAGGAACCTGATGGGCTTCCCTCAGCGGAAGAAATCCCGGCACCATGGGAGGTAGGGCCACGCCTGGCAAGCCCCGTGCAGCAGTGCAGGGCACCTGTGCTACACTTGGCATCCCTAGGATGGATGGCTGAGCTGGAGAGGCTCCGTGCCTGTGGAGCAGCGTGCTTGTAGACAGCTGGCATTTGTTATTGCAGCTCTCTTGGGTCACCTCAGGCACCTCTCCTGTTTTTTTGTTTCACATTTTGTGTTATTGGCTGTCAACCCTTTTTACCAGGGTCTGAGAGGTAATCCTTACTCCTACTGCCAAGGCATTGCTCTGTGCAGTGTGGAGAAGGACACTTGGGCCAGTCCCAACCCAGTTGGAAATCAGTTTTCCTGTCTCTTTAGAGGGCGACCTCCAAAGTACCGGAAGATCCAGCAGGAAGACTTCCAAAGTAAGTGTGTTCCTCTGCCACAGTGTCTTCTCAGAGCAAAAGTGAGACTAGGGGAGCTGATGTGGTGGCTAGCAGAGGCAGGTCTCTCCTTGGCTTGCTCAGTCAGACCTTGCAGTCAGCACCAAGCTGGGAGGCTGTGCAGAGCTCATGATGTCAAAGCCAACCATCTGAGAAGGGATGTCCATTCCTCTTACCAGAGTTCTGCTGAGTCCCTTGTCACTTCTCTTTATATCTGTGAATTCCCTATAGGATAGGGAATTAGGACCCTCTCTCTGTGGCAGTGCATTTTCCTAGGCACTTTGTCTTATCCAGACCTATGCCTTCATCCTATGGATGCTGTACCCCAGAACCTCCATGTGAGGTGTCACATTACTGCTGCAGTACAGAAACTGTTGATGAACAGCAGTACTTGTTTGGCATTTAGTTCTGATGATCAACATAAGACAGTAAATGGCTCTCAGGTGGAAAGATGTTTCTTCTAGCCAGTATCAGTTTTATCATGGGCATGGCCTGATGTTTACCCTAGTACTGGAACTGAATGAAGATCTCTTCTTGGAAGTAACCATTGGTGCACTGGAGCAGAGACAAGGGCTTAAAGCTTTGTTAAAAACCTGAAATGGACTGAATGACAAGAGATGACGTTCTGGTGTGAAATTTGTATTGGAAATTTAGTACAGTATGGAAAGCAGAGTGAAGGTGGTGAGAACAAGGCAAAGTCAAACTTGTTGTTGCTAAACTTCTTCCCTTACCATCCGCAACCCCACCAAACTGAAGCCTTTGATGCATTACTAGAGGACAACCACTAGCTCTTGATAACTTGGACCCATGAGACCATCTGCTCCTAGCCCCAGGCCTGTCCCTGAACAGAGTCCTCTCCAAGGCTTGTAGGATGGGATGCGATGTTCTCATCGCTCTTCCTTGTGTCACACCTTGCATTTTTATTGCCAGCTATTTCTTCAGACAATATGCACCAGTCGCTATTCATGTCTGCCTTGTCTGCCCATCCTGACCGCTCTCTGTCACTCTGCTGGGAACAGCATTGCAAACTCCTGCCAGGGGTGGCTGGCATCACAGCAACCACAGTGGCCAAGTGGACCATCGATGAGGTAAGGCAGTTTTGGAGGTTGTGTGCTGGCTTCTAAACCACTGGCAGTGGACTGGGAGCACTCCAGCTGGCTGTGCATTGCCATGGTACATGTACCAGGCACAGAAGGGCTTTAGTGACCTCTTCCCTAGGCTATCAAGAAAGTGCCCCTTGCGGCATACAGTGTGGACAGCTGCTGGTCACCTGCCCTTAAGGCAGCTGTTGGGAGCACATACACAACTACCTGATTCTAGCTTGACTTGAATGTGACATTAGCAGGGCAGGCAGGTGAAGGTAAACAGCAGTCTCTTCATTTAGCATGATGCAGTTTTACAAATAAGTCAGTTTCATCTTTTCTAAGTAAAACAACAACTCAAAACTGTAGACTGCAAATAAGGAGTCACTTTCCTGTGTCTCCTCTCAAGAAATCTTTACATCTGATTCTTCCTTGTCACCTTCATTCACTTTCTTTGGCATCTGTGACAGCTGTTCTTGAGGCCTTTGTAGGTGGCCTCTGGCACTGGAGAGGCAACCCCAGCAGACAGCCCTGCCTGATTTCCATTTTAACCTTCTATGTGCACCACTCCTGCCCCAGCCCCTATGTTGGAATCATCTTGCTGTGCTAAAGATGGCTTACTGGAGATAAAATGGCTGTAGCATTTGCTACTCTGGGGCTGGAGAAGGCTGACACCAATGCCTTGGTCCAAGAGGGATCTCTAGGCATGGGAGAGTGCTGCAAATGCAGCACTTTGCCCTAACAGGAACATGTTACCTTACAGGAGCCAAAAATGCTTCCGTGGAAATGAGGATGTGGGCTTGTAGGGTGTCTGCAGCCAGAAACATTGCTTCCATCTTGACATTTCTCTCTGTTTGTTCCAGGTTTTTAGCTTTGTTCAAACTCTGACGGGTTGCGAGGACCAAGCCAAACTCTTCAAGGATGAGGTGAGAAGGGCTGGAGGATGAGTGCAGGCAGCCAAGGACAGCTGTTTGCCAACAGGGGAGGGAAGAACTAGCCAGTGCTGTTTCCTTCAGCAGCTCTGCCACTAAATGCTTAGAGCATGTCCCCCACCTGGCAATGATTCCCATGCTGCATTCCAATGTGTAGCTGTCTGCTTGTGCAGAGGGTAACAGGAGGGAGATTCTGACCCCTAACTCGTGCTACTGTGTTCTGTGCTATATGGGTGAGGGATGAACCCTCTGACGAGGTTGGGATGGGGTAGTAGGGAGCATGGTGCTGCAGTCTCCCTAGCATCATTGCCTCCTGAGGGAAACTGCTTAATCCACATCCATTCATCTTTCCCCTCCTGCATCCTCTCACCAACACAGCAGTTTGGCAACACTGCTGTCCATCAAGGAGGTTCATGATTTTTAGACCCCTCTGTGGACAGACACACAAAGAGAGCAGCTTTCTAACATGTGCAATACACCCAGGGCAGGCTGATCACAGACACTGCATACAGCAAATGTCTCAGGCTGTTAATAAATGGCCCCTGTGCTTTAAGGGTGCTCAGCATGCAAAGCTAAGCTGGGGGCAGCCCCCATCCATGATGGGGCCTGGAGCAGGGAATGGCTTGGTGCCCAGAGTGGCTTGCCGTTTGGCTGTCCTGTTACCAGAGCCTGGGCCAGCTCCAATGGGACTGCCTGGGCCAGCCCCTGGATGGGCCTTTCCCCATCCCTGCCCTGATTCTGGGTGCATGAGTTCCTGGCTCTGGCTTATCTGGGGCAGTGTGGGAGCACCGTGGGTGGCCCCTGCATGTGAACAGTAATGCTGCTGTGGCAGCCCACCAAGGGCTGTGAATGTAGCTGTGCATGTCCCCAGAGAGTAACTGCGCTGTCTTTCTCTGGGAGGTCACAGCCTGGGCTGTTGGTGAATGCTCTCCTCTGTCCCTGCTCTCCTCTTCAGATGATTGATGGCGAAGCATTCCTCTTGCTGACTCAGGCTGACATCGTCAAGATTATGAGTGTTAAGCTGGGCCCAGCACTCAAGATCTACAATGCCATCCTCATGTTCAAGAATGCTGATGACACCTTAAAGTGACTTTTCTTGGCCCCATTGGGACCGTCTTTCAGCACTGGTGCTGCCAAACTGTCTGGCCAGGACAGAGATTCCCCTGACCGCCCGCAGCTTGTCGTGTCCTGCAGCATCTCTGCTCTCCCACTGGTCCATCTCCTGTCCTCTCCCTCACTCTCTCTCCACGCTGCCTCTCTGCTCCAGCGCTGGGTACAGGCTGACCATGAGCCTTGGGGGTGGCTACACACGCAGCAGGTGGATGTGGGACTAGCCTGCCTCAGTGCAAAAGCTGCCCCAATGTCCTGCTATGACTGCAGCTATTTGGGTGTGTTCAGGGATGGCGGAGCTGTGCAGAGGTTGTAGCAGCTGGGCACTGGCACCACAGCTTAAGCCACTGAGATAAGGGTACATACTCGCAGGCTGGTCTTGCCTTTGCTCAGCAGCTGAGAGAGATTTTTTTTTTTCTCAGTGTGTTCCTCTCAGAGGGCTTGGATGCTCCCAAGGAGCTTCTGCTCATTTTGCCTTTTCCTATCTGAAATCTTGTGACTCGAGACTAGACGATAACTTTGCTTTGCCCCTTCACCGCACTGGGAACCAGTGGCCCATCTTTCCCCCCCTGGGAGCAGTGTTTTCTGGCTGCAGCTCTGCCCATGACCAGCATCTGTGTTTTATTCCTCTTTACTGTAATGCGAATCTATGGGGTCAGGGCTGGGTGGATGCAGAACAAGCTCCATTTCCACTTGCACTTCAGTCTGTCTTTGACAACGTGTCTCTGGGAGAAACAATGCTTGGTTGATTTTTTCCCTCCTGCAGTAATTAAAAAAATCCTCTGTGAAGGAGAGTCAGGCCTGCTTTGGCCCACCTGGGGCCTTGGCGAACCTGATCTCATGGGTGGCATCCCTGCCTATGGCAGGGGGTATGAAGTTAGATGATCTTTAAAGGTCCCTTCCAACCCGAGCCATTCTGTGATTCTGTGATCACAGCAAGCAAGCAAGGCCCTTTCTAGAGCTGAGACCGCTGCCAAGGGCAAAAAGTATCTGTAGGCAGAATCAGGGCTTGGTTCATAAAGCATTCCTGACTTGACTGACTTGATCCTCTCAAGCTGCCTTCTCCCCCTTTTTTGCCCTTGAGAGGGCCCCAGGCTTTCCTGTGTAAAGAGCAGGATCCTCTGCTGTTTTCTAGATTCCTTCGCTTCAAACCAAAAGAAAGCCAGCAGCTGTTTTCCCTCCCTCCCTCCCTCCCTCCCTCCCCCCCCCCTCCCTTCCTTCCTTCCTTCCTTCCTTCCTTCCTTCCTTCCTTCCTTCCTTCTTCCTGTTCTTTTAGTAACATGCCACCTTTCCAACAAGGGTGCAAGCACTTTGGAAATGCCCACATAACTCTCCCTTGCAATGGAGGAGGTTCTTGGCACATTCAGATATTCCGTGTGTTCCCAGGTACCGAGGATGAGCCCTGTAGCACCCACACTGCACTTGCTGTACTTTGTCATCCTGTGGGTGCTGCTGGAGCAGTGGTGTGGCAGTGCAGTGCTGGAGGGCAGCCACTCAATCCAAGGGCTCTCCATAGTGTACAGTGATGTTATCCAAGTCCCACATCCACTTTCTTTCTCATTCACAAGTATGACATGCCAGAACAAAACATTTTTTTCCCATTTTCCAGTGTCCAAAGACAGAGATTAAGGGTCTTGGTAAGTGCCCTAGCAATGTCTCTTGGAGCAGAACTGCCTTGGAAGCCACTGTTACACGTGGGTCAATCTGTTCTAGGATTCCCATGGAAATGTAGCATTTTGACTCTTTGTTACTGAATATTTGGGGTCACATTTGACCTGCTCTTGAAATGTCTGCTGCTTGCTCTTTATGCAGGACTTGAAACTAGTCCATGTATTTATTTTGTCAATGCTTGGGTTTTAGTTAGCTCTCCCTCTCCTTTCCCTTTTCACTTTCTTTCACCTTTTCAAGCACTGTGGTGTGGCCAGCTGTGGAGAGAGGGTAAGTAGGAAAATAAAACTGGGTCCCACAGTTACTCCTAGTCACTTTCGATTCACGGTAAATGGTCCTGAAAGTGGTCTCTTCAGCTAACGGGGAGTGTCTTCCTGGGCCACCGTGTGCTAGGGGAGAGGAAGAGCAGGCCTAGGACCTTCAGCTGTGGGACTCTTTGTTCAAGCCCTGCTGAGACATCTTCAGGTGCGACCTGGAATGGTTCCTGCTTGGCTCTTGTTACCCTTGCATAGGATGTGGTTATTGGGCTTGTAAGGAAACAACTTACGAACATCCTGTTCTCATCTACTCCCTTCCCTTATGCAAAGCCAGTCCTCCTGCTGGAGAAGGGACTAAGCAGCGTCACTGGTGCTAGGAGAGGAGTGTCAGATCTGAAACTGAAATGTGAATGATGGATGGCCTTGTTTCTCACAGGGCTGCCCTGGGAAGCAGAGGTAGTGGTGAGTTCAGAAGATCCCTGCTGAAGGGGAAGAGGAGCCATAAAGCTTTCAAGACCAGGCACAGCCAATGCCATCAGCTCTTGCTCTGTTGCATGTGGTTGAGCCATGCTCTACCTGGGCAGCAGGCAAACAGGCAGAGGCGTGTGCTCCGTACTGTGCCAGCCTTCAGCATCAGCAGGAAGCTATGCCAATGGCATAATGCCTCACCTGGGCTCTTCTGACCTCCCTCTAAGCAAGCAGCCCCAAACCGGACAGGACTGCTGAGGTGCTTGCTGTGAGGTCTGGCTGCAGAGCTGGATCCCAGCCTCTGCAGGGTCTGAGCTCTGCCCAGGGAGCAGCTGTCAGGAAAACCAGCCCCACTTGAAAGGGGAGGGTCTCTGCTGCACACACTTGCCTGTTGCTTGAACACCAGTTCTTCAGCCTCTAAGGCTGGCTCCTCTCAGCCCTTTCGGTACAAATCTGCGTTGTTTTAGGTGAAACAGTTTTACAGGGTTTGCAGATGGTCAAGGGCTATTTGCTGTTAAATCTTAAAAGGCTTTTTGTTTCCTTTAAAAAGGAAACCAAACCCAAAGTATTGTGTGTACATGTGGATGGGTGTTTGTGGGTACCAGTGTGGAAAAATCACAGTATGTCCTCCACTGTTGGTGTGATGCTGTTTTATTGTGATGGTCTCTGAAGCCATGGAGGTGGCAGACCCCGGCCCAGGGTCTCAGGCAACACATTCTCTATGAGCAGAAGTTGTCTCTGGTCCCAAGAAGGAAGCCAGGAGAAGGAAGGTTTGCTTGCACCCCTGGTTTGGCAAGTCCTCTGTCTCCACAGAACATTGACTAGGAGGCCCTCTTCAGGAAGCAACAAGGGCAGCTACCACCAAGGCAGAAGGACCAAAGTTTCCTTTCCTTTTCGCCCAAAGAGACTCTTTGCAGGAACATCCACTGCCGTGTCACCGAGAAGCTGGAGTCGACACAGGGACTGAATTGGGCCCACAGGTCTGGGGCCTTTCTGAGAGCTGTGACGACAGCGAAAGCTTCTAAGTCAATGAAGGGTTTTTGAAGTCAAATGTATTTGTGAGTAGAGGCTCCCCATGCCTGTGCTCCCATCATTCCTGTTCCTGCTGGAGCCATGTGGGATGTCCCACCAAACACTGGCCTTGGGCACAAGGCATCTTCTGGGGTGGCTGTTCCACAGGTGGCTCTGGGTACGTGGGGACAGTTGGAGCCTCTTGAGAAGGGATTTTCCTTGTGGAAACACACAGAGTGATGGTGTGAGGCTGAGGTCTCCATTTCTGAGAGCAGCCAGGCTGAAGCTCAGCAAGGAGGGTGACAGTTTTCTGTCTTGCCAGAGACCAAGTTTGTCTCGGTGTGTTTATGGCTTAGGGCAGCTGCCTCCTGCAGAGGCAGTCAGGGGACTTGAGTGCAATGAAAGGAGTTGGAGAAGAGGAGGGAGCCTTGAGAGAAACACAACTTGGATGCTTCTGCACTTCTGTTCCTCAGTCCTCAACCTCTTTGGGGTGACCCCTTGGTGCATAGGAGAGGGAAATAGTTGAGCACTGCAGCACAGCTCCGTCCCTCTGATCCACCCCTTCCTTCTTGGGGGGAGAAAAAGAGGGGTATGTTTTGGAAAGAGCGTGATTATGATAAAGCCTTTTTGCACTTTCATTCATTTTGCACTCACTTTTATTTTTATTTTTCAGCTTTTTTGATATTTGCACCTCCCCTTTTTGTGTTTTCATAACAAAAATACTTCTGTTGTAGCCAGTGAAGCTATCCCAAACTTTGTGTGAGTATACGGAAGTTTAAAGGTCTTATATATATAAATTTATAACTGTATAAAAATAAATTTATATATATAGATCATGATGTGATGTGTTTTGTCAGTGTTTTAAAATAATAAATGAATGTGAGCAATGGAAGTCAGCACAGCTGGAGACTGCTTATTAAGAAACATCCCAGGACGCCTCCACCTCCTGCAATTGGGGCACCCCGGCCCCTGCCCATCCCATGGGAGGCAGTGGGATGGGGAGGGTCTGATTTATTTACTTCAACATAAAAAACTTGAAGGGAAATCCTAGTATCAATCCTAGTGTTACTGGCCCTAGCTGGGAGGACACCAGTTAAAGGGGTCTCTCTGTGTTGGGTGCACACTGGCCTCTCCACCCCAGGCGGCCTCTCCTTGAGGTTTGGGGGAAGTGTGTCCCACCCCAGGGTGGGGGCAGCTGTCCTGGGGTGTGCCTGTGGTCCTGCACGGCCTCAGTCACAACCAGCCCCAGCAGGATCAGGACCGCATCTCCCAGAGCCAGGTGTGCTGGGTGTAAGCTACAGGGCACAGGGAGGCACTGGCACTGGGGTCCCAGCGAAAAAAAGGGGGCCTCTGGGAGGAGCCAGGGGAGTTCCCAAAGCAAAGGACTCCGGACAGAGGCAACAGGCCAGAGGCAACAGGCAACGGGGGACAAAGAGGACAAAAGGGATATGCAAGGGGCTCCCAGGGCAAACAGATGCAGACAATGGGACATGCTGGGGAACTCCTGTGCTAAAGAGGGATAAAAAGTTTACAGGGAACAAAGGGAACCCCCAAGGGCTCCTATCTGCCTCCACTTCCCATACCCCTGCTTGCTGGAAAATCCTCCTACTCACAGTTTCTGACCTGCCATCCAACCCAGCGTGTCCTGGCACTGAGGACGAGGAAGATACCAGGAACATGGAACTGGCCCTCAGCCAGATGCTGCTGGACTGTGCTAAGGTGTATGACCATGCCAGGGATGGTAGGTGCCTCCATACTGCCTCATCACATGGGCTGGCACAAAGGTGGCCACACTGTCTCCTGGCTCTACAACCCCTACCAGCTCCCAGTCCCTCCAGAAGTAAAACTGAATGCTCTGGATGTGGTGGTTTTACTCAGGTGGGCAGCTGAGCTCCACCACAACCACTCCCTCACTCCCCCTCCTCAAAGGAAAAGGGGAAGAAAATACGATGACAAGGGCTCAAGGGTTGAGATAAGGATGGGGGGGATCACTCAATAATTATAATCATGGGCAAAACAGACTCAGTACAGGGAGATTAGAGAAATTTATTGACTATTGCTAACAAGCTAGAGAAGTGCGAAACAAAGAAAACAAACCAAAAACACCTCCTGGGTCTGACTTGCTGGGGTCAGATTTAGTCCCATAGCAGCAGGCATAGGCACCCACATCTTCTTGGGCTACCTGGGTGATGGTGAACATTGCCACATCCACAGCCAGCTGCGCTCTCTGCTGGACACTGATGTTCCCAGGTGTGTACAGCAGCATGACTGCCCTGTGGCACTGACATCTGCCAAGGTTGTGTCCCAGGATGGCTCTGTCGCACGGTGTCACAGAGATGGAGGGGCTGGGGAGCCGTGACACAGACACAGGTAGCAGCCATTAGAGCTGGAGCAGCCCACACAGTCCTTCCGGCCTGACACCAAACCCTTTTCCTGACACACACCCTGCACCTGGTGGCCCAGCAACGTAAGGGCACCCTTGTGGCCCTTGCCACATAAACCTGGGGCAGCTGGGTCATCACTGGCCCATAAAGTATCAGGGCTTAAATTAACTAATGAAACTCTAAAGGTGACGGGGGTAGCAGGGACTAGAATAACAGTGCTAATTGGGGGAGGCACCATGCTGAGACTAGGGAATTAAACGATCACAGGGCAATTATTGTATGTACCCAAGGCAGGGACTAACTTGTTGGGAAGGGATTTGATAATGAGAGTGGGCATTCAAATAGTAAGTTTTTAGACTGGAATAACAGCATTATTAATAAAATTATTATTTTATTATTAATGAGGTGCTCTCAGCCCCTGAGAGCAAAGAAAGATGTATTTGTCTTTGAGTGGAAAGACCCTGAAATGGGGTGGAGGCAACAATATATGGACAGTTTTACCTCCGGGGTTTACAGAGTCACTGAACTTATTTGGGCAAGTTCTAGAACAGATTTTGGAGCAATTCCAGCCTCTGGTGGGGGAATATATGTTACATGTGATCTTTTATTGTCAGAACAGGAGAAAACAGTTGCGAAGGAAGCCAATAACAAACCATTATACTTTCTGGGAAAACAGGGCTTGAGAGTATCGAAAAATAAATTACAGTATGTGGAAAAAGAAGACAAGTATTTAGGGCATCTAAGTGTCTGAGGGAAAATGGAAAATAAATCCAGAGAGGTTTCAGGAAATTGTTGAGCTACCCCTACCCTAAAACTAAGAAAGAACTAAGAAAGTTTTGTGGATTAATGAGAGGTTAATGGGGGTTATTGTCAATCATGGATAGAAGCATATGCTCAGTAAACAAAAGGGTTGTATCTTAAATTATTAGAGGGGGAGCCTTATATACATGAATGGACAGAAGAGGAAAAGGAGTTAATAGAAAAATTGAAGCAGAGCTTAATGAGCACCAGTCTTAGCTCTTCCTCCTTCCTAAAAAGAAGCCTTTTTATCTCTTTGTTACTGTGGATTGCGGAGCAGCACTGGGAGTATTGACCCAGGAGTGGGGGATAAGCAGCGACCAGGGGCTTATTTGTTTAAACTGCTGGGCCCTGTTTCCAGAGGATGGCCTGAATGCATTCAAGCTGTAGCAGCAACTGCTAGTCTGGTGGAAGAAAGCAGGAAATCAACCTTTGGCTTTAATTAAGAGTCAAAGGGAATCACAGAATGCCAGTATCACAGTTTCATTAGCAACCCAGAGTGTCACAGTGCCATAAAGTTGTGAAGTGTCATGGAGAGCCCAAAAGAGACACAGAATGTCACTGATATGGGTTGTCATAGGTTCTTATAGATGTTCACAGAGTCAATCATATATGTCTTAGCGTGTCAGCCACAGTGTGATAAAGTGGCAAACCACTGCAGAGTGCCTGCGATTGTAATAGACACATAGCCTGTCACAGTCTCAATGTGTGGTAGAGACTCACAGTGTCCTCAAGTGTCTCAGAGTGACATAGTTATCGAGCGTCACAGACACATAGGAGATTATAGAATGTTGCAGAGTTTCACAGGGGAATACCACCAGAGATTCTTGGATTCAAAGAGTTACATAGTGTCATAGTGTCGTAGTGTTAGAGATTTTCACAGTGCATCTTAGTGTGATAGATGATGATAGTGTCACACAGTATCATGTCACAGTGTCATAGTGTCACAGAGTGTCACAGAGCCTTCTAAGGTGTCCTTGTGATTCTTAAACTGTCACAGAGAGCCACAGAGACCCAAGGAGAGTCACTGAGCATCCTCAAGAGTTACCAAGTGTCACAGAGCAACCTAGAGCATCACAGAGTGATTTTCATAGAGTGTCTTAGAAAGTCCAAGAATCATTGAATGTCCTTGTGGCCTGGAGAGTCTTTGAGGGTAACAGAGGGCCAAAGAGGCCCATAGTGACCTAAAGAGTGCCAAAGAGGTTCACTGACCAGTTAGAGTGAGTCCAGAGGAGGGCTACAAAGATGAATAGAGGGCTGGAGCACCTCTCCTATGGAGAAAGGCTGAGAGAGTTGGGGTTGTTTAGCCTGGAGAGGAGACGGCTCCGCGGAGACCACATTTCAGCCATTCAGTGCTTAAAGGGTTCTTATAAAAAGGATGGAGAAGGACTCTCTGCTTGTTTAGATAATGATAGGACAAGTGGGAATGGTTTTAAACTAAAAGAGAGGAGATTTAGACTAGAGGTTAGGAGGAAATTCTTCACTCAGAGGGTGGTGAGGCCCTGGCACAGGCTGCCCAGAGAAGATGTGGATGTCCCATCCCTGGAGAAGTTCAAGGCCAGGTTGCATGAGGCCCTGGGCAACCTGATCTAGCAGGTGGCATCCCTATGGCAAGGGGTTGGAACTAGATGGGATTTGGGGTCCCTTCCAAACCAAACCATTCTGTGATTCTATGACTGAACTTGTACACAGGTAAAAGACATGGGGGAAAGTGTTTTGTCTTTGTCACCATCCAAATCTGTTTTAATTGACAATAAATTTAAGTCAGTTTTCCCCAGGTTAAGGCTGTATCGTGTGTCAGGGTAACTGGCATTTATCTCCTTGTCTTTACCTTGACGTGTGATTTTTTTCACCTTGTGTTCTCCACGTGTTTCTGAGGAGGGGGAGTGACAGGTTGGCTGGGTGGGCTTCTGGCAGCCAGACAAGGCCAACACATCATCTGCGTTATGACTGCAAGTTCGTGAGGCTACCATTGCTGGTAAGGCACCCGAGGAGTGCCTCCCTTAGCTCTCTGCAGGCTTTCTCCTCATCCTTCCCTCACAACACTGGGATTTCGTTAGCAATAGGAGCTGCTGTTGTGCAGCTGGGCCTGGCTGTTTCTGAGCTGGTCCATGAATCCTTGGAGCAGGTGGGACAGGTCACAGCAGCAGACAGAGATGGGGAGGGGGGTGGTGAACATGCTCTCCTAAGAAATGCGATTGCTCTCACTTGCTCTCACATCTGTAACTCACTCTAATTGGGCAGAATGCTACTGGTTTAGTGGAGCTTGAGACACCCAGAACTCTACTTGCATGCATTTTTTCCTGTGACTCCTTTGCCTCGTAGTCTCACACCTTTTGGTAAAGAAGCATCCCTATTGCATAGTGTCCTGTCTTATCTAAAAAACAATTCTTAAACCATATGGCAGCTACCACTTTCACAGATTTATGAATTCCTGTCTGAGTTTTCCTATTTTTTAATCTCATGTGGATTGTATTTTTCCATTACTCGGTATGGCCATAGCTCATCAACTCAGGGTATTATTTGTTAAACAAGAGCAGGGGTTCCCTGGGTTGTAACTCCCAGCATTATAGGTTGTGATTGTACAAGAAGGCAGTGTGTTGCCTACCAGATCATCAGCTGCAGTCTACATTGTTAGCAGTCACCACATCATCTGATTAGTATCCTATGGGTGGGTTTGCTCAAGGGTCAAAGGTAACAATCAGAAGATTGCAGCACTGGGGTTTATCTTAAAATGTTGTACTAATGACGGCCTAGTGCAAAGACTCACATCAGTGTGTTAATCTAGAGATGGAACATTAAGACACACATCTGTGATAAGGCGGATGACATAAATGGGGACTGAAAGTGTCATCTAAAACTGTCATGATCATCTCTGGGTTTTCACCCCCCTTTTGTATCATGAGCAAAACAAACAGCATTGTGTTTGTATCTTTGCTTGCTGGGTACCTTATCCCAGCCTCATATTGCCTCCAGAGAAAATTCTCCTTCCTCCTACCCTGATGATTTGCTAATTTGCTGTCAGCCAGCACCTGCACAGATCTGTGCTGCAAACACTGCCTCGGCTCACTGACTCAGCTCTGGGTCAGGCTGGCTGGCTAGGCCTGTTCTGGTCAGCCCTTTAGCCAGTCTCGCATGAGGAACATTACTCACTATTCAAGCAGTGCCTAAAGGCTGTAAGGCATCAGACTATGTAAAGCCCATGCAGTTCCTCATGCACAAGCAGTTGCTTGCATCAAACACGCAGATTTTCCTGAATTTTACTAGTGAAAGGATTGCGGAAAGGCGGGGCAAGGCAAGGATCTGCTTTCATGTCCCACATAAGGAGGAGGTTGCTCTGTGGGACATAGGCAAGGCAGTGGCATTTCCAGAGACCTGTGAGAAGGTGAAGTTATTAGAAGGCAGGCCAGCACTGACCCCAGCGGAGTGCATAGGATAACGTCAGTGCATGAATGAACAGGGCTGTCCTGTGCTCCCAGACCTATGAGGATGATCTCAAATTGTTACTTACCATTATTAAAGAGTCACAAGGAATTAGGGGCAGCATGGGGGAGAAGAGAACAGCAAAGAACTGCCTGAAAAAGAGGAGAGACCCTGGAAGTGGTTGAAGCTTGAAGACCGTATTATGTGAGAGGCAAAAGGGAGAGGAGAGTAGCAGCAGCTCCAGGCTATCCTAAAGGGGAGCCGCCTTTCTTCCAGTAACCTTAACCTTTCTTCAGTAACAGTTACCTTTCTTCCCCTTTTAATACAATCAAGTGCACTAAAATCATTCAAGACCTGCTGACACTGGCAGTGCTGTTTTACATCTTCCATAGCTTTGTCTTCTGAAAGCATACCTTCCCTGTCACTTGCAGCAGAGCCACAGCTGTGAAGGGAATCAGCACATCTCCAGGTGACTGTTTGTGGTGGACAGGGTGAGACAGCTGAGATCCACTGCTCCAGCCCACCAAGGGCTCCAGCCCACTGTGTTTAACCATGTCTGCTACTCCTTTACCAGTTCCCAGAGGGAAAAACCTCACCTGAAACTACTCTGCTGTGGGGATGCTGAAGCAAGGCACAGCCCCCTCACCTGCAGGAGCACATCCCACAGGGAGATGGGTGGGAGAGGGCTTCAGCTTTGGCATCAGAGTTTAAAGACCTGAGTTTGACGCTTAACAAGCGGCAAGCTCTCATTGCTGCTACAGCTGCGAGGAGCAGTGGGCAACTGTTCTCATCTATACTCTGCTGGGTGCATTGCTTCAAGCTAGCTTCCCACAGTCTTTCTTCAGCATTTACCCACCTGTGTGAGCTCTTCTGAGTCTGTCCCTTACACTGGGACCTTCCCTGGACAGAAAATTCCCTGTAGGCAAAGGACATAAAACTGTCAGCTGCAACTCAGGGAAACTCTTCTCTGCTAGGCAGTGCAAAGGAAGGAAAACACACTGAAATGCTAAATGCCGTTCAATTCCTGCCTTTGGCTGGAAAATGCTTTTGACTGAGTACTCAGGGAGATTTCCAGCACTGCTCAGCTTCCTTTAAAAGCACAGAGACCATGCAAATCCCTCCATCTCCATTTTTTCCCCAGATGAGTAAACTCAGTCACAAGAGACTTACCTAACACTTTGTCACAAACAGGTTAAAGATAACCATGTTTCCCACATCACTATCCAGTGCTCTGTCCTCTAGACCAAGCTTCTTTGCCCTAGTCCATCTACCCAAGCCAGCAACTTTTGCCATAGTTTGGACTAACCAGCTCCAAGGACTGGGCACACAATGCAGTAGCAAACATGGGGAGCATGCGCTCTTACCTGATAGGAGAGACAGGTTAACATAGACAAATGAGATAGAAACAGAACATTCCTACAAGACACAACTTGAATTTATATTTATTATATATATATATTTATATATGTACCTTTGTATAGATTAAACTGGGTGGAATTTTATCATATACATTTTTTGGTATAATACATGAAAAACAGCAATGGGAACGTAGCAAATACAAATCATTACATTCCTTGAACAAACTCATTGCCACATTGAGACTGAAAAATTGCATGCAATGGGGAGACAGAGAAGGGAAATAAGTTCTATTTAAAAAAAAAAAAAAGCAAATACAATCTAGGTACAACTGTCAACAGAGGAGCAGCACTATATATGGCAAACCTGTATAAATTAAAAGTAAATTTCACTCTGACATCTACTATGACTTAAAGTGCAACAAAGCCTGATTTACCTACAGAAAACAGGAAAAAATACCCCCTCTCCCCATTCCAACCTATCTCTCAAAAAAAAAAAAAACAAAAAAAAAACCTAAAGAATATACATTGTCCACAGTCCTATAGAGACGCCTACATCTACTCAGTAGCACCAAGAATCTGATACAGGTATAATTAAAATCAATTAAAACTCAGGAGCAACGATAACATTTGTTTGTTGCTTTTGCAGACTTCTTGCCCTTTATTAGTGTCTGGGAGAAGGAGGCAGCTCTCCCTTTGCTGAAAGCGAAGGTGACAGTGTCCTCTGCAGTGTCCCAGGACACCTCCCTCCACCACTGGCCAAACCATTCTGGCAGTAGGCTAGAAACACACACACACAGTGAGAGCAGCAGGGGTTACGCTAAGGGGACGGAACGGGAAGCTGAGGCCCAATTTGTGTGCCGGGGTGTCTGTAGGTCTACACGCACACATGTGCATACGCATGGAGGTTACGGAACTATCTACACGGAGGTGAAGGGTTGTGTGAGTCCAATACACACCACGAGCCTCTTTGGTGAGAGGGTGAAAGGAAGGGGAGGGAGGGAGAGGAAGGGAGTCAGCACAGGTCCCCTCTTGCAAGCCCCTGGTTGTGCGGTTTCCCAAGGCCAGGGGCCTGTGCACCACAGTTCGTCCGTCTCCACATGCCACCTCTCAGCAGGCCTCAGTAGCCAAAGGTCTCCTGGGAAGCATAGACCATGTAGAGGAAGCCATCCTCATCCTTCTCCTGCTCGTAGATCTCTGAGATGGGGGTGGACACGCTCACCATGCTGTGCTGGTTCACCAGCAGGAAGAAAGCCTGGGTGGGATTCAGCTGCAAGCGGCGCCTGGAGGGGCAAGGGCGGGAGGACCTGGGTCAGCTCACTGTGAGAGCGAGCTCTGCCTCCCCCCCATGAGGCTGTTCACATAGGACTGGGCCAGCTCAACCAGGACCTCCTCCCATACGCTCAGGACATGCTACTGGTGAGCCATGCTGAGCTGCTAGGGGCTCTAAGGCCTCAGGAGGTGGGGCTCTGCAAAGCTCCTTTCTCCAAACACTGCTGCCTTGGGCAAAGCATAGAGGACTCTTCCATCTGAGCTGAAGGACACAGGAAGGGAATTGGAGTCCCCCTTGTCAGCTCATGAAGTGTCCTGTGAGGGAGAGGTCATAGTCCGTCATCAGGTGCTGGGCATCCCTCACACAAACAATTGGTCCATACTACAACAAAATGTTGCTGTGTTTTTTCTGTCCTCCATCCTCACCCTCAGCAGCTGCCTTTGCCTCACCCTCACCCCACCTCTCTGTGTTCACAGCACGTCAGTCAGGGCCACCCTACTCACCGGATTATTTTGACCAATTCACTCATGTTGACATGGTCTGGGACAAGGAACTTGGTCTTGTCCAGCACTGGCAGCTGTTTCTCCCCTTTATAGCGTTCAATGATGACCTGGGGAGAAAGTCAACAGCAGGGTTAGCCTCAGTTTACAGTGCCCCAAGCCATAGCCTCAAGGTCATACAAGTGGAGAAGATGAGGTAAGGCCCCACTTGGTTTCTCCCTGCAGAGAAACAAAAAAGGACACAGTGAGCACCAGGTTGGCTGCAGCTCTTCAGCAAAGAGTCATGCCCGAGCCTGTCTGCCAGAGCCAAACAGTGGTGAGCATCCAAGATAAGTGAACTAAAACATCAACTGCTCTGGCTCACTGAGAAACAGTATGCGCTAGTGGACTGATGCCTCCACTAACATGCAGAAGATCTGTAATAGCAGCAAAGTGTATTTTAACATCACTTTCAGACTTACCAAAAACTGAGCTAAGGCCCAACTTCCAGCACACATGGTGGAGAGGACTGGGGGAGAGAAAGAGGAGCTTGCTCAACCTGATCAGTCCTGACCAGACAGCCTCTGCATAGCAGGAGACATTTTCCATCCCTTCTGTGCCATGAAGCTCAGCTGCTGCAGTTCAGCATCACCCTGCTTGTTTAGGAAAAGCTGTGGATATTCCCAAACAAGCAAAGTTTTTATAAATAACTGCAAAGTCACCCAAGGCATTCCTTTGGAAAAGCGGGGTTGGATTTTGCCATTTCCCTTCCTCATGGTAACAGTCAGCCACACTGACTCCAAAACGCATCAGAACCCATGGCCACTTCTCCAGTGGCAGGGAGCTTCCATGGCACTTCCGCACAGTGCCACCAAGGGAACAGCCCAGCCTGTCATCCTTGTCTTTCAAGAGATCTTGCTTGGCAAAGTTCCTACCACACCTATGCTCTGAAAAGACAAAACAAGGATTTCTATTCAGTTTTCCCACCAATAATTAATGAATTTCTTCTGTTAAGGAGTGTCTGCTGACAGCTACAATCACCATTCTA
Organism: Nettapus auritus; assembly: GCA_011076525.1. Taxonomy (NCBI): domain Eukaryota; kingdom Metazoa; phylum Chordata; class Aves; order Anseriformes; family Anatidae; genus Nettapus; species Nettapus auritus. The sequence continues at coordinate 1,568,710 of CM021784.1, forward strand.
AACCAACCCAGAAATGTACTATTTGCATACTAAGAAAGAAGGAGGTAGGTACTTACAGTAATTAATGATATTTCTTAAGCTCAATACTTTCCCATTACAGTGACACTGACTCCCACGTCTCTCCAGTCCCTACCTATTTTCTCCACAGAAGGACACTTGTATACTAATCAGTTCATTTTCTTCTCCAAGTTGAGACTGAACATTATTTTTCACTATAAGGTAATTCCTGTGAATCGTTTTCCCATCTCCTTTCCAAAAAAATAGATGGGAGACCAAAAACGCCTTTGGCAGCAGGGGCACGGAGCAGCATGCAGAGATCACGCTGCCCAGAAGATGGCTCCGTGGACCCAGAAGGAACAGGGATCACTGGGATTTGCCTTTCTCTTAACCATTTGGTGACACACCAGCTTCTGCAAGGCAGCTCCTGCTGCCTGACCACAAATAAAAGCACTGAGCATCTCCGGGGTCCCTGCAGACCCAGCCAGAAGTGCAGTGGAAGAACACCCAGATCCCTTCCCAGTGCAAAAGGCCTCCTGCCCACCCCATGCCCACTCCTGCTCTCTCCCTCTGCAGGGTCCCCTCACCAATGCTCCCCTTGCTGGGAAGGAGAGCTGTTCCCAGACAGCCAGTAGAGTTCTCAATACCTACAAGACAGGAACGAATCACGGGACAACACGCCATTTGTGTGGCTGCACCTCCATCAGGAGCAGCCCCGCAGGCGCAGCGCGTGCAGTGCCATAGGCCCCGTGCAGAGCTGCGGGGAACAGTGGGGGCAAGGACACGGATGCCACCTGGGACTTGCCTGTGGCCCTTCGCTGCCTCTCAGCCCCTGCTGTGGTGGAAGGGATTGCGGAGGTGAGGCTGAACACAAGCAGAAGAAGCAAGGGAGAAGTCTGGAGTGAGAACAAGGTGGTATTCCCAGACACCACCACCAAGCTGCCACCCTGCAAGACAGAAAGCTGAGGGCACTGCAGCCTTTATTTACCACCAGCTACTGAGACTCATTTCTCCCCTGGAGAGAGGAATCTCCAAGGATATTGGCCTGGAACAGATTGAAGCCCAGCTAGTAACAGTGCTGGAGAGAGGCACCTTGCCAGCCACAGCAGCCGGCAGAAGCCAGGGCACTGCAGGACACTGCACTCAAGCCAAGCTCGGCCCCCCCAGGAGACAGCACTGAGGGGAGGCTCTGCTCCTTCCACAGCCTGCTCATCACTTGCAGAGCTTCCTTCTCTGCCGTAACAGGACACTCCCCTAGCAGAGAGCCTGCACCCCAGGCATTGCCCAGACAAGGCAGTGGTACAAGGCACCTTGGTGGGAGCTCTGCACCTAAACACCGCCTGAAGAGCCCATCCCCAAAGATCACACAAGGGAAACCCAGGAGCCAAAGAAACAGGACAACCAACATATGAAGGGTCCCTCAATCCACCCATGTACTCACACTGGACATGTGTCTCGTCTTTTTCCAGAGCAAAAGACCATAAAAAAACAGGTATTGCTCCCTTTTGCCATATAGGGTCCTGCTGAAAAAGTGATTTTACCTCCTAACTTCCCTTACTCCCCGCAGGAGGGGAGTCAAGCACAAACAAAGCCATCCTATTCTGAGTTTCACTTTCACAAGTGAGTATTTTGGCTACAGGTAGATGAACACTCTCAAGGGGCTGGACTCTCACAACAGCCACATACCGGGGTGCAGCTCTGGCCACTGGGAGATACAGAGGCAACACCTGGAGCTCAGGATTTTAACAGGAGTGTGCACAAAGGGACAGCCACACAGCAACTGCTTGCACGTACACCATCAGCTGTAGAGGGCCCTGTACACCTGGGCTGTGTCTCATTTCTCACTCATGTCTACAAAGACAGAGGTAGCTATCTCTAATTACCAGACAGTTCCATCCCACCAAGAAAAGCCTTTCAATTAATCCAAGAATGGGTTGAGGAAGATGTCCCAGCTCTTAAAGCAACAGCTGCATCGTGCCTTGAGCAGACACAGGGTCTGTCATGTAGAACAGCTCCAAGAGTTTCTATTTCCAGAGCACGAGCTGCTATTTGGGTAACGGCTAAAGGAACAGGTGGCCAATGGACAAGAAGTTCTTGCATAGCTCTGGAGGTAAATGGACGATCAAATGCTAATATTATATCCCTGAAGCCACTGGGCTTGTATACAGAAGTACCTCTCTCCCAAGCTGCTGCCCCAGCCCAGGGGTTCCTCAGCACGGGACACCCCCTGTCGTGGTGGGAACCCTCTGCAGACATAAAGAGAGCTCAGCACAGGTGGGAAGGCTCAGGGCAGGGCCTGGGGAGACACAGTCCCACCGCAGCAGGGGCCTGGGCAGCATTCACAAACTCAACTCGTGTTGTGGGACCCAGAATGGAGAGATGTAAGGGATTTTGTTAGGGAATGGGACCAGATGTGACAACCTGACATAGGCTGCTGTGGATCCACGTCCCCAAGTCCATTCATCAGCAAGGCTAAGGATGTATTCCCAGGAGGCACGTGCGCACACAGCAATGCATGTGTGTAACACACACAGATCTCCATACACAGCCAGCCACACAGATCAATGCTCCTGTGAACACCACCATCATCAACAGCCTCCCCCTGTCCAGCCGAGCAGGGTGGAGGTCCCACAGTGGGAATAGGTGCAGTGTCCACTCAGTCCCAAAGGCACTCCAGCATTTACTCATATCGATGTCTGTTGGCCTCAGACACTGGAGCTGAGGGTCCCTGGCAGGAGCCCAGGGAAGGCTGTCCCTTGCTCTGAGTACATAACTCAAGTTTCCATCCACCGCTGTCCTGAGACAGGGTATTATTTTGGTTCCCCTAACCGACACTGCATCTCTGTGTTCCTCTGTGAGTGTGCAGACATGTTTGTTTGTTTAACCCTATAACCCGGCAGATATTTCTTTGCACAGCACAAACACAGCCTTGGCTTTCCCTCTGCAGCACCACTGTCCATGAGTCACCAGATCTAATTTAGCTGAGAACTGGGCTTGCTCCTCACAGAATCACAGAAAAGTCTAGGTTGGAAGAGACCTGCAAGATCACTGAGTCCAACCTCTGACCTAACACTAACAAGTCCTCCACTAAACTATATCCCTATATTCCTCCATATCCCTCCACTAAACCATATCCTGTTGCTACCCCCAGTGCAGGCTGGGTTGAACAGGATTGTTCCTCTTTGATTTCAGACCCTTCAACTCAACAGAGCTGTTTTGAAGCTTGCAGCTGCTCCTCAAAGGCCCATCTTCAATGGGCTCCAGAAGGAGAGTGCTGGAGTCAATAGCTGCTGAGGGCAATGGGCAGGCATAAGCTCAGCCCATCCTCTAATGGGGCAGAAGATGGGTTTCTAAAGCATCTGCTGCAGGCTGTGGCTAGAGCTCCCAGCAAACAGGCATGAAGCTGAGGCGGAGTCACCCCACAGCCACCTGCCAGCCTCAGCTGAGGTTCCTTCCCAGCAGCACCCCCCGACACACACCCAGTCTCCTCAGTAGGAGCTGTGTGTTCCTGCAGTCAGCATTTCTTGCCACGGAAACGTAGCCAGCTTCAGGAAATGTGGAGACAGAAAGCTGCCCCCTGGCATAAGGCGAATAGGGCAACAAAGGACAGCCCCCAGCTTCTGCCTATCTCCTTATGAGATGTGCCAGAAAATCTTAAGCACAGCGAGGCATCATCCTAGGATGTGATTTTCCTCCAAACACAAGCAGAAAAGTCCTTCTTTCAGGTAGAGTTCTGGTTATCTACTCCTTTATCTCTAGTGGGCTGAGACAAACACACCAACAGTGCTCTTCCCATGCAGTCCCCCACACCTGCACATGACGTAGCCCCTTCCTCACCCCCTCAGGAAGCACTCTCATGGGAAGAGATTTGTCTTTCCCTGGACACAAAGCCAAGCCACGCACTCTGCAAATCCTCCAGGCCCTCTGTCAAAGCAAAAGGGGACTCACCCAAAGGCCTGGAGTAGAAACTGGAGATGCAGGAAGAGGGCAGCAGTTGCAACACAGCTTGCTGCGAGTCCTGCCAGCAGGAAGGTGACGTGAGCCCTCTCCATCAGGGCCATCTTCTCCCAATCTCAGAGCTGCAGGCTCAAACCCTTTTGCTTATTCCAATGCACAGGAAGTCCCAGCAACACAAGTGAAGTTACTTTAACAATTAATTATGAGAAGAGCAAGAATCAGCACTTACTGGGATTTTGTTTGGATGCTGCTCTCGGATCTGCTGTACTTCTTTACAACGATCCACTGGAAGGAAAAAGAAGTAAAACAAGGAAGTTAGGAACATCAGACTGTGATAATTCAAGTCAAAATGAAGTACCCACCCTACAAGCTACAAAATGACAGGAAGGACATGGCAAAAGAAACGCAAATTCAGTGGGCCACTGCTTCACACTTTGCAGCAGTGAGACTGTCAGCGCAATCTCAGCTTCAGTGAGCAGACCTTTATGGCTTCTCACCACCACAATCGCCCCCCAAAGATGGGAAGTGCCACCCTGCCTGGTAAAACTAGCCAAAACACATGGAAACAAAGTGACTGAAATAGGACTGTAAGGATTATAAAGCTGTATTCCTAAATCCATGTGAGCAAACAGTTCGTAACCATCAGTGCCAGGCAGCAGCAGCAGCTTTAGGGTCTCAGCTCAGGCTCCTCGTGTCTCCTGGCTGCTTCCCCAGATGATTCTCCATCTGGGACTGGGTTTTAGCCATTTCCTTCTGCCTGCTGTGCACTTGCAAGCACTACTTGGCAGAGTGCCTCAGTCCTAAAGAGATATGCCTTGTCAAGTAGGACTCCTTCACCATCACAGACCTGCAGCTACAACACCTCTTGGCCTGAGAGAAAGTATTTCTAGACCTGCTGTGGAAACAGGGAAACAAATTTAAGCAAGGAGAAGGACCCACACGCTCTAAGATTTTTTTCCTGTAGTTACTCCCAGACATTCTAACACTTCTTCCTCCAGAGTTCACACTCAGTGACACATACAGCAGGCAGCACATAAAAGCATGCATACTTTTCGAGCTGACAGGAAAATTTCAATTCCTCTCTCCCCCACTGCTCTGCCAGAGGAACCTCCACTTTCCAACCCAATTCAAAACTGGAGGGTAGGGAAGCCGAGCAGGGTGCCAGCGGGCTGTGTGTCCTGCACAGGGACACGGCGGCCCTTGGACACAGGACCCGTCCTGGATCACCCTGCCCACAGCACCTGCCCCAAGCCTGGCCGCCTGCCTGTCAGTGCCTCCTGACCTGCCGGCGCTGAGGTAAGGGCAAGTGCAGGTGACTGTACTGTATTTTCTCCCCATAGGTTTTGAGCATTTCTCCTCTAACGACTCAATAAAACCTCGTTGCTTATAGATTTGGCTAGACACTACTTTGGGAACAGCCTGGAACGCTTTAGAGGCCACAAGGCTACAAAATCACCATATCACAGAAGCTTTTGAGCATTATTTTTCCCCTGAGAGGAAAACATCTCTCTGCTAGGAACAGCTACACCTGCCTACTATAGGGCTTCATGGGCTAGCAAGACAGCAAGATGATTTGGACTGAATGAAAAATTTGGGCATACTCATTTCAGCTTTCATGATTGGAGATGTGTTTCCTCGTGCTTCCGTTTCACCCTATCCGATGGTACAGGGCATACAGGGCATACCACGAAGGAGCCAACTTTCCCAAGGTCTCAGTCAATGAGGAGTTACACAGAAATCAGCACAGGTGATGCAGGTATGACAGCGCCCCATCGGGAGTGCACACCACCCAGGGGGAGCAGCCAGTTGGCACACATACTTAGACAACCTGACTGCTGTTGACTCAGATCTGCTGGGGACTCACATAGCCTGCAGAATGCTTTGTGTTTTTCCAGCTTCAGTATCCACACCCTCCTGCATCTCTCTGCATACTATAGATATGTTGCCACGTGGATGAGCTTCCTCAAAACAAGCAGGAATTTAGGGCATGAGCCATTAGCTCTAAAGTTCTCGCTAGTTGGAGCTACAGCTGCCTATTCACACCCTCCAAGACCTGCCACACACCCAGGGTCTGGTCCTTCTGCTCACAGGGGTTGGAGCTTTTGCAGCCTCTCTCATCCCGGAGGACCCTGCGGGACCCAGCAGATTGGCATTATCACAATGCAACGGCAGAATGTGCTGCCTTGCTCCAGGGGCCGTCCGTTTCAGAGTCTACCTTCAGGAAAGCAGTTCAGGGCAACCCCACCTAAGCTGTCCAGGTGCCTGAAGATGCAGGCAGAAGTCTCCAGGCCACACAAAGATCTCCTAAGGAGCACACGCAGTTCCCTCTTAGTCTTAATGCACCAATTACTTCCACAATTATCTCCTGCCCAAGTAGGGCTGGGAATAGGAAGAAGCCACCCTGCACCAAGCCCTGCACAACAGGGTCATTTCTTTGTGCACAACAAAGGTGGATGTGGAGCCTCTGCCTCAAGAAAGCATCCTCAACACCCTGCAGCAAAGAACGGCTAAATACTACTATCTTTAATTTAGCTCACATGTGGTCTAATTAAGTAAATCACATGAATAAAGAGAAAACAGTAAGAAGGGATGGAGCAGGGATCAGGAGCGTGCAGTGGCCGTTGACAGGGGACAGCCCAGCACCAGGCCATGCAGGGCACTGCCAGCAGGCAGCTTCCCTCCCCTTCTGCCAGCAGCGTCTGCAGTCACACTTCACATGCTGCAGGTCTGACCTTACAAGCCTTGTTCTTCTCCTGAATTCTAGTTGTGCTAGTTGAGGTTAAGACTTTCCCCTTTGCTGCAGCGCCTGGCTACAGTCGAGCTTTGGCTGATAGGTGAACGAGAGCTGTTTACAGGACCCAGCCCATAGCCTCATTTTTCCTCTGGTCTCTCCCCTCCACAAGGACAAGCCAAACACCTCCCTGCACTCTGGCAGCTCAGGGACTCGAGCCGGGGGGGCAGGGGAGGGGGACAAAGGAAATAAGGCCTTTATTTCGAAAGGGCTGAGCAAAAGGAAAAAAAGGGCAGACACCCAGCAGAGGGGAGAAGCGCTGCCTCGGCTCCCAGGTGCAGGCACCGTTCATCAGCCACGAGGGGAGCCAGGCTCCTACTGCCAGGATGCAAAAGCTCAAAATGGCAGTAAGATAAAAACCACGCTTTTTATTGGCTGTTCCTGAAAAAAAAAAAATCACTGCTAGGGCCTATTGAAAGACGGGAGTATTTTTGTAGCAGTGCATATGCCAGGAAAATTGCCTCTCTCTCCTCCAACTGCTGTTTCAGCTGTTAAGCACGAACAGCAAAGCTTGCAGATTGTCCCAAGCATAGGAATCTCTGCTGTTTTCTTGAATGAGGTCCTTCCCAAGCTGTTCTCCCACAGATGTGGACATACAACATCTCCCATGGCAATATAGGATGAGACCATTATGCCAGTTAAGGACAACAGTGGAAAATTTTACAACTTTCAGAGCACGAACCTGTTTGTCAGAAGAGCCCAGGAACTCTGGCTATGGGACACAGGGCTCGGCTGTGCTGAACACCACGCAGACACGGGAGGAAAGGACAGCCCTGGGTGTGCAAGAGCTTAATCGGACAAAAGATACAGATGGTGGAACATAAGGAGAACACATGGCAAATTCTCCAACAGCGCAGTTGCATAAGGGGCAGCTTTTTTCAGGGGACAGCAGACGAACTCGGTGACCAGCTCTGCTGCCTGTGACCAACCGTAACGCTGCGACTTGAATTTGAAAACACCACCTGCACGTGCTATCAACATGCTGCAAGGTCAACAGCACCCGAGCTGAGCAAGAGCACTCAGGAAGCCCCAGGGCTGTCTCTGCCACCTGCAAGGCACTCTGCCAGCCAGCGTGGGGCTGGATCTGCCTCACATCTGAAGCAGATGCAGAAAACCAACACGTTTCCCCAAGAAGCTGCTGTGCTCAGTCCCAGGGCAGTGCTGCTCGAGCATGGTCCTCCCGCCAAGGGATCTTCTGCAAGGAGGGAGGAATTAGATAGTCTGAAATAAGGATGCATCTGGGATGAGCTGGCAACTGCCAAAGACACAGGCAAGTTATGCAGGTCATTCCAGACGAATGTCAGATATTTACGCAACATGCTGCCCTAAGGCCTGACACCTCTACCTACCAGGAAATGCACCCCTGTTTATCTGCATGGCTCACACCACAGCTAACCTGCCCTGTCCCTGCTTGGTGCTGGAGAGCTCAGTCTCAAGCCCGTGGCACTGCAGGAAGAGCAAGGGGAGACTCCCACGTCCAGGACTGGAGGTTGAAGCTGGTGAGGCCAACCCTGCCCCAAGAAGGCAGTCCTCGCTGCTGAAAAAGGGCCATTGTCCCAGGCCACGTGGGACAGCAGCATTACAGCAACTTGGCAATGATTGTGATCACTGTTCCTAGCTTTCTTCTTTTGTCTGCAAAGCTGGGGGCCTCTGGACGGGTGGGAGGACTCGGGACAAAACCCACTGTTTTGAACTTGCTGTCCAACACGAAGCGTGTCTCTGCGACATGGTGCAGGTAGAGGGCTATGCTCCACTGCCACTGAAAGGCTTCAGAGGCAGAGCTTACAAATAGATTAAACAGGAATCACACTCCATTTTCCTAGTGGTTTCACAATGTGAGCGTGATTTTGAGCCTACCTCCAGGGAGGAGCATTTGTACCTGTGGTAAGGGCTCAGCTCATCACCAAGCAGAGCCATGCAGCAGCTGCTAAGTCTAAACTCACGCCGTGAGACTCGATCCCTGATCGCACAGCTCTGTGTCCCCCTGCCATGGAACACGCAAGGGGTGCGCCAGGCCTCCATCGCTCAGAGGGGGCAATTCAGGGCCTCTCCTCCCTGCAGCTGCCGAGGGACACCCCCAACACAGCGGTGCCAGCGCTGCGTGCTCCAGCACACAGCAAAACGAGGAGAGCCGGAGAAGTCTGGAGTCACATCATTGTGGCGCGATGGGGGGCGTTATGAGGAAGACACAGCTCTGCTCCACACACACGGACAGCCTCGCGGCAGGCCTGGCACAGGGGACCAGTGAAGATGCTCCTGTACCTCCTTGTGGAGCCCACCCTCGAGAAGCTGCGTGCTGGCCAAGAGAAGGGGCCCTGCTACACTGAACAGCACTGCAGGGGCCTGGGCCCTCGACCTCCCCTCTCCACTTACAGCCCAGGGGCAGCTGGAAGCATCAACCTGGATGCCACACAGAGGATGGATGTAGTGTACTCAGGAGAAGAAATCACTGTCTTGTTACATCAGACCAGATGTCTTCTCTTCCCGTCAGATGAAGTTAACCAAGTAGAGGCTGTTGTTTCTCAACAAGCTTTAGTGCACCCTTGCTGCAAAATGGCACTGAGAAGCCAATAGCTCTGCTTCCAGGAACAGGGACTGTGTAAAAAGCACGAGAAACAGAGAAGGAGAAAGCAGATGTTGAAAGCTTCTCCCCTGAGCATGGGGGGCAAACAAGTCATACCTTCTGTGCCATGTTTGGATTGTACACACTGTGTTTACATCAGTGCTCCAGATAAAGAACTGGCTTTTTCACTCAATGTTTAGTCACAGTTTCACTAGCCCTGGAAAAAGGACAACAAGTTCCCTTCTTATGAGCAGCCAGAAGGCTGTCCTCTGCAAGGGCTTTTCTCTGCCTTTTGTTTGTTCTCTGCACTCCCGAGCCTCTAGGACAGCAGGAATGTACTCACATTTCTCAGAACCACTCAGGACGCTTCAAGTTGCTCAAGCAAAGGACTGGCCCTCCCGACAGCCACAAGGCAGAACACATCTGTGCACGAACAGAGAGATTTTGCAGAGGCTGGGTCACTGCTGTTTGCACACAGGCATGCCTGGATACGCAGAGATTTGCAGGGCCTATTTGGGGAGACGTGCCAGGCACAAGAGGCTCGGATATATTCCTTTGTTTTCCCTCAAAGCCTATTCCCAAACCGCCTTCAAGACAAAAGGCATCAAACGATGCCCCAACCACAGCCAGTGGTGTGTACACACAGTGGGTCGGCCGCAGGTGGTGGCACGAGCAGGGTGATGTCCCAGGAGACCTGCAGGGCTCTGGTGGCAGCGGTCCCCCCATGACTGGCAGCGGAAGGCAGGCTGAGGCCAAGGGCCATCACCAGGCCGTGGCCACAGCTGAGCAGTGGCAGAGGCGAATTCACCGGTCCAGGACTCATTGAAACCTCTGCCCTTCTGGTTCGAGGGGTTATCTTCAGTTTTTGTAGTGAAGGAAGTATCAAGTAAGGACCAAGCGACACACAGGCCTTATTATTCCTGGCTGCCAGTTGGGAACTTTATATATATATACGTATTATATATATATATACATATAAAATAAATATTTGCAGTCTGTACATATCACTAGCATTTGTTTTCAACGTGTTAACTCCTCTTGCACAAGTATTTTTGTCAGTGCTGTTAATCAACCCCATGTCAGATCACGTCACAGAACATCCTCAGCGATTAATACAAGCAGGCAGAGGCCACCAGGCATCGAGGTGAGACAGCAAACCTCACTTCAAGGAGCTCCATCTGTTAACGCACAGCTGCGAGAGCATGAACGCTCAAAGCACAGAGCGTGAGGACAAGCTGACCCTGCAACCAACCTCGGACCAAGACCAGGATGTTTTTCTAAGTGACTCAAAACAGGCATGACAAGCACAGGACGGCGCATGGCAGAGACAGTTCATCCACTGGTGGTCTTTCAACTGATACAAGCTTGGCCAGCTTATACTAGGTGAGTCCCCAGAGAAGGCAAAGCTTTATTTTTCCCTGGAGCCAAGCGGAGAGGGAATTCAGTTCCACATGCTGCTCTCATCAATTGCTGCCTTTTCTTGTAAAGAGAAGTGCGTTCCCAGATCTGAAGGCAAGTCTCCCAGGGAGCTGAATCCAGGATGGGAATATTCAGCATGTAGAGGCTGAGGTCAAACCTCAGTCTGTCACCCTGCCAGGGGCTCCAGGACACACACGTACGTCTCCTTGCAAAGTGCCTCAATATCAACAGGATGCCAGGGCACGAGGCTGGCTCGCTACGAGACCTGAGCTCGGCTGACCGGCCGGTGAGGTGGAAGGTCCACGTCCATACTCACACCGCGGCGAAAACAAAGTCTGAAGCTTGCTGGCAGTCTCTCAACAGCAGGGCAGCCGCTGCAAAACAATCCCTCTGAGAACAGTGGGAGGCATCACTGCCACCTAACCCGCTGGAGGACGCGCACTCCTCACAGGATGTGCGATGGTGTCATCGGGTGGCGGCATATGTGGCTGCAGCCAGGACACCCTGTTCCTTTGCCACAGACCGCTGCTTTGTTCTGGAAACTGTTTTGAACTCCTGCAATGGCCCTGACTAAGCAGAATACAGCAGCCTCGGCATCCCCAGAAAGGATTAGCGTGGGGGAGCTGAGGGTCACCACCAGATTTTACCCCCATGCATCCGGACCAAAGATGCCCTGCTGCAGATGTGCCAAGGGCTGGATCAGCTCACAGCACCTCACCCTCTCACAGTGCTTCGGATCACGGGGAAGCCTCTCCGTGCCCTCAGCATGCCTCCAACCTTTGGTGTTTCTCATCCAGTTCCTTTTTCAAGTCCTCAACCAAGATGAGCAGGAATCCGGAAAATTTATTCAGAATAGACACCAGACAAAGCAGATGAGCAAACAGAAGAAACTCAATGGAAAAACAAATCTCGATATCAAAACTACAAGGAGAAAACAGGCACTGAGAAAAGCAGAGTCTTCACTAAGAGGTGGCAGACCAAGACCTAAGCAAGCCAATTGCTGTGAAAGCAAGCAAACCGGAGCCTGGGCAGCTTTTGTAAACAGCCATATTCCTGACCCTCCCTTGTCTGTTTTTTGGGTTGTTTTTTTTTTGGAACTGTTCCACTTCTCTAAAGTTTTAAAGCCTTAAAAATTAAGCCATTCTGAGGGTACAGTGTCCCTGGAAATATTTTCCATCAGCCCTCTCCAACTGCATTGTAAACAATCACTTCCTGCTCCTGTTGTGTAATGATTTGAAGATGAAAACAAGCTGTATTTACTTTCTCCAACCGAGCAACTCCAGCCCTGACCCAAAGCAACAGCGTGGGCTGCCAGGCCTCCTCCTCCTTCCCCTCCTCCTGGCTGAGCTCTGCAGAGCAGTCAGCTGAGGGAGCAAAAGGGCAGAGGAAAGTACACAGAAACAAGCAGCACAGGCGGTTGCCAGCACCGAACTCCCTCACCCCCCCCCCCCTTTCCCTCCCGGGCTATTTTAATCCCGCTTTCTTTTAACTGCTCTGAGCCTCAGATTTTGTTTTCCTTCAGGTTTGCACAAAGTCTGAGCAATGTGGAAAGGCACAAGCCAGACTCTTGAATGCAATAAGCTGATTCTCACCTGTTCGGCAATAGGTAGTTACCAAGGGTTTGATTTAGAGCTTTATTGTTTTTAATAAATAGCTTAGGAGAGTAGAGTACAAGACAGCAGTGAGCCAAGCAAGCATCCCGTGGGCACCCAGACCTGATTTTTGTTTGTGAACGTTTACTTGGATGGGTCTGTGCAGCCTGAGGAGGCTGGGTAAGTGTTCAAGGCTGAAAGGGTTGTGACAATAAATTGCCAGATGGGTACAGTTTCCGATAGAGCAGCGAGGGGCTGGCTCAGCACTTTGGGAGGAAAAAGCTCCAGTTTTAAAGCCTCGCATAGGAAACATGCCCCAGCCAGCGCCTGGCCAGCACCTGACACCCACTTTCCTGCCTGGCACCAGCAGCCCTCGTGCGGGCATCGCCTGGCGGTAACACCCTGACGACCCCTCCCTGCTCAGGGCGTAACCGCCAGAAACACGCGTGTTCCCCAGCGTCAGCTGGCAGAGGTCAGGAGAAGCAGCAGCTGCTGTTCCAGCGGGTTTTACCATCTGTTCGGCAACCAGGCCCTGCGCCTTCCACGGCAGCCTCCGCCTGCCCCTGCCTGAGCGAACGGCGCCCGGGAGGCGAGGGAGGAACCTGCGGGACTCAGAGCTCGGGGGGCCGCAGCGGGGCCTGCAGCGGCCCGGCCGGGGCGAGAAGCGGCTCCCCGGGGCTCTGCGGGGCGCGGCGCGGCTCTTCCCTCCCCTAGGGCCCGGAGTCCCCAGCCAGCCCCCGCTCCGCTCGCCCCCCGGGGCCAGCCCGCAGGCCCGGTGGCCGCGGGTCCCCCAAGCTCGGCCCCGGCCGCCGCCCCGCTCCCCAGGCGGCCGCCTCCCACCGCACACGACCGGGCACCGGCGGCCAGGCCGCCCCCTGCGGAGCCGTCCCCGCGGCTCGGGCACCGGGCGGGGCTCACCGAAGGCGCGGCGCTGCTTGAAGGGCCGGTCCGAAGGCATGGCGGGACCGAGCCGGGACGCGAGTGCCAGCGGCGGCTCCGTGCGGCGGGGGCTGCGGCGGAGCGCGGCGGTGACGTCACCGCGGC
>CM021784.1:1582472-1671131 GCA_011076525.1 Nettapus auritus
TTAATTTTTATTTTTAATGCTGACCGTTGTCACCTATTTACACAAAAATATTTAACTATTTGTTTATATATTTATTTATTTATATATTATTTTAAATATTTAAGTATTTTCTCCTTGCAGGGTTTACCCAACAAAGGAAACAAATTACTTTCAGGGCTAAAACAATGGGCACTTCCTGCTCACACAAAGTAACCGGATATTGATGAACAAATGCGAGGCCTTCAGGTTCACTGCTCTAAGTAAGATACAGGCAAAGACGTCCACTTCCAAAATACATCCAATGTAACCAGAAAATACATAAGCAGAAGTAGTGATGTTGACTTTGGGCAAGCTGATTATCTTTACAGACTGTGTGCCCAGGTGAAGGATTTATTACTATTGTTACAACGTGCTAACCCCTTTTTGAAGGCACGAGGAACACTTTCAGTGATTCGATCTCTGATTTTATCCATGCAGACCAGGTTACAGGACCGGGGCCATAATTCCACAAAATGTTATTTATACACCTTGAGTGGGAGAAGACACCGATGCATGGGAGCTCTGGAGCTTCTCAGCATGTTACTGTACTTACATAAATAGGTCATGGTTGAAGGAGGGTTTTTATTCCCTCCAGCTTTCCAGAAAAATCTTGCATGCAACTTGTCTGAAGATCTACAGATTCATTTCTGCAACTCCAGCTTTTGTGGTCCTAAAGTGTTATCGCCTCCCTTCCTCTACTAGAGGCCTCAAGCGCTGCTGCGCACAGCCCAGAGCCGTACCTCAAGCTTCACAAACTTTTCATTGACTTGTGTTTTTTTTCCTTCTTCTTGTCTTTGCAGCAGGTGCTTCCTCTCCCTTCAGATAGGGCCCCGTGAAAACCCACTTCTCAGACAGCACGTTAGGCCAGTCTCCAACCATAACACAAAGCAGCTTGAAGGCACAGAGCACAAAAGTTATTCAAGCCCACCTCTGAATCTGGCTAGGAAAGAAAAGACTAGAAGTGCTCATTCTTCTGCTCTTCCTCAATTTGCTGTTGTCAGTACTCTTACCATATGAACGACTAGGCCCAGACTCAGCAAATACAGGACAAGCAAAACATCACCCAGTCTCCTTTGACCTCATTAAGGTAACTTAGGAAAAGCGAAGTCCACCTCTAACTTGCATGCAGAACTGCTTCCAGCCAGACCATTTTGTCTTTGATGCTCCTGACCCAAGTAAGACACTTTTTCTCCATAATAACTATCTAAATGGGGGTACTTACTCTTCAGCTTGATTCACAACCTTTAAAAAATTAAATAAAATGAATGAACTTGGAATGCTAGGCAGCACTAACAAGGCATTAGCAAGGCCCTGCCCTTACCAGTTGGATATGACACGCCTCCAGAGAGTTCAAAACAAGTTTCATGACCCCTTTACTCAAGTCCCTGAGTATATTTTAGCCAGATTGCTACCAGTCCTTGGAGAGGAAAAAAACAAGTCAGCATATGGCAGGAACTCTGTGATTTCACTGGAAGTTTATGATCTCAGTGCAATGCAGAAAGTGTGCATCTTTGTTTTGTAATAGGGTTATTTATTACAGATTGTTCCAAAAAGGGGAGGGGGGCAAAAACCCAATACCCTTAACTCAGATGTGATACAGAACCATTAGTAGGATCGTTACCCTTGAGGAAGTGTCCAAAAGAATGCAGGACTCTGCAGAAATTCTCCTGTTTTGAAAAGAGCAACATTGCCACCTGCTAGGGGAAGTCAAAGCACATGAGCAGGTCACTGCCTCCAGGGAAACATTCCTCTGGCTATGAACAACAGAAGATAAAGGAGACAACTGAAGTCACATTTTTCTTCTGCGCTGCTTCATTATTCAATTATTATCCAAAGATTTCAGCTTGTTGGTGATCATTTTTTTGGAGACAACATTCAAATCATAGCAGAGAACATGCTTTATACAAGCTGCTGTGTATCAGGAACTACTCCAAATGCAGAGTGTGATTTCAGCCCCTATTCACTGATTTGATGATACGGCTCAAACCATGATTCAGTAACAGAAGTGAAAATACATGCTACGTGAGTTACTGTACTGGGTCTGGCTGGGATGTTAACTTTCCCTGCACTTGTAGCTAGAACAGCAGTGGTATCACACCAGTGTTGTGTCTGCTGCTGAGCAGGGCTGGCACAGCATCAGGACTTTCTCCAACCCTCCTGGGGGGTGGGCAAAAAGTGAGAAAGAAACATCACCAGGGCAGCTGACCTAAACCAACCAAAGGATATTCCATACCGTATGGTGTCACACTCAGCAATAAAAGGTGGAAAAAGGAAGAAGAGGGGAGGGGTGGGCTTTCGTTGCAAAAACATCTGTCCTCGCGAACACCGGCTACGTGCGTTGAGGCCCTGCTTCAAGGACGTGGTCAGGCATCGCTCATTTGTGGGAAGTAGAGAGTAATTTATTTCCTCTGCACTTCCATACAGCCTTTACTTGTTTTGCTTTGCTGTTCCCTTTCCCCCTTCCTTTTTCCCTTTCCCTTTTTCCCTTTTTTTTCCCCTTTAGTTGAATTGTTAATTAACAATATTTCCTTAATATATATATATTTTTCCCTTTAATTAAATTATCCTTATCTCAACCTGTGAGTTGTTCTTTCCTTTACTTCTTCCCCTCCTCCTCCTCTGAGGAGGAGTGAGAGAGCGGTTGTGGTGTTCAGCTGCCCAGCACGGTAAAACCACCCCAGTTACCTGTCAGATTTCTAGGACTAGGAGATGGCTGTTTACATTAGTCACTTAGCATAAAATGCGATTGCAGGGCTACACCAATGTAGCGTGGTCAGACACCTGCTTATGGGAGAAACAGTTCATGAACAGAGCAACAGCCGACACTGAATCACCGTGATGACAGCTGAGATGCCCAAAATACTGACAAGTGCCCACAGCCAGGTGCTGCAGGACCGACCACTTTATATAATTATAAGTTAAAAATGTGGTTCTCTTCCAAAAAGCATTTCTGGCCGTCACGGTCATAAACACTAACTAAAAAAATAGGAGCAATTTATAAATTAATGGCCAAGTCTGAAAACACACAAAAATGCAAAGCACTCAGGTTACCTTAGCTGTTTGAGTCACCATACACACCCCATACTTTGTGCTCTGAAATCCAGAAAAACATCCAAGTCAACAACAACATTTCTACTAGTCTCCAAAACCACACTGCAGCCAATCGCCTGGATTATTCCTCAACATGCTGAGATCAGCCACAAATCCCAAGTTTGTTCCTTTGTGCAGAATCGGACAGTTATCACACATTTCCAAGCACTGCTCACAATTTTCAGAAAGCAGGGGTAAGCCCAGGACACGCACTTTTGCTAACACCGATACACCAGTCAGGAGCGATCACTCACCAGCACAAGAAAGAGCATTTCCTAATAAAACTGCAGTTACTCCGTTCAGGTTTTCTCCCTAATTGTATGGCATGTTCCACACACGTAGGCTGTCCCTCTTTGCTCAGGTGCACCTTAGGAGAAATCACCTCTCACACTGACAAATCCTCCCATCCCATCGCTTCTGGTTGCGGCCACGTGTGCGAGGAGGCTGCTGCCCAAGCAGGCAGAAGAGCTCGCTGAAAGCCCCTCCTGCTCCCAAGGAGCCTCAGGAATGAGGGGGCTGTCTGGGCGCTGCTCCCTCCTGAAGCAGTTCCCGGGATTGAGCTACTCGAGGACACAGGGGAAAAAAAAAAAAGCAGCACAATACAATATGCGTGATTTTTTAATCTGGGCTATGATGTTCCGCACATCACTAAGACAATTTCAGTACAAGGCGGAGTCGCGTCTGTCACACGTGGCACACATCTTCAATGTACACGTTTTGCACAAATCCTTGAGCTCTGCATGCACATACAAGACTTTTTCAAGGCTACAAAAAATAACCCCTTTATTATTTTGGAGGAACCAGGTGAGCATTTTTGTCCTTAACAGCCATTAACAAAAAAATTACCAAAGCAAGATACCAGACTGAATCAGCTACTGAAGTGTGAGAGCCCAAGAGCTCCCACAGGCAGCGTTAATGGCCTCACCCAGTCACAGCACATCTCTGTTCCGAGACAAAAGAGGAAGACGGGAAAATGCTCCAACATATGAGGCAATTATAAGTACGTAGCACATGTATTTAAAATAAATCACTGCTCAGAGAAAGCACAGAGTGGTAAGAATAGTCCTATGAAGTTCCTACTTTTTGAAGAAAAATCTCAGCCAATCATGACAATTAAAATCCTTACAAGAAAAGGGAAACAAGACAAAAGCAAGCACTGATGACACTTTTTAATTTAATATGACCAGCTACTTTTCCAAAGTAACTTGCAAAACCAACAGAGAGAACAAGAGGATAGGCAGGTTCCATATTTACAGTAGTTCAAAAGTAATAGTGTAAAAGATTAACTCAGTTGTGACAGCAACATGGAAATGTACAAAGAATAATTTTTAGAACATTATTCGATTTTTTTTTATATTATCTTAACTATTAAAAGAATCTGCTGCATTTTTTACTGCTTAAGTCACCTGATTCTAATTAACCAACTCCTCCTCAAAATGACTTGTGATAACAAAATAAGCCACTTTTTTCTGTTTGTAAACAACAGAAACATTTGCTTTTGTTTTTCCAGACATTACTGAAGTGGCACAGCCAAGTTAACGCTAATGCTCTACTCTTTACCATTAAATTAAAAAATAATAATAATAAAAAAAAAAGGTTGGGCAAAAGGGGGAAAAAGCAGACCAAGTTAGTGTAATCATTCAGTCGGATTCTGGATGACAATCAGGAAGTAGTCCTTATCTGGAACAGAAAAGAAAAAATATTCTTTCATTGCTGATATTTGTTCACAGCTAAAGAAACACATTCCTGCAGCTAGCAAAAGTAACTTTCAGCATTTCTCCATATCCCACCACTATGCTGTTGGAACTACTGAGTCCTGACATTAATCCTCAATAAGCAGAACAGGTTTGACATGTCAGAGCACTTATTTCAAGTCTTAGGGAGGAGAAGTCTCAACTTCAGAAACTTCATGCTCACAAGCCATTTGAACGTAACTTCATGTGCGCCTAAGAAATAATTGTAACTGGCACATAAAATAATTTAGCTAAAATAGGTGGTGCAAGACAATGATTTCCTGTATGTCACAGGCAGACTGCTAGGCTGAAGCAGCTGTAGATATATTTGTTCAGGAGCAATGGTTATTCCTCTTCTTCCATACGGAAAGCTGCATATTGGAAGTTGCCCAGCACAAACCCCACAGCCTCTCATTCTCAAGCGCTGCCCTCTCCAGTCCCCACAGAGCAGCCTGCTGGAGCTGCAGTCCTCTTCTTTGCACCCCCGATCAGCACAATCCCACAACAGAGCAGATGGAGTATGAAAGGCACAAAGCTGCATTCTTGCCATGTTAATGAGCCACACTCACTTAATTGCTTCCCATCTCATAATTTGATGAAATACTGAGGGCACCTCCTGAAGAGAAGGCGGCTGTGCTCCACGGCTCAGGAGTACACCTGCCCCACGCCACCTTCCCTCTTTTAAGCCAAAGAGGTGGGACGTGTCAGCATGCCGGGATGGGCTATGCTCAGCTGTTGGGGAGCAACAGGCAGGGCAGGGGCGTTACACCATGCATACGGGAGATGAGACCCAGCCCTGCTGCTGAGGATAACGTGGCAGAGAACCTCTGGTTGAGGATTAAGGGGATGAATGGCAAAGCAGGTATCGACAGGGGGTTCTAATATTGACTGTCAATCCAAGCGTGGACGAGCCCTATAAGCAATAGGGGGAAATCTTGCGGTCAGTTGACCTCGTCCTTATGGGAAGACTTCAACTTCCCATACACACTGGGAATTACAGCAAGCAAGTCTGGGACATTCCTAAAGCACGTTAAAGATAACTTCCTGCCACAAGTACTGCGTGAGCCAAGTGGGAAAGGACGACAGGGAAGGCCTTAGGGGAACTGTGACAATATGTGGGCCGTCTCTGCCATCGTGTTCATGAATTAGGTGAATCCAAAATTTTTGCTGAAATGAAGTAAAAGGTCAGCACTGGACTTTAAGAGAGCAGACGAAGTTCCTCCAGGAGCTAATTAGTAACGTCCCCAGGAATGTGCTTCAGTGGGTTTAGCGGTCCATGAGAGCTGGTCACTTTCTAAGAACCACTCCTTTAGCCCAGGAGCAGGCAATCCCATTGTGTCACAAGTAAAATAAGGGGGGCAGGAGACTTGGCTGAACATGGAACTCCTCTTGGAAGTTGGGCAGAAAAAGAAACTACATGATGACTGGAAGCACAGTTAGGCCTCGCAGGGAGATGACAAAGCTGCAGTTCACAACCACAGGGAGAAAAACGAGAAAAGCCAAAGCTCAACCTGAGTTGATGCTGGACAGCGCAGTGCAAGACAACAAAAACAGGCTTTTTTAAGAACATCAACAGCAAGAGGAGTCTAAGGAAAACATTGTGCTAATATCTGATGATGATGGTCACCTAACTAATAAGAATGACAAAAGGCAGAGCCATCTAATGCCTTTTTTGCCTCCAATTTTGATAGTAATGATACATCTTAGACTTACCAGCTGATACAACTGGTCCCTTACAAATTCAGTACTCGAGTCCATGGGGCTTGACAGGATTCACCCCACAGTGCTGAAGGAATTAGTGGACATTATAGCTGGACCCCTTCCAACAATTCACCGAAGGTTGCGAGAACCTGAGGAGATCCCTGCTGACGGGAAGGTAGCCAACATCACACACAGCTACAAAGGCACGAGAGAAGACCCAGGAAGTAACAGCCTGTCAGTGTAACTGGCGTTCCCCAGGGCTCATTTCTAGGGCCAGGCCTGTTCAACATCTTTATCAGGGATCTGCCGGCAGGAGCGGGACGCATCCTCAGCAAGTCTGCTGATGGCACCGAACTGGGAGGTGCTGCTGACTCCCTGCAGAGGCCTCGCAGAGGGATCTGGAGAGGTGGGAGCACTGGGCAGTCAACAAAGGGAAAGGCCGGGTGCTGCCCCTGGGATGGAGCAGTGCCGGACACGGGCACAGCCTGGGAGACGCGTGCCTGGAGAGCAGCTCAGCAGGATGGGGCCTGGGGGTTCTGAGGACAACGGCTCAGCAGCGAGCCCTGGCAGCCAAGGGGGAAAACATATTTTGGGGTGCGTTAAACACAGCACGGCAGCTCAAATGAGGTGATTGTCCCTCTGTTTTCTGTCAGCGGGGCCTCGCCTGGAATACTGTGTGCAGTTCTGGGCCCCACGGTAAAGCTGTTAAGGTCCTTGAAAGCGTCCAGAGGAGGGCAACAAAGCTGGATAAGGGGCTGGAAGGCCTGTCCTGTGAGGAGAGGCTGAGGGCACCTGGGTGGTGCAGGCTGGAGGAAGGAGGCCAAGAGGCGACCTCGCTGCTCTCTGCAGCTTCCCGAGGAGGTGCCGGTCTCTGTCCCCTGGGGACCGATGGCAGGATGTGCGGGAAGGGCACAAAGCTGTGCCAGGGGAGGGTCAGACTGGGCATCGGGAACATATTCTGGACTGTGAGGGTGGTCAAAGGTTGGAAGAGGCTTTCTGGCAAGGTGCCACACCTGTCAGTGTTCAAGAGGCATTTGGATAATGCCCTCGATAACATGCTTTAGCTTTTGGATAGCTCTGAAGAAGTCAGGCAGCTGGATTCAAAGATCTTTGTAGGTTCCTTCCAACTGAACAATTCTAATTCAGAATTCTTGATCAGAATATTCATTAGACTGGTTTGTTTTATCGCTTAGTCAGCTGCTGAACTGAAATTGCTCTCAAAACATATTCCTTTCTGGTTCTTGTGGTTTCATATTGAAAAACACAAAGCACGAGAAACTGCAAGCTCTTCTGCATGCTCCCAAATGCTATTTAATCCTTTCTACTGTTATGAAAATGAAATGAAAACTGATTTCCCACATTAAAATATTAAAAAGCAAACTTAAGGTCAGTGATAAAAGTCTTCAACTGAAGAAATTAAACAAGGACAAACTCTCTGGAACAGAACAGAGTATATATTACAAAGAACAGCAGCACGCAGAACTCATTTCTCAGGCTCAGGCTCTACACCACAAAATAAGCAACACCCAACTATGGCAAATCCCACAAGAAAAGCACTCTGCTGGATTCTCTGATGCCTGAGTTCGCCCCACTCCCTCTTACCTGGTGCAACCATGATTTCATTTTTCTTGGAGCGGATCCGCAGGAACGTGAGGTCATTTTGGGGATCAATGTCTCGCACAGTGCTCCTTGCCTTCATGATGAAACTGTGCATGAGGCCCGCATACTGAATCGTTGTGGAGTTGTCCATAGTACTTTTGATAGGAATACCTGCAAGAAGCCACCACGGGGACAGCAAGGGTCAGTAACAAAACTCCAGAACTACCTCTCCTTTGGGTATCACCACATCCAGTTGTTGTGGCCATTAAACCTATGCACATGTTATGGCTGTAACAAGGAAACGGGATTAGGAGCGTTCTTTTTAAGGCTTGAAAGAAGAATGTGAACAGAAATAAGATGCGCAGAGGCCACGCTCTGTAACCACAGCTGCAGATGAAAAGTACTGTTTACCTCTAGTCGTATCAGTGATTTGCTTTTGCTTTTTCAGTTACTCACTTGAGGTGTAAATTTAGAAATAAATAAAAACAAAACCAAGCATTTTAGGGGGAGAGTGGAAATATCACCATTCCGGGTTTGTTTCCTGATGGGGGACAGCTCATCGTTTCAGACAGATTCCTGAATCTCACAGCTAAACAACAGTCAGGTAAGCTAGGCTGGGATCGGTGCTGATTCTAGGGGACACGAGTAGCTGCACTGCACAGATACAAAGCTGAAGCTTTTAGGCACAGCCGTAACAACTCCTGCAGTCCTGCAAGGTTCAGCTCCTGTGCACCAGCCAAGAATGCAGACACAACGCACAGTTTGGCCAGAGCCTTCCCTCCTTTGTACTGCTGCCACCCATCAGATGCATTTCCTCATAAAAAGCCAGCCAAAACTCAGCTCACATATCAAAAGGTTGATGCAATAGCCTGCTACCATGGCAGAAAAAACGCAGCATTGTATGTTCAAGTAAGCATACTTCAGCCTGGAGAGCACAAACCATTATTAACCATCATGAAAAAGCAGCAAGCAGGAGCACAAACTGCATAACCAAGGGTTAAGTAGGCACTGATCCCATCTTCAGTATATTTACACATAGCTGCTACTTGTCATTTTTTCTAAGGATTACTTCTAAGAAATATTCATTTTAAATCGATAATCACACACTTTTCACAAGCTGGGCTGCCCACAGTGTATTTGGAGTGCTCTGCACAAGTCTGCTGTGTTGGATCCTTCAGTGGCTCCAAAGAGAGGCAACTAGCTTATGAGTCCCATGAGGCCGTCAGCAGGAGACAGCAGGTGTGCTCCTCATGTGTGCCGTGGCATTCCGAACAGGGACAGCAGCAACATTTCAGATGTCACGAGAACTTGCACTGCTACCCATAGGAGCATCTCAAAAAGGTGAGGCTCTGACAGACCAGTCCTCAACACTGGCATGGCACATGCAAGCTTTTGTGATTCCAGCTTCATTTATTTCCTAAAATAATAAAGTGAGCTTGCAGAAAACCAGAAAAGGAGATTCATTTTCTCTTGTAGCCAATTATTTATCTACTTTGACTACAGTAAAGTGTTTGCTAAGGAGAGACTTTAACTGCAAGCAGCGCAACCAGCGGTCCTTAAACTACATGCTCAGAATAAGTTCCAACCTCAGGAAGCAGACTGACACAATACCTTCAGAATTAACAACGATGATTCCTTGCACTCCTTTTTGGCTCTGAATTCGCTTCAGTGTTTCTTCCACCTCAGCCTGCAAAAACAAAGCACAAACCGAAAGATCACAGCTTCTGTTTGGCTTCACCTAACGCTTTGTAATAACGAGCCTGAAAGTAAAACAGCACAAAGATAATTCAGACACTACCTACACCTCTCTATAAAGCAAGGTGTGCTTTGCTACTACCTTTTCTGCATGACCTTTTCAGTTGCTTTCCATCTGTCTTCACTCATTTGTGATTACGACCATGTGTATATAAACTTGGACTCCCTTTGAACCTTTCTCTCCCTCCTCCTCCTTAACCCTCCCACAACCTCAGGCATCAGTTCCTTACTGCAGGCTCGCAGCTGGAAGTCGGCTCAGCCAGTCTGCGACAGTTCAGGTGCCAAGCAAAAACCATGTATGAAAACACACGTGGAATGTATGAACCAACCAGAAAAATACATAGCCTACGTAAAAGACTACCTTCCCTTTTATCATATGAATGCTAAGAGCAACTAAAAATCAGAAAAGTGAAAGGAAAAAAAATGCATTTGTAATTATGATTTGAGCTGGTATAGCTACAAGATTAAAACCACCGATTTACTACTTTGGAAAACCAACGTAATAAAAAAAAATGAAGGGCAAGGCACTAGTTCCATTGCCTTCTGTGTAAAAATCACCATCAACTTCAGGAGAGCTTTCAGCCCCTTCTGCACATCCTTCACTGCTACAAGCCATCAATCCAACCCTGTCCGCGGGCTCTCCAACACAGCCCTAAGACGTGACCACTGGAGCGTTTCACAGCTGGGTGAATCCCCTTCAAGAGGCATTTGTCATATCTGATTCCCCCTAAAGGGAACAGAGGCATGCAGCACCTCTCAGATCCTGCAAGAAGCAATTCAGATCAGAAGAAAAAGGTCATCTAAGCTCAGGGGAAAGGCGAGATCCACACAGGATGCTTGGCCAAGATGCCACATTTGTTAGGCACTGCAAGGAACCCTCTCTCCGCCCCCACCCTCCGTCAAACGACAGGTGACTTACTTACCCTGTCACAAGACAGCTTCTGCTTCCATGTTGGCAAACTCTGCAGGGTTTGCTAGCATGTGTGGTTAAGAGTAACACAACCCCCTGCTACAACCATGGTACTACTGGAATTTGTCTTCACAAAGAAGTTTTTTGTCACATACTTGAGAGAAACATTTGAGTTTAATCACTTGGACAAAGCCCTTGGTAACTTTTGAATGCCTGTTTCCAAGTGGAAGACAATGGAAGAGGAAAGAAATCTACAATGTGCACAAATGCTGAACAACATATAGTGGCACGCTGCTCAGTTTGAAATAATTTCCTGATTTCTTACTAGCTGAATTCCAAGCCCTCATTAATCAAATACTTCATCAGGCCTTACCATGCTTGCAAACAAGCATCCCGACAGAACTATAACCACGCTGAAGTTTTTCTAACAACCAGGTGATAACCTAATTCACTGAGGGGTGAACTGTTCCGGCAGCCAGATGCTGACCAAATGCTCTTTCTGCCCGGGAACCTCGGGGATCACCCAGCACCTCCGCGAGCCAGCTCCCCTCACCACAGCAGCAAAGGCACTACCCAGAAATATAGCAAATACTGAACTTGTGAACCAAGCAAAAACTTCATCTTAATAAAGGGCCGAAAAACTACAGGGGACTGTACGTGGGAAAGTGGAGATGGAGAGGAGAATAAACCCGTTCCTGCCAGCAGTCAGCTCGTGCACGCGCTCAGCTGTGCGGCGGCGGCCTTCGTCCGGGAGGCCCGAACACACCCAACGGCGGGGTCTTAACAGCCCACGCCCTTTTCCATCTAACCCTCGGGTCAGTATTTGTTCCTTTAAAAATTTCCCACGCACGCTGTGGGGCTTTACAGACGCCAGCTCCCCGGCCACACGTTTCAGCAGGATACAGCCTTTTGTCCGGTTACAGCAAAACGAACGAGCTGCGGGCTCCGCGGAACACGAGACCGAAGAAGCCGGCGGCCTTAACGCAGGCCGATTGGCCACCCCCAGCCGCCCCATCCTCGGGCACTGAGCCCTCAGCTCCCCCCCCCCCCGACCCGGCACAAGCCCCGGGACGCTCCCCGGGCTCCCGCGGCCCGGCCTAAGCGCGGCCTCACCCACCATGGCGAGCCGCCGCCGCCACCGCCCCGTCGCCAGTCACGGCCCGGCGCGCGTGCGCGCCCCGCTCGGCCAATCCGCGTCCCGCCTCCGGCGGCAGGGCCGGGCCACGCGCGTGCGCGGCCCCCGGGCCGTTGCGGTGGAGACGGAGCTACAGGGCGGGGACGCGGCCTCAGGAAGGCGCCCGCCCCCCCGCCCCGCCCCGCCCCGCCCCGCCCCGCCACTCCCAGGGGGTGGGCGTAGCGGGAGGCCGGTCCCGCGGCGAGCCGGGAGGGAGGCGGCGAGCGGCTCCTCCCGCCGAAGGGCCCCGCGGTGCGACCCCCGCCCCGCCCCGGAGCCGGCACCGGCGAATCTCTGAGGGTCACGGAGCTGAGAACCCACCCAGCGCCATGACCTGGTTGTGTTGTTAGAGCGACACTGAACGGCGGCTTTTCTCCACTCCAAAAAATAAAAAATAATGAAAGAGTGAGAATAGCTTCACAGCTGTCCTAACTTAAACTCTCCCAAAGCACTAC
The DNA here is from genome assembly GCA_011076525.1 of Nettapus auritus. Taxonomy (NCBI): domain Eukaryota; kingdom Metazoa; phylum Chordata; class Aves; order Anseriformes; family Anatidae; genus Nettapus; species Nettapus auritus. The sequence continues at coordinate 1,594,908 of CM021784.1, forward strand.
CGAAGTTTGGGTTCACACAGTTTGTTAGTATGCTTTTAAGCGATCGTATCCGGGACACAAGGCTTCAGACTGCCCCTACTGTAAAAAAATAAATAAATAAAACAAACAAACAAACAAACAAAAAAACAAAACAAAAAAAAAGAAAGGTACTTCCTATTTTCCTATTGTATACATTTATGTATACATTTACCAGGTGTTATGGTTTAACCCGGCCAGCAGCTAGACACCACACAGCTCACCCTCCTCCCTCCCTCAGAGAAATGGGGGAGAGAAATGAGAAAAACTGAAGCCTATGGGTTGAGATAGAGACAGTTTATTAGGACAGAAAATAATAATAATATGTACAAAACAAGTGATGCACAATGGAATTGCTCACCACCCGCTGACCGATGCCCAGCCTATCCCCACTTGTCAACCCCCCCACCCCGGCTAGCCACCCCTATCTATTGTTTGGCATGACCCCAGACGGTATGGAATAGCCCTTTGGCCAGTTTGGGTCAGCTGTCCTGGGTCTGTCCCCATCCAGCTCTTGCTGCACCCCCAGCCTGCCCGCTGGCAGGACAGAGTGAGGAGCTCTGGATGAATGAAGGAATGAATTCTTTAACTAATTTTAATATGAAACAGGGACAGGTTATGCATATGTATAGGTGCATTGTGAAATTTTATGCATATGTAACTCTTTACATCCATCTGCGTGTGCTAAGGGAGCTGGCAGAGGTGATCGCCAAACCGCTCTCCATCATCTTTGAAAGGTCCTGGAGAACGAGTGAGGTGCCTGAAGACTGGAGGATAGCCAATGTCACTCCGGTCTTCAAGAAGGGCAAGAAGGAGGATCTGGGAAAATACAGGCCAGTCACTCATCTCTGTCCCTGGAAAGGTGTTGGAACAGCTTGTTCTGGAGGCCATCTCCAAGCACTTGGAAGAGAAGAATGTTATGAGGAGTAGTCAGCATGGATTCACCAAGGGGAAGTCGTGCTCAACCAACCTCGTTGCCTTCTATGATGGCATCACCAGCTGGGTAAATGGGGGGAGAGCAGTGGATGTCATCTACCTTGACTTTAGCAAGGCTTTCGATACTGTCTCCCATGACATCCTGCTAGCAAAGCTGAGAAAGTGTGGGATAGACGAGTGGACAGTAAGGTGGGTTGAGAACTGGCTGACTTGCCGAGCTCAGAGGGTGGTGATCGGCGGAGCAGGGTCTGGCTGGAGGCCTGTGACTAGCGGTGTTCCCCAGGGGTCGGTGCTGGGTCCAGTTTTGTTCAACATCTTCATTGCCGACCTTGATGAGGGAATAGCATCTGCCCTTAGCAAGTACGCCGATGACACAAAGCTGGGAGGAGTGGCCAACATGCCAGAAGGCTGTGCTGCCGTTCAGTGAGACCTGGACAGGCTGGAGAGATGGGCAGGAAGAAACCAGATGCGGTTTAATAAGAGCAAGTGTAGAGTCCTGCACCTGGGAAGGAACAACCGCATGTATCAGTACAGGCTGGGGGATGACCTGCTGGAGAGGAGCTCTGAGGAGAAGGACCTGGGGATCCTGGTGGACGACAGGTTGACCATGAGCCAGCAGTGTGCCCTCGTGGCCAAGAGGGCCAGTGGGATCCTGGTGTGCATTAAAAGGAGCGTGGCCAGCAGGTCAAGGGAGGTGATCCTCCCCCTCTACTCTGCCCTGGTCAGGCCTCACCTGGAGTACTGTCCAGTTCTGGGCTCCCCGGTACAAAAAAGACAGGGATCTCCTGGAAAGAGTGCAGTGGAGGTCCACATAGGTGATACAGGGCCTGGAGCATCTTTCCTATGAGGAAAGGCTGAGAGACCTGGGTCTGTTCAGCCCGGAGAAGACTGAGAGGGGATCTTATCAATGTGTACAAATATCTGAAGTGTGGGAGACAGAAAGATGTAGCTAACCTCTTCTCAGTGGTTTGTGGGGACAGGACAAGGGGCAATGGCTGCAAGATAGAGCACAGGAAGTTCTACACCAACATGCGAAAGAACTTCACGGTGAGGGTGACGGAGCACTGGAACAGGCTGCCTAGAGAGGTTGTGGAGTCTCCTTCTCTGGAGATATTCAAGGCCCATCTGGATGCCTACCTGGGCAGCCTGCTCTGAGGAACCTGCTTTGCAAGGGGGTTGGACCTGATGGTCTTTCGAGGTCCCTTCCAACCCCTACATTTCTGTGATTCTGTGATTCTGTGATTTACTGCATATAACCATGGCAAATTGCCGCATCAGGTGCACACGACTTTGGCGGGACTACCTCCTGTGCTGCCCAGCCCTGAACAAACATACCTACTTTACAGTCTTACTGATTGTGGAGTTCGTTTTCCGCAAGTCAGTTTGGCAAGCCAGCCAGGAGATGCTATGCTCTGCTGCGGGATCGACTGCGAAGCAGAAGCCCCTAGTTGCATCCCGAGTATTTTCCTTGGAGGAGCCTCCACTCTCAGCCGCTCACTGCAGGAGCAGACAAAGACCTCCTGAAGCTGCGGACAAACGGTATGTTTTACAGTACAGGAAGGGCCTGTAATTTGTACGCATGGCCGGGGCAGCTGGTAAATCGTGCAGAGACATCTGGAGTGCAGCATAGTCCCCATAAGGGAAGAGGGAACCCTACAGGCTGACCGATAGAGCGGTCAAGGGAGATTTGGTGACTGATAGAATCAAGGGGGATTTGATGACTGATAGAGTGGCCACTAGTGATCTGGGGAACAGATCAAGCAAATCCGAGGTTACTGCTGCATCCCAGTTTTGGGAGCCAGGATGGACCTGCTAATGACTGTATAAGAAGCAGGATAAGGGGAAGCGGGCCTCTCAAAATTGTGACAAGGTTACCTGGGTAATATTTGCAGCTGCTGAAGACATATTAATTGGAGTGTTACTAATTCTATGTCTTATTTGTGGATGTCTGGGTATCTCATGTTGAAAGCATTTGTGTAAGTGTATGTGTTTGAGAGAAAGTATTGTTGTGAGTTACTCCACAAGGAACATGGACAGAGACGATACAAACAAGTTTGGTTATTGCTTTAAGTAATATTTTCTTGTGGTATGAACAAGAAGTGCAAGGGGCCTCTCTGTGTGCTCATGTGACTGTGCTGTGTGAGTGAGACGCAGCATTGCTGCGAAGCGAGTGCGGAGTTCCGATCTGTGTTTCCATCCGTATTCTCTACGAGGAGCACGGCCAGAGCCAAACGAAGCGCATGACAGACAGAAGTGCTGTTTTATCCAAGTGTTGATTGGTGGTGCCCAATATACGGGCCCGGTGGTGCATCTTGTAATCCTATTTTGTTCTTAAATGTTTTGGGAGTGACAAGGAGGAAGGCGGGAGCATTATCTTAGTAACAGTTTAGAAGTTTTTTTGGTATTTGCTGTGGTGTTTGCTCAGTTTCCCTATTGTAGGGGGGGGGTGGTAGTGACTGATCAAAGCAGTAGAATGGAGAGTTACTTCTTTGGTGGTTCAGGCTTCAGCCCAGGGAATTTGGTAAGAAGGGGGAGAGAGAAATTATTTAGGCCTCAATACCTTTTTAAACCCCCATATTGATGGATACACAGGAGTGATTCCTTGTTTTGTGTGGGCTTACTAACACAGTGCATGAGAAAAACTAACATTCAGCTTGAAATTCGGTCTTGTTGAAATGTAAATTTTGTGAAAAAGGTGGTATTGTTTGTGATGGAAGGAAGGCTGAGTGCTTCAGGTTTTCCCAGAGTTCTGTGGATTTATGATTGGAACGGGGTTCATAAATAATCTGAAATAGTAAAGTTTGTATGTGGAAAGAAGAGTTTAATCCCAGAGAACTGGGACATTTGGGAAGAAGATTAGGAAAAGATAGTAAAAACCTGCAATAAAAAGGTTTGCATGGAAACTGAAACAAGGGTCATGTGAAATGTGTTAATTTGATTCGTGTCAGTGAGATGTGGAAGACTGAAACTTATCCGAGTTAGTATTTAGCTACAGCTACATATATGGTAAAATAGCCTAATTATCGGGGATGTAGATAAGAACCTAAGAATATCCTATTTATAGGGGATGTGGATGAGAATCTTATGAGAAGCAGATGTAAAAGGAAGATAACGACCAACTCGTTAGAGAAGAATGAACAACTTGTTAGCAGGAAACAAGGCAAAGATAAACAAACAAAAAACTTCTAAATACTGTCCAACAGAGGGTCAAAGTCCAGAAAGGTAAAAAGTTTAACCTCCTCTTCCTCGTTGCCTTCATCCTAAAAGACCCCTGCCCATGACCACCAGGCTACATTGCGCAGGCACAACCAGAAGGAGCTAAGGGCAGGGAGTATGGAAATGAGTACTTGGAAGAGGTCCGCCTTTTCGTGGAAAATAATGAATATGTGTTAGAGTTCATGTAATATGTAACAGTATTCATGTATAAAATTGCGAGAGACGACTGGGCAGGTGCGCACTTTTTGAGGGAAGCTATTCCCAGTGCGCCTCAATAAAGTATACCTACTTTACAACCCTATGGTTGTGGAGTCTTTTCCGTGCGTCATCAGTATGGAACAATGCTAGGGCCGCCTGATGAAATATAACCTTCTACCTAAGAAAAACAGAGTGATAAGTATACATAGTTCTTGTATCATGCACAGGAAGGGTCCAGCAATTCGTGTAAATAGAGGGTTTGAAGGACAAGCATTGAGACTCGGGTCTGGGAGATAAGAGAACCAAGGAGTTTTTAGGAAACTACTGACTTTTGCATGGGTCGCTGCACAAGCCTCTGATATCCGGCAAAGATATCACCAAATAAGGAGAAAGGGGGAGCTGAAGGACAAAGCCTGGGAGGAAGACTACGAGCCTTCCGCACGAGTGACCCCCAGAGAGACCACCAGAGACTCGTATGCATGCGTCCGGGATAGGGTTCGGATTCCGGGAACTAATTATAATAACCCTGCCTTTTATAGGAGTACTGATGAATATGTATTAGTCTAGGAGCATAAAAACCAGCCGCCTGATGTAACAGGTGTGCGTCTTGGTGGAGCAGAGACTCCCGGCACACCCAGTGCTGTTTGCTTGCCTCTGTTCGTTTAATAAATTGCAAACTTTAACTGGAATCCTATTTGGGACTCAATCATTTATCACAGGACAGTAACTAATATAAATAAATAAAAGGGAATGGGAAATCAAGGAAAGGGGTAATATCCAAAACAAAGCCGTTTTAAAGAAAGCCTCCTCGGTTGCATATTGGCACGTTGGAAGGATATTGTTATTAATGAGGGGCACAGAAAGCAAGAGGACTTCCACTAAGTATTGCAAGCAATGGTGGCCACTATATAAGCTAAATGCCCACTTTATGGATCAATCGACTATAACACTATCTTGCAATTAATGATGTTTTTGAGGAGAGAAGGGAAATAGGATGAAATGTTGTATACTATATGTTCTTTCAGTATCTTGGAGGGAAAAGGTATGGAATTAAGTTGGCCCCTGACTGAGCCTTTGGTGTTGGTGTTGGCATTAGAAGAGTACTGGCTGGAGAAAGATAAAGGAAGTATTAAAAGGGTTGTTGAAGGTGTTAAAGGTTGTGTGGCATGTAGTATTTGACAGAGCTGTTTGAAGTAGAATGAGCTGGGAAAGAGGATGTAGGAATGTTAATAGTTCCGCCTCAACCCGAGGATGACAAAAAAACACGGGTGTAAGCCCTCTGGGGCAGAGGGACCATGGTGGGTCAGAGAGAGTTCTCATGGAAACAGAAAAGCAGCTAACTCTTAAAAAACGACCTGAGTTCATGTGTGAGCTCAGATTGCCAATGGGACTGACTGCTCAGGGAACTGTTGACAATTGCATTCCCCTGACCGACCCCCCACTGAGACCCTGATCACCCCAGAAATAATGAACGGTTGTGTAAATACCAAAATCTGGTTAAATTGGGAATTGAGAATCTGTTCCAACAAGGTCCAAAAGAAACCCCTATGGAATTTTTGGACCAACTTTGAAATGTCATGGGAAACAAAACAAAGCAAAACAAACAAAAACAATTTGGACCTGGCTTCAGAATACAAACAGAGGCAATTGGGTAGCCTCTTTCTAGGGCAACAGGCCCCTGATGGCAGAAAGAAATTGTCTTAGGCTGCAGGATAAACTTACAACAGTCAGGAATGACGGGGACCTGGGGCATCTACCCTAGCAGGTCCACTAGTTGAAATAAAGCTAGGAAACGAAGAGAGAATTTTTTGTTTGTTACAGGAGCTTCTTTCTCTGTGTTAATTAGTCTGTAAATGTAATAGGAGCAACTGGCCAACAGGAAAAGGTGTTTTTTTTTGTTTGTTTGTTTGTTTTGTTTTTTTTGGTTTGTTTTTTCAATGCTTGAAATTTAAATTGGGAAAAATGATTGGAATTACAAACTGAGAAAAACAGTCAAGTTTGGTTCATGGTACTAGATTTTACAGGATGCTTTTTTCTGCTTGCCCGTGGCAACTGAAAGCCAGAAACTCTTTGCCTTTGAATGGGAAAATCCTACTAGAGGATGGAAAACTCAGCTTACGTGGACGGTGTTACCACAGGAATTCAAGAATAGCCCCACCACATTCAGGAAACAACTAGCCTGTGATCTCGAAGCTTGAAAGACCCCTTCGGGAAAAGGGGACACGATTGGAATACACAAATGATAGCTACTGAAGAAGAAAAGGAATGTATATAATGGACTATTAGTTTACTAATTTTTTTGGCATTAATATTGTAAACCCAGCCTCTTTCCTTAGTAACAGAGTTTCCAGATTACCCATTCATGATTGCATCAAGACCACAGACATGGTATACTCCAGCTGACCAGACTTAAAGGATACATGCCTAGAAGATGCGGAGGATTCATATATACATGGCAGCAGCTTCGTCTGCCAGGGACTTCTCACAGGATATGAGGTAACAAATATCAGCCCAAAAGGTGGAAATCCTTTTTAAGAGCTTATTTATTTATTTATTTATTTATATATATATATATATATATTTTTTTTTGATAAAAGCTCTTGATAAGAGCTTTTGAGCTGGCAAGCATTTGGACAGATTTGAAATATGCCTTTGGTGTGGTGCATGCACACGGGGCAATTAGGAAGGAGAGAAGACTTTTAAACATGCAGAAGAGATACTGAAATTACTCCGAGTGGGATACCTGCCTACTAAAGTTGACATTAAAGGACATCAAGCAGGGGATACTGATATTGAAAGGGGAAATAGACTGGCCAATGCACAAGCCAAAGGGGTGGCAGAACAGGCATCTGAGAGTCAAATTTTGGCATTAGTACCAGGAACAGAAAACCAGGCATTAACAAAAGCTTTAGAAAATGGAGTATTCTAAGATGTAAATGGAAAATGTTACCTGCAGGTTTAACGTAAATAAATGATGGGAAAATTGTGATACCGTATGAAATTGAATGGTAACTGGAGAACATAATAAAACATGCTGGGGAGCTAAAGTAGCATAAGAGTTTTTAAACAGAAAATGGATAGGGCCTAATTTGTATACCACAGTAAGACATGTAACTCAGCAATGTGATCTTTGTCTCCAGACTAATCCCAAGAACACTCCCAAGCCAAAAACTGGCCAAATTGGAAAAGGTAATGGGCCTGGACAACAATGGCAGATTGATTTCACTGCACTCCCAAGAAAAAGGGGGTACTGGTATTTATTGGTATTAACTGACACCTTTTCAGGATGGCCAGAAGCATTTCCAACCAGAACAGCCAAGGCTCGGGAGGTAGAAAAATGAACCACTTCACGTTTGGTCTGGCCTGTCTCTTCCTTTAGCCCTTTTGCGTATACCAAGGGCAAAGGAAGGGTTAAGCCCTTTTGAAATCTTATATGGATGACTCTATGTAATACAAAGAGGAATATCCATGCAATCTGGGGATGAAATTATGACCTCCTATATGGTGGTCTTAGGTTAAACAGCTTAATGAAATTGGAAAGCATGTGAGTGGGACACCGGGTAGAGGGTTAGATGGACTGGTGCACAATATACAACCTGGAGATTATGTGTATGTAAAGTCTCTTGCAGAGAAGACTTTGAAACCACAGTGGGAAGGACCATTCCAGGTACACCTTACCTCTTTCATGGCCATCAGAATCAAGGAGCAGAATGCCTGGATCCATCACACCAGAATGAAAAAGGCACCCAAGACCCCATGCAGGTTACTCAGGTGCGACCTGGAAGGTTACATTTCTCACAGTCTTAATGGTATCATTGGTCAAGGAAACTGAACAGTGGGTGTACAATACCTATATGAAACTCACACAGGCAGTGAGTGATAGTTTCAACCTGTCTAACTATCGGGTGTGCACACTGCTGCCTAGAGGCAACCTAGAATTCCCTGTATGGGGCATACCTAGTATGAATTGGACATTGACCTTTGTGCACCCAAGAAATGGAACATGTCCATTTGGCAAGGATGATTGTGAACATCTAGGGGAGAGATTTGAACTACTCCCACGTGAAAATGTTAACCTATATGCCAGACACTTACTTAAATGATAAAAATGTGTAGGTACAGGTCCACTTATTTAGCCCTGGAACCTGACAACTGTAGTATGGCAGAATATGTAGGAACTTTTAATATGCAAGCTACAAAAAGGATTCTATTGGCTATGTGGAGCTGGGCATGCTAGAAAAGGCTTACCCTTAAATTGGAAGGGTCATTGTATCGGGGGCTATCTTAGCCCTCGAGGGGGTATATTCACTGAACCACCTCTGGGAATAGTCCGGACCTTATGGAGACAAACGTGTACTGTTTCGAATAACCCCCTTGTGATGGGACACATGGGATTCCATAGTTCTGTAAGGTGGTTGATTCCATCCCTGGGAATAAGTGAGTTAGAAAAAGCTATCGTAAATATCTCAGCCAATAAGGAATTATTGAAAATGCCACTGCTGACGCTATTTCAGCATTACAGAAAGAAATTTCCTCCCTACATAAAGTAGTGCTTCAGAATAGGATGGGATTAGATATGCTTTTAGCCAAGGAGGGAGGATTGTGTACAGTCATAAACGAAACTTGCTTTGTATATGTTAACATACAAAAACAGATTGAGACTGACTTGGAGAAGATTTGGGAAAAGAATAAAATTTTGCATGCAGTAGCTCAGGATGATACATTCTGGGGAGTTACGGACTTGGTAGAAAAATTAACTTCCTGGTTGCCAAACCTAACCTGGCTGAAACAGTTGTTTATCACAATAATTGTGGTTATGGTTTTGTCCATGGTTCTTTGTGTAGTGATCCGATGTACTCTATGGTGTTTTAAAAGTACAGGAAACTCCTACAGCGAGTGGGAAAAGAACCAACTCAGACGGAAACTGTAGTCTAACAGATATTTTGAAACTAGATATTAGACAGAGGAACACTATACACTATTAGATAGAGGAACACTATACTGAAAGTAGGAAATAGTAAAATAATCTACTAATTAATAATCTACTATTTAAAAGGGGGACAGAGAGGGAGTTAGGAGAATTCTATCAAGTAGAGATAGAGCGCTGATGGCATTAAACTAGGATGCTACTTAGTGTCTTTGCTAACTACGGTGCATTGTGCAAATTAACTAAAGCAAGAAGCCTTGGGCCACTTATCAAGGTCAGTCTCCTAATAAGAGTGTGAGCCTATCTTAAAAAACTGGTGGAAACTGGACCTGTGGATGGACAAGAGCCAAGGAGCAACTGAGTCTGCGCAGAGACAAGAGGTCAACTAGCAGTGACGAGGAAGAGTCATCAATCATCATCCCTACGACCCCCTACGACCACCACCATAATACACTGCGCAAGCACAGATGGGAGTTTATGGAAATGACTCCTTGGAACTAATCTTAATATGAAGCGGGGACAGGTTATGAATATGTATAGGCATATTGTGAAACTTCATGCATATGTAACACTTTACTGCATATAACCATGCAAGTTGCCGCATCAGGTGCACACAACTTTGGTGGGACTACTCCCTGTGCTGCCCAGCGCTGAATAAACATACCTACTTTACAATCTCACTGATTGTGGAGTTCGTTTTCCTGTCTCAGCACTACAGGTGACCTGTTTGGTGATAAACTAGAATTGATTGATACAGCAGTGCATTAAGGGTTAAGAAGGGCAGAGGCTGGCAATCAGGCTGAAGAAAGAAGAAGTTTCTAGGCTCGGACAAGCCTATAGGGAGTTGCATGACCTACACACGATCAAAAGGAATGCACCCATTAGAAGCCTGTAACCATGCATGCTAGCCTTGTGCAGCACATGTGGCTGGCTCAGCAAGATATGTAAGACCTGGCATTGGAACAATAAAGGGTCTCCATTCCTTGACTACCTTGGAGTCTGTGTCTTCATTCCCTTCACAGCACAGTCCCTGGAAGGTCAGGGAACACCTCCTCATAGAAGCCATTTCCAAAAACATTAAGGAAAACCTGATGATTGGGAACAGTCAGCATAGATTTGCAAAGAGGAAATCACTCCTTACTGATGCGATAGCGCTGAGGTGACCAGCTGGGTGGGGGAAGGAAACAGCAGTGAAGGTTGTTTCTCTCTACTTAAGTAAGGTTTTCAGCACCATCTCCGTAACAGCCTTGTGGGCAAGCTGATGAAACACCAGCTAAATTAGAGAGAGGGCTGTGAGGTGGGCTGAGAAGTGCTGTGACCAGTGGCACAGCTGGAAACCAGTCACTAGTGGGATGCCCCAAGGACAATACCGGTGAGGGACTGTTTAATCCTTTCACCAGTGAGCTGGGAATGGGGCAGAGCGTGCTCTCAGCAGCTCTGCAGATGTAAAACCGTGAGGAGGGGCTGATCCACCAGGTGACTAGATGACTGTGCTGTCATTCTAAGGGACCTTGAGAAGCTGGAGAAACAGGCAGAAATCTCCGAACACACAAAGGCAGCCTACACACCCACTCCTGCTCTCCAAGAGCAGACAGACAAGTTTATTTCCACATAGGTGCTTCGTAACACAGAAGGAATAACAAGACTATCAGCTCTTTTAAGTAGTTTATAAAAGTATTTGACTTACTGAGATACTGTTACAGTTACCTGAGTATTTGAAATTACAATGCAAGGAAATTTCAACAATGATTTTCAGTACATGTATTTTACAATCCAGTGCTGCTGATCCCAGTTTATTTACTAGTTCATTAGAGCACATATACACAAAGATGATTCTTGAAGAAAATTAAAAGACACCACAAAAAAAGGAGGCTGGAGATGCCAATACAACAAAGAGCTGAGACTACAAATTCAGTGCAGCATGTAATAAAAATGCAAACCAAAAATGTAGGCAATTTTTTTTTGTTTTACTTCGAGTAATTTTTTTTTTAAAAAAAAAAACACAAGCAAACGGATTAAAAAATAAACCTCCATACTAGGTCAGATGATGACATGACACATTTACTGTGCACTTTAGTATACTAACATTTCTTGAGCTACCCAAAACAATGAGGCTTTGTTAATTTTTAGATCAGCCAGTCAGCATTTAATTACTTTTCTCATGTCATTATCATAAGGCAAAATTGTAAACAAAAGTTATTTTAATACTTGAAAATTGGGATCAATTGGCAGTTGCATATGAATATACAGTTGTTATATACTATGAATTTATGCAGCTCAGGCTGCTAAAGCAGTTGGAGTAGTGAGAGAGAAATTCATTAATCTCTGCTGAAAGTCCAATTTATAATCGCCTGTTATCTGGGATACCAGACACGGTAGGCTTACCAAATGTTTCCACCAAATCCCCATAAAGAACAGAAGTGCACCAGCAGTTCGTATTAACAGCTTTTTATTTCTACACAACGTGCTGTGAAAAAAATTAACAGACTTGTTAGCATTTACAATGCTTACAAAGAAAAATGTCTAAGTAGTCTCTACTTCCGACTTCAGAAATACTGCCAATTAAACACAGTAGTAGACTTACTTAAATTTTGGCTAAATCCAATGTTTCACAGATATTTTTTTTCCCTCCAGCTCATTCTTTCTTTGCAGTATTTTAAAATAATTTCTGATGCTTGGGATATCCAGCCCCCTTTCCCCCCTCCCTAATACAGCAGAAAAGACATATAAACATGCCATTTAAATTAAAGAAAGAAAAATGGAGTAAGTGGAATCCTGGACTGCAAAAATATATACAAGCATTTACCTTTTTCCTGAACTAAACATTTAAACCATAAAAATATTAAACAGCCATACCCTATAGAACTAGGGCTAAGGCTATTTCAATTATAACTATTCTTTATTTTAAAAATATAGGGCTGAAAGCCTTTTGGGTGATATTTATACATTAACAACATTTCTAGGTTTCCTACACAAATCATGAAGCGTTATGCAGAACACAAACTATTTTTCATAGCTTAATCTTGTATTATCTTGCTTAATTTAATCTCTCTTGTAAGTATGTTAGATAACTAGATTTCATTGTAAGAATTAACATAAACAGAATATTTATAAGGCTTTTTTCTCCTTATGAGCTGTATGCTGTAAAATATCCATCAAGTGTTTTGAAGTTGGCAGATTTTCCTGCTAGTAAAACCACAAAGCCAGGTTAGTTCTCACCATCAGTGAAAATGTAAAAGAGGGTGATTCCTGTACCATCAGAAACTCTTTTCTGTTGCTTCTGTTACAATATGCATAACAAAATTCACTCTAAGGTCTAATTCTGCTTTCCAAGCAGGTTGTATCACTTTGACCTGAAAATCTCGAGTCAGTAGTATCTCAGATTTTCTTACGCCTGAATCATATTTTCCATCTTGTAGTTTATGCAGAAGGGATAGCAGGAAGGAAATACTCCTTTTGAGACTGGAAGTTCAGTTTTACTGTTCCCTATTGTCCTGTTTCAGCTCCAGTATATAGAAGCCTCTTAAAAACAGCTGCTTTCCCAACGCTTTGTTGGAGCTACGGTTATGCTTTAACTTGTGCTACATGGTGTTTCAAGTGTCATGTTTCTTACTATGGCTAACAGCTTGTCTCACTGAAGTTTGCTTTCCTCACTTCAGATAAGGAAGGAGCCAACCATACCCAAAAAGTGCATTCAGTCTAAAGGAGCAGTAAAGTGTTTTTGTAAACCAGAAGAGAACTGAACATTGACAGATTCTAAAAGGAAGAAAAAGATGTTATTAATCCAGTAAGAACTTGCTACAAAAGTTACTAGCTATGTAAGCATCTTAGGGTGACCTAGCTTAAAAACCTCCCCCAAAAACTTCAGTTCTAATTGAATTGTTTTCTGATGCTCCAACTTTTCAAAAATCTGTAATCCACAGATGAACTTTCTAGTCCTCTAAGTCTTAGCCAATATTGCTTATCAGTTCATCACCAAAAATGGTATTATTTTTTAAATCCAGTTACTTTGTACCTCTTCCTGAGAACCCAACAAACTCTTCAGAGAAAGCTGCTTGCAACATGTAAGAATAACACTGAGTATAATGTCCATTAACACTTTTGACAAGAAATATCAGTCTGCAAACAGGAATCTAAATGAAATCAGTGCAATCCCAGGTGGTCTTGTCTTTTACAAAAGAAGTGAAGTACCACAGTGTTAATACAGTTTTAAAAGTTAGATGTGTTACACAGAAAAAAGTCAGAATTCTGAGGGCACACAGAAACATTCCAGCAAATTTGGGCAGGCATCTATTTTGCTGAAATTAGCAGGATTGTGAACAACAACAAAAAAAAGCAAAGCTATGCCTCAGATCTGTGCCACAGTCTGACATTCCCTTAACAGCAGTCTGAGTCCAACTGGCATGTGAGCAGACTCCAGGCAGGGGAAAAATAAACAGTCCAGCCACACTTGAGTTACAAAAAAAGAGCTTAAGCTATGAATTTGCTCACAGTAGGCAGAGGATGGTTAAGAGTTGGCTCGAGCAACACTGCTGTAAAGAGGTTACGATGCTGCTGCAGCATTGCAGCTACCAATGAACTTCCCAGTGCATCAGTAGCAAAATATGCTACTAAAAAGGAAAGACAAAACTATTTTAAAAAAATCTGTCAGTCATTAAGGACACATTCTAAGGAATGAATGGGCACCCAAAGCTGTATTAAATCTCTACTTAGGTCATAATTAATTTGTAGCCATATCTGATTGCTCTTTTGATCTCTCAAAGATCTCTGAAATCCGGAGTTAATGTGGATTAACCTCAGGATAACACCCATTTACTTACACACTAGTATTGTTAAATAAATCCAAGTCAAGTCTACTTTACAACGAAGTGTGCAACAAGCAGAAGTGAAGAACATACATCAAGTTCACATTCTTCAAGGTGCAAATCTTAGCTATTCCTGCCCAAATCCTTCTGTTTCTTCAATTGCAAACAACAGCTTTTCCTTCAACTGCTCATAATTCTTATAGGGTGGAAGGTCTAAGCGATTGAAACTGAAAATAAAGAAAAACCTTAAGTACTAGAGAATAATTTAAACATCACCAAAAAAATCCATTATGGATATGTTAACTTTCCCGAGTAGATGGATACCTGGATTAACACCCAGTGATAAGCTGACTCCTGACACAAATTTATCTATTTATTAGAGCAAAAGTTAACATACAAGCACCTGTGTTCAACAGTAATAGTTTACCAGAAATGCACCGTACGTAGTAAGAAGTCTCAATAAGTTTCATATTTGAAATGTGAAGTCTGTATATTTTTACCAAGCACTAATGGAACTGAGTAGAAGCTGTTTTCTTTAGGGAAGAGGAAGTCTGAATGTGGCTGTTTATTTCATTATCAAGATTGAGTTTGGTGATAATAAAAGATCAGTCCCAAATTCTTTAGAAAGTACTGTTTATTACTTTAGGTTTTCAGTAGTATGCAAATCCATGGAATTTACAATGGAATCTAGTCCATGACACAAATCTGTTTTTCAGAAGCTTAACTATTATCCACCAACAAAGCTTATTGGCATAACTTGGTCTTTGCGGTCACACAGTCCATTTAAGTATATTACCTATTTACTAAAACCTCAAAATAGATTGCCATCAGCAGACACAGAGCCATAGTAGCATTTTGTTTTATGTACTTACCAGGTATGACTTCTAGGCAACCAGTTTTCCTTTCCAACTTTTTCGATACAAAATTTTTGGGGTCCATTGCTCCCTGTAATAAATTCAAATAAAACAGCCATGGGTCTAGCTGCCTTTGTATCATCAGTAGGTAACAGATGACTGAGCATAAAAGACTTGAAGAGAAGACAAGATATCATTATTCAAGCCAAACAAAGACATCTGTCTTTCACTATACAACTCTGTCCAGATCAAAGCATGCATATGGTGAAATGAATAAATTTGAAGTGATGCTGAAAGAGACTCAATCAGAATCACAGAATGGATGAGGTTGGAAGCAACCTGGTTGGAAGCCATCTGGTCCAACTCCCCTGCTCAAGCATGGATTCCTAGGAGCAGGTTGCCCAGGACCATGTCCAGATCACGTATCATGTCAATCATACAATAGGTATTAACTTTCCCTCCATCCCATTTTTCTCTCATAGCTCTAGTATATTCAGGACTTCAAAAACAGTATTTAATATTAAACTAAAAAAAAAAATCCTTAAACATGTAGCTTGATCCTTTTCAAAAATTTATTAGGTGTGTTATTATGCGTACCCATGAGGTCTGCAAATCCTCCCACCGGTAATCTGCATGTTCCGGTAACAAACTGCAGGAGTCTCATTCTTTTCTCATTATCTATTTCTTTCACAAACTGAAAAATAATTGAAATAAACATTGATGTATTATTTAATATTCATATTTTCACATCATCATCCATAGTTTAGTAAATTGCACAATTATTACAAATACGTAGATTAGCAGTAAATTTATATTTACACACGAGAGATCTGTTCAGTAATTCTGACTATTGCTCACTAAGCTGTTGCTGTGCTCTGCTGTGCTTTGTTCTTCTGAAAACAGTCTACAAACCTGCCAGAACCATAGTATCTGTCTGCTGGTCCTGGTATAATGCCGGTAGATAGTATGCCTCTGCCAGTCATTCAGATCGATTTCTTGCATTCCACATAGAAGCACCTTCAGGGGAGAAAAAGGGAAACAAACATTAAATTACAAGATATCCCTTACTTCTACAGCAAAAGAGATCAACTCCATTGTACTTAAAAGCATCTGCAATGACAGTGTACTGTCATCTGCAATGACAGTTTTAAACTTCCACAGCACATAATAATGACTGCTCACAAAGATCATTTGGAGAGGCCACAAGATAGAAATCAATACATTCATGAAAAATGGAATAGCTGTTTGCATTTAGACATTCAAACCAGGAATACATACTTGATCACTGCCCAACAATATAATTCTGCGCTAGAAATAGGATGTTTCAAAAAGTATAATAAAGTATAGTTTTGAGAGATCAAAAGCATCTAAATCCTGATGCACTCTATCATCCATTACATATCTGGTTCTATTACTCTTTCTGTCAAGTTCCTCATTCTTTAAACACAGGCAAATCAAATTGCTGAGGATTACAAAAGCACTTAGTCAAAAAAAAAATCTACAGGCAGAATCTTAGCCTTTAGAAATGTGTAAGAAAGCTGCAAAGATGAAAGTGAAGGAAAACACACTAACCAAATATTACTCCATAAAGTTTCCTTCAAACACCCTATAAAACAGAACTGTAAGCCTTAGTGAACCTTGCTCTTCAGACAATGACTGACATTCTGGTATTATGTGTAAAAAAACTAGATCTAGCAATAGCCAAACAATCCTTTACCTCTAGTTCCTTAGCATCAAAATACTGCAAATACTGTTGTGGCAAGATTTCATTGAAGCCTTCAAAGAAAGCCTGTGTTTGTTCTTCAACACCCCGGGAAAGTCGCCATTCTGCTACTAGCCTGTAAAATAGGATACAGAAAGGTAACTTGGTCTGGCTTATGCTAACCCAAGTTCACAACTTTGTTAGCCTACTGAAATTAACTGTAAGCTATGTTAAAAAAAATATGGAAAGTCTGGAAAGTTCTGGGGATAGAGCATTCTATAACTTTATTTGTAACCTTCACTCTGTGCAAACAGTTTTTTTTTTTTTTTTTTTTTTTAATTAAAACCCTACAATTCCAACCACTCTGCTATGGAAAGTGCTTTAGGCTCAAAGAGGAGGCAGTATCTATTCACTGATTGTATTAATGGGAGCACAGCAGTCCCTAGGTACTTGGAGAAAGAAAAAAATGCAGAGCTGTATTCATCTAATATTCTCCCCAGAAATCTCAGTCATTATCCATGAAAAGGTAAAAACTAGGTCACGTTGTACTGGTGAAGATAAGTAGGACTGCTAGCTTACCAAGAAACGACTATGTCCATTTGGAAAGTTCCATATTTGTTTCTGTTAATCATGAAACTTTGCTCTGTGGCAGAAACTCCACTCTCCATTAATAAAAGGGTGAAAAGCAGGCAGGAGACCCGAAGAACCTGAACCCAGGGAGAAGCAGATATTATGCTGAATTCAAGCCTAACCTGTCAGGAGAACTGGAACCTAGAGGAGAGATTAAAACTTTGGGGGGACTTAAAGCAGGACCCAGAGTAAGACAGAAGAATATGACTTAAGCTGGAATCTGAGATCTCCCTGGGTTCCTGGAAACTAGAAGAGAATGGTTTTCTGCAGATACTCCGTATTTTCTACCCCAATATTAATATTTTGGGAAACTGCAAAATGCCAGTATGTTTCTTCTGCAAATATTATAATTCCTGTGAAATGCTTTCAGATTACTCATATGATGAAAACAAATTCTACCGCCTTATTCCTCACCCCACCCCCCAAAAAAAGTGTTCACAGAACATATTGTAAGAAATAGGAAAATTCTCCTATGATTCAATTTATTTTGTACCTGCAGTGTGAGGTGGTTCATTGTATTGTTTTTGTGGTTTTTGACGCCTCAAAGCAGAGCTTATTTACTGCTACACAATGAGTATATTTTGAGACATGAAAGGGGTATTTTGAGACGAATCAGCTCATAGTTCATTTAAAAAAAAAAAAAAAAAAAAAAAAAAACTCTTTTATGTTCCTTCCCTTTCAATTTATTGCTTTAAAACATTCTGGTTCTGCAGTCATAATCCTTCACAGATGCAATGACATGTACTGTCATAATTCGTAACAATCTGGTTAGGAATGCCAAGACCTAATTATACCATAAGGCCAGTTCAGATAAAACTAGCAGCAATCCTATGTTATCTTTAAAACCTAAGGTTCATCACAAAAGCATCCAAAACGTTTAAAACGAGCAAACAAATGACTGGGCAGAATTATCAGCAGCCTACGAAGCCACACAATTCAAATAATAAATGCAAGCAGTAATCTGGTAAAATAACCAAGGTTGACATTGGTTGTCATTATGTTCTGCTACATTTAATCATCTCTTGGAGGAAAAAAGTAAAGCTTCTACTAAGTGTAACCTTTTTGGAAAAGTGGATTTTTAAAAATTATTTCTATCAGTAATTTTCTTTCAAATATGAAATCCAAACAATTGCCACTTGTTGCCAACATGAGCAATTATTCATAGACAGAATTTCAATAGAGCTTCAGATTACATAGTCTGATGGTATTGCTAGAACTGAAGAAGGAAAATGACATAAGGCTATTTTAAAATCTTCATTTAATCTTCATTTATTCTTACCTAATATATTCTTCTTTATTTTCTTCTGTCACTAGAATGTTGCTACCATTTGGCTTCAAATCGTGGCTCTTGATTTCACCTAGGATTTCTTTATCAACTGAGAAAAACATTTCCAAGCCACATTCTTCAATATCATTCTCTCTGTATGAAAGAAAATGTGATTTTAAATAACTGGGTAAGAACTACGTACTCAAGAGAGGGGATGGGTATGGAGAACCTTAAGCATTTTTTTTTTTTTCTTAGTTGTTTGGAGCTCAAGAATCAAGCTAAGGAATTGTTACTTACACAATAATTGTGATTTTGCAAGATTTATTGACTTCACTTCACTGATGTGCATACGTGAGTTGTACTCTTGATCAGAAATTCTTAGTCAGTAGTACCCTTAAATTTACTTTTCACTAGGCTGACAAATGACCTGTTGACTCTAGGATCTGTGGAATGTCTATGGTATACAGAAACTTTTCAAGTAAAGACATTTTTGTATGTTTCATTACACAACTGCTTCTTCTAACAGGCAATGTAAGGACTTTAAGATGCAGCTGTCACTTTGTCAGATAATAGTGGATAAGAAATATTTTGAATGATTAATGAATTATCTTCAACTCCAATATATTTATGGGACTACCTTGTAAACATGTATCAAACATCCCAAGTTACCAAAGTAACACATATTACTATTGAAGAGGAATTCTCCTATTAGAAACTTCAACATAAGGAAGAATCTGTACCCAATAAACATTACTCAAACTCTTTTCTCTTTATATGGGGGTTAATAGCCAGAGTAACAGGTACAACATTGTAATTTATATTCATCTACATATGCAGAGATCCTCATGAACATTTTCCTCCAAATAAAGTGCAAAACCAAGACATTCCTCCTGAACCGTAACAGAAATGTAAGCCTTGAAAAACCGTGGTTTATTTAGCAATGGTACTTCTGAATTTGAACTCTCCAAAATAACATGCTATTGAATGAAATCTCAGATGGGAGAGGGCTTCAGACCGATGGATGGTGAAATAAAATAACCTCTTCCTTTTAAAATGAAATATACCTGTTCTAGCTGACCTAGCTTGGGTAGAGAGGCTTGACTAAATGATCTCTTGAGATCCCTTCCAAACAAAATGATTCTGTGAAATTTCTGAAACAGTGGGAATGACAGAAATGGCCACCTGATCAGAGAAGCACCACACAATTCAATATTACTGCAAAGTTTACTGGAAAGTTATAAACATTGCTTTTTTGGTGATGAATAGAATGATCTCCTCTCTGACAGACACGATTATTTTTTCTGCAAGTTTAATCATTTCCTTTGAAGATAACTTTATCACCACAGCAGATAAGAAGGCTCAACTACGCAAAATCTGAAGTTTTGATCTCTGTACTTAAGAGTTGAGTGTGAGCAGCTTAGAGGTCTGAAAGCTCTCTAGAAACCTGAAGTGTCTTTTCAAATTGGCAAAGCCTTTCATAGATTCCAACCTACAAGACTCCTTTATCAATAGATATTGCTATTGATATATAGGTCACATTTGCTCTGAAGACAGCTTTCAGAAAAAATCTTGTTACATACAGCCTTAAGCTTCCTCATTGCTTTCTTCTGAGGCAATCAGCTAACAAAACAAACCAAACCAACTCAATAAACCCCTCAAATTACTAAATTCAATTTAATAAAAGCATAGGTATCCAGCACAAAGAAGTCATCTGAAACCCTCACTTACAGAGTGAGATGTAATGGTGGTTCTTGTCACTAAGTTTTGAGTTTTCTAGTTCTTTACTTCAGATGTAAGCTTCTCCTCTCTTTGACAAAATTCCCTTGTTAGGGACTGCTGGTACCCAAACTTATCCTACTTGGAAAGCTCACAAGAGCAATCAACTGAACGGTATCTGGCACACTTTGAAGTAAAGGTGAAGGGGGAAAAACTAGTCTGCAGCGTCTGCAAGTGCCCTTACACTGCCATAGAGAAGAAGCCTAATATTAAATATTCAGAAGCTTCTGTAAGTATAACTGTAAGTATAACACATGCACCTAAGGAACTGTGTGAAGAACAAATATAACACGCTTCTACAGTACTGAAAGACCATTCAAATATAAACTACTCAAATATAAAAAACACATTCCTTTGTGATGTACAAAGGATAGTACTGAAACGTGCCCAGCTTACGTGCTGTCAAATGCAAAGGTGTGTCTGTGGCTGTAGATAACGGCTTAAAAACAATACCCTTTTACTGTAGACTTTCCACAGAAAATTAACAGGCTGATACTGTTCACAATGTAAATGTTGTTACATGTGACTACATTGTTATGAGTTGCACAAGATCACTCACCAGTAATAGCTTTGCCCATGGTTAAAGACCACTTAATGCAAATTTCTTTCCTGTAACTTGCTCTTTTCACTATCATATTTACTTGTTTTCTAAAACTCAGTAAGTCACAGGATGACTAAAAACACTCTTTTAAAGGAAAAATATAAACACACACCTTCTGACTACAAAACAGATTACAAGATTCATGTAATATAACTACAGGAATCCGGTCCTACAACTGTGAGACCTTTTCTTGTCTTTCAAGTCTCAGATTCACAGTATCTTTACTCAGATATCCACTACTGACATTTCCTACTGGAATATTTACTACACCATCAATAGCAAATCATTTAGTACAGAACATACTACTCATCGAACACTGTATCCAAATGCCTATCTCAAATTGTAAACATCTCAAACCTCTTATCACCTCCTCATTATCCAAGATAATGCTTCCAAGATTCGCCACTACAGGAAATGACATTCTTGTCTTTTATATTTATTTCTGCTTTTTAAAAACAAACTTTTTCCATCTTTATGAAGTCCTCAAGGCTTTTCTAAACTACTTTGTGTAGGATTCTTGACTAAAGTATGTTGTATCTCTCTAGACACATAACGCAGGCTAAGTTTTCTGCTAAATTTCCTTACAGCAGAAACAAAGAAAAAAATGTTTAATTTGATTTTCTGTCTCTTCTAAGCACCCACCCCCCCTTTTTTTTTTTTAATACTCAAAGGAGTGGAGAAGAAGGACTCAATAGGATTATGAATGTAGAGCATACAGATGATTGATAATGCATACATGGAAGGCCCTATGTAGAAATGGTCTCAAATCATCCAGGTTGGAGAAAAAAAAAATAGCAGCTATGAAAATGTATGAGAATTAACTTTAAATCTTTGTCATTAACTCTTTAGACAAATTTCAGGTATGACTGACAGAAGAGTTATGTGACAGGATGTAAGTTACATTTGCTAACTCCCAATTATTGTAGTGTTAAACTATGTTTTCTAATTAAACAAGTTATTTTAAAGCATTATTGAAAGGATTTATTGCCTTTTTTTAAAAATCTGTTATCTTAAAAGTTTCACTGCCACATTTGCATAACGTCTAGCTAGATTTATTCAAAAAATAGTAAAAATGGAATGCACGATACTGCACAGAATATTCAGTGAACTAAAAATGCAATTAATTTTTGCATTATGAAATTATTTGTGTATCTAATATTCCATTAAAAATTCCAATATTACTTTGTAATTGATATACTCTACTGGTCAGTTTGTTTGTAGTAGTAATTTTACACTTACTTTCTGGCATAAGTGAAAAGCAAAAACATTTTATTGCTATTTCAAGAACAAAATCAAGATGAACTCACTTTACCCAGATGAGAGAGTTGTAAAACTCTGGGTCAACAGATTCTAAATCCTTGAGTCCTACTGGCTTGTTTAGTATACGCTTATAGAACGGCAGAGAGAAACCAGTGTCAATGAATTTCCCATGGAATAAAGCCTGAAGAATATGAAAATAGACAAAAAATAATGCAAAGGATGATTGATTACTCAATATGACAACATTCTGTACCGCGTACCAATGGAGTTTGATGGCCAAGGAATTAAAGTAAACTAGAATATCTTAACTGTAAATATGCTTTATTTATTTATACATAATAAAAACTATGTATGCTGATGAAAATTTCAGCTCAAAGATGAATTGTTTAATAATCCATTTGATGGTATAAAGGGCTACGCAGATGGTGAAGGGTCTGGAGGGGAATATAAAGAGGAGCAGCTGAGGTCAGCATTTTGTTCAGACTGGAGAAGAGGAGACTGATGGGAAGCCTCATCACAGTCTACAGCTTCCTCACAAGGGGAGCAGAGAGGCAGGCGCTAATCTCTGTTCTCTGGTAACCAGTGATAGGAACCAATGGAACCGAATGGAGCTGGAACAGGGGAGGTTCTGTCTGGATATCAGGAAAAGGTTCTTCACCAAGAGGGTGGTTGGGCAGTGGAACAGTCTCCCCAGGGACGTAGTCATGGCACTGAGCCTGCCAGAGTTCAAGAACCATTTAGACAATGCTCTCTGACACATGGGTGGTCCTTTGGGGACCCAGGAGTTGGACTCGATCCTTGTGGGTCCCTTCCAACTATGGATATTCTATGATTCTATAGTACCATATTTATTTACATGGAAAATTACAGGAGGTAACTTTTTTTTTAATTTATTTCTAACTTACCATGGCAATGAATCTTCCAATAAAACGGAAGTATTTCAGATGATCTGGGTTAATATAGGAGGCTGGGTTTATTTGTAAGCAGTAGTTATCTTTCCCTGCATATTCAAACAGGCAATACATTGGGTTCAAAACTTCATGTGACAATAGAAAGAACCATTCCCTGAAATTACACAAACAACAACAACAAAAAACACATTTCAAAACATTAAAAATTACTTCAGCTAACTGATATGCTGAAAATCGACTTAGGAACTTGTCGGCACACAGCTAGTCAACATGACTTTTTTGGAAAGTATGGCTACACCAAACTGAAACTAATGTAAATTAGGATTTAGTAGGCAAGGTTAAAATGTTTTACAGCTGTCAGTGATTTGGAAAAAGACCCCTTATCTTACAGAGGTAATTAAAAGACTGCCACTGATTTAAACATTAGGCTTTTAGGGAACACTAACATATGCCCTATCTAGTTACATTCATGTACAGATTTGTAACATTAAATTACATTTTTGTTCATTTTCAGTAAACCTCTGCTTTGGTGGTAATGGTCACGCTGAAGTAAACTGTGCATGTGTTTTCACTAATCACTGAGACAGATTAAAGTAATTCCTAAAGTGAACTGAAAATACTTTTATACAGTTTTAAACATGCACTGATGTTCTAAGGAAAGATGAGGAATAAGCTTCACTAGTTTTCTGAAACCATTACAGTTCAGTTATCTACCTTGGGGAATTTTTCACAACAAAAAACAGGAAAAAGAAATAATTTGCCATTTTACTACAGTTTACCTTGCAACACCTCCATAATCTAAGCCTTCTTCACCAGGGAAAATAACCCATAAACGTCTCCGTAGATCCTGAGAACTGAAGCTCATTATCTAAGTGAAAGAAAAACAACCAATTTATTTCAAGAAAATCATAAGCACTGGCTGGATATATGACTATTTCCTATATAAAGCAATATAGCATTTAATAAACGAGAGCATAAAATGTGCTATAAGTACATGAAGTACCCGCTTGTGAAACTTTAATGGAATTTGAGGGGTTAGTGGCAACCTATTTCCACAGATTAACAAGTAAAAGATGTAAAAGAAACATAAATATTTTTAAAATGGAAGGCCTATAATTATGCCAGCAGCCTATATAAAAGTTTATGACAAAAATCAAGCCAATAAATAACAGGGGCTCAAAGTAAGAAATTTGTAAAATACTACAGTGAATGATATCTGAAAGGTACCCAAGTTACAGGCAATGAAGAGACATGACTAAGATCTCAAATAAATAAATTAAAAAAAAGTATATATATATATAAAATATTTATTTTCATTTTACAGCTTTATCTCCTAAAGAGGATAATAAAAATCTAGCTTTTTTAGAAACTAAGGAATTTTAGTAATGCTGTTTTGTTCAAATGTCAGACATTTACTTAGAGAAATTTCACAGAACACGTATGTGTGAGATCATTAAGTTTTTGTCTGTAATAACAGGCACAGAATTTGGATCAAAAATTTTAAAATCTGTGCTAGATATCTGAAGTTATCATCACAATAGATTTTGCATCTCCAACACAGATAGCTACAAACTACAAAAAAATCAGTATAAAAAAAGAAGTCAGGTGTGTGTGATTGAGTTATAAATTATCGACAGTGCCATGTTTTCCTAAATATACTTCAGTTTGTTGACATTTAAATGATTACATAATCTCTCTTGACTCTTTCTACTATAATATAATATCATTACCTTTGTAATACTGTAAAAGGACAAAGTACAATTTTAGAAATAAGGGTGGAACCAATTTTCAGTTCCAGGACTTATTTCATCTACTTCTAACCCAATCTATTTGAAGACAAGAGTGTTCCAAAAGAAAAGACTAGCCAGCTGCACTAGCATTTGCTGCTTCTGCTAAGACAGTTTACAGTAACTTGAATCAGTAAACAATAAACCTTATTTAAGAATATATATTCTTGTCTCAAAACATATTATTCAACATGTTCTAACTTCTTGGCTTGACAAATTGGTAACTCCTACGAGAAATGAAACCAGAAGACATACAGGAACAAAAAGATTAGCTAGGGACAGAGGAAGGTAGAAATTCCTATCTTCTTGATTAAGATTTGCATCTTAATTTCTTTCAAATCAGAAAAATACAGAAGTGGCCAATAGGAATTTCATACTGTTCCCTGTAGCTCTCACCTTCTATTTAACTGGCAAGGGGAGTAATTTATTGCCACAGTGAACATAAAAAAAAATTGTAGGATTTGAAAACACTTAAAAATAGTGTATAGAAACAAATTTAAGCATGATTTAGGTCTCTTAGCATTCTTAAGAATTTTGCTGCTAATAACCTAAGTATAATAATAATTATTTTTTTTTAACCATTTAATTACTTATTTAAAGACCTATAACATCTACAGCAAAAGAAAGCTCAACTTAATATATTTTAGTAGATAACCATGCTTCTATAACAAAACTGGTAGGGGAGGACATGCCAACAAACATAGCAAAACATGCTAACCTCCTGTGAATGGGGAGTTGCTCTGCCACTGCTCTCCCCACAATTAATCAGCCAGTAGAGCCAGAACTTGACATTTTAGCATGATCTTTTTATATATAAGCATGACTGTATCCTAACTATTCATTTTTGTTAGTCTCTAGTAAAATAACATTAAGACGTCACAGGATCAAGAAAGACAAGTGACAAATTTCTTTGATCCAATTTTTCATGTCTGCTAACGTGTTTTAATACAATACCTGTTGAAATGAGTCTTCAAATAATGTTTTTCTGCTCACTGTAATCTTTATGTGTTGTGGCATTGCCAGTTGCTGAAATGAAATTTTTCAGAGGTGAGATCTACAAACACTTAGTATTTCTCATATTGTTTTAACTGTTGTTTGTTGAATGTGTTGTTTTAAGAGGTAGAGGTAAATTTCACTAATCCACATAAAACAGTCAGTAATCAAGATACTTGAGTTTTAATTTACTCCAAGACAAAATAGATCCCAATACTGAGATCTACAGCAAAGATATCCAGGCCTCCATATCCTGCTTTGAACAGGTTCAAATACTGTATTCTTAAAAGACATTGGGAAAAAAAAAAAAAAAAAAAAAGATTAATACTCTAAATCAGCAAGGCCTTCTACCCCAATATTCAATAATAATAATAAAAACGAGAATTTAGGTTATTCTGTAGAAGTGAAAAATTAGGCTATCCTCTGCTATTTTTCAAAGTATAATTCATTGACACTCAAAAACTGGAACATTTAAACCTAATACATTTTCCTACATAACAAGTTACATAATCTTTTGATATTCATAGAGTTTAAAAGACCAAGAGTGACACTGCAATATGCTGTTACGTTAGGACGTGCTAAAGTACAACACAATATAGTCTTCAGTATTTAGACATGTATGGTCTGCGTCAAATGCCTTGCAATTTCTTCCAGAAGTATTTATTTGTATAGAAACTAGATCTTATGTATTAACTGTATTTAAGACTACTATGTTTCCATATATTCACTTATTAAGAGCAGAAAAAGAAAATCATTCTGAAACCTAGTACTTTCTAAAATAAACTGTAAATAAATTCAGGTTTTCTTTTACTCTAAAAAGTTTTAAAGTTACCCTACAACTTACATCAGCTTATACAAAGCCGGTATTTGCTCACTCCTGGTTAAAGTCACTTTAAGTGGGTTGATTAATTTTAATTGCAGGGCACCGAATAGTTAATTTACAGAAAGTAAACAGAAAATGAAAATGCATACAGATGTTCTCAAGAAATAAATTTATACCTGACACCAGAATCTGAAATAATGGACCTTTGCCTTGAAATCGCGTACATAAGCTATGTGGGGTCCATTGTCTCTGGAACCAAAAGGGAAAAAAATTAATTTCCAAAGCGTTTTTGTAGTTTAAAAAAACAGTATGAAAATTTGTTACATAGTTAAATGGTTTAGTAGGCTATCTGTCTGGAAGATTCTTATGCATTTCATCTGGTTTTGGGGTATAATTGTTTGTTTGTTTGTTTTAACTAAAAAAATCTGGTTTTTAAATTGTGGAGTGCATATGCAGTACTTTCCCCAACAGTATCTAATTCATTGTAATTTAATTAATTATCAGGAAGAGGAGGTAGATGAAACCTTCAGACAGCTCAAAGTAACCTCTCAGTCACCAGCCCAGGCTGACTTCAACCACACTGATTATCTGCTAGGAAGAACACACAGATGGCACAAACAGTCCAGGAGGTTCCTGAAGTGCACTGATGACACTTTTTTGACACAGGTGGTGGAGAAGCCAATGAGGAGAGGTGTGCTGCTGGATCCTTTCATTAAAAAATGAGGAAGGACTAGTTGAGATGTGAGGGTAGGGGGCAGCATTGGCTACAGTGACCATGATTATAGTGGAGTTCAGGATCTTGCGAAGAGGAAGCAGGGCAAAAAGTCGGATTGCAACCCTGGACTTCATGAGAGCAAACTTCGGCCTCTTCAGTTGGCCCACTGCTGAATGGGGCGGGTGCCCTTGTGGCAAACTATACGGAGAAAGCAGAGTTGCTGAATGCCTTTTCTGTGCTTCAGTCTTTACTGTTAAGATCAGCCCTTGGGAATCTCAGACCCTGGAGACAACAGAGAAAGTCCAGAGAAAGGAAGACTTTCCCTTAGTCGAAAAGCATTGGGTCAGAGATCATCTAAGTGAACTTGACACCCACAAATCCATGGGCCCCAATGGAATGTACCCATGGATGCTGAAGGAGCTGGCTGATGCTACTGCTAGACCACTCTCAATCATCTTTGAAAGGTCATGGAGAACAGGAGAGGTGCCTGAGGGAACTGGAAGAAAGTCAGTGTCATGCCAGTCTTCTAAAAGGGCAAGAAGGAGGACCCAGGAAACTACAAGCCAGTCAGCCTCACCTCCATCCCTGGACAGGCGATGGAACAGCACATCCTGGAGGGCATCTCCAAGAATGTGGAGGAAAAGGTGATCAGGAGTAGTCAGCATGGGTACGCCAAGGGGAAATCATGTTTAACCAATCTCATATCCTTCTATGGTAAGATAACCAGCTGGGTAGATGAGGGGAGAGCGGTGGATGTGGTCTGCCTTGACTTCAGCATGGCTTTTGACGCTGTCTCCCATAACTTCCTCATAGACAAGCTCAGGAAATGCGACCTAGCTGAGTGGACAGTAAGGTGGATTGGCAATTCACTGGATGGCAGAGCTCAGAGGGTTGTGCTCGGCAGTGCGGAGTCCAATTGGAGGCCTGTAGCTAGTGGTGTCTCCCAGGGGTCAGTACTGGGTCCCAGTGTTGTTCAACATATTCATCAATAACCCAGACATTGGAACAGAGTAAACCCTCTGCAGGTTTGTGGATGTCACAAAGCTGGGAGGAGTGGCTGATACCCCAGGGGGCTGTGCTGCCATTCAGAGGGACCTCGACAGGCTGGAGGGTTGGGCCGAGAGGAACCTCATGAAGTTCAACAAGGGCAAGTGCAGGGTCCTGCACCTAGGAAGGAATAACCCCAAGAACCTGTACAAGCTGGGGGGTGACCTGATGGAGAGCAGCTCTGCAGAGAAGGACCTGGGAGTCCTGGTGGACAGCAGACGGACCATGAGACGGACCTTGTGGCCTTCTTGGCCCCAACGGTCTCCCCTGGCGCATTTGGAAGAGTGCTGCAAGCAGGTCAAGGGAGGTGATCCTGCCCCTCTGCTCAGCCCTGGTAAAGGCACACCTGGAGCATTGTGTCTAGATCTGGACTTCCAGTACAAGAGGGACATGGAGCTCCTCGAGCAAGTTCAGAGGAGGGCTACAAAGATGATGAGAGGACTGGAACACCTGTTGTATGAGGACAGGCTGAGAGAGCTGGCCCTGTTCAGCCTGGAAAAGAGAAGACTGAGGGGAGACCTCATTAATGCATATAAATATCTGAGGGGAGGGCGTTGAGAGGATGGAGCCGGTCTCTTTTCAGTTGTGCCCAGCAACAGGACGAGAGGCAATGGGCACAAACTGAAACACAGGAGGTTCCAGCTCATTATGAGGGGGCACTTCTTTACTGGAAGGGTGAGAGAGCACTGGGACAGGTTGCCCAGAGAGGTTGTGGAGTCTCCTTCTCTGGAGATACTCAAACCCTGCCTGGATGTGATCCTGTGCGACGTGCTCTAGGTGATCCTGCCTGGCAGGGGGGTTGGACTGGATGATCTTCAGAGGTCCCTTCCAACCTCAGCCATTCTGGGATTCGGTGTAAAAAAGATACTAACGTTAAGGTGGGATGACATTCAGGTAATTTAAGCTTGCAGCTAAGTTCTGTTTTTAACTCCATTCTGGTTCCTAAAAATTAAAGAAAGAGTATACTTGTAAAAATGAAGACCAGTAAGTGGAAGGAAGGAATCTGGTCATCACAAGTGTTGATGGTCCCCCTAACTTATCTACTGCTTGGTGAGTCAGATTCTTAAGTATTCAGAACAATCATCTTCAGGGACACTTATCAGTGGATAAAAAAATAAATAAATTCAGAGGCTTTAATACATGTAAGACTTTCTGCATACAAAACAGGCAAAAGAAAAAAAAAAAACAACTTATGATTGTTAAACTTCACTTTTAGGAGCTCAGAAATAGTTTAAAAAACACTTACAGAGCAGACTTGCCCGTGCGGGGATCTATGTATGTAGTGGTTCTTCTGTTATGATCCACAAAATATGGAATACCTTCCACAGTAAATCGCATTTCCCAGCCTTCAGGTAAGGGTTTCTCATTTAATTGACTACGGGTACAAAAAATACATATTAAATTATGAACTTAATACATGAAATCAATTGTTCAGTACTTGAGACAGCAAAAAATTTAGCAGATGGAGAAGCTTTCAGTTCAACATTTATTCTGTGGTTTTTTACTCCAATTTTCACATCAGCTCTCAGTTGGACCAAAATGAATGTTTATTTAAACAATAGCACCTACAGTTGCACTATCAAGAATAACAGCAAATTGGTAAACATTCTTGTATTTTTCTGTAACTTTCTATGTTTCCTCCACTTAAGCAACAGCTTGAGGATGGAAAAGTCTCAGGATGACATTGCCCTAATAACTAGCTTTTGGTACCTCACATATTATCACAATAGCTAAAAGCTTAAAGAGTTTCAGAATGACAAAAAAATATCAAGAAAATAAAAATACTGATCTTACGCATTTTTTTTTTTTTGACAACTTCCAACTCAATTTTGGTATCAATAGATCTTGATATGTTTAGAAAACCTGAGTATTATCACTCCATCGAAGTGCTCTCAGAGTGACTTCCCTCCATGAAAATACACTTCAGGAAAACATTTCCAGCTATGAAATCAGAACTTTTGGTTGTTGGGTGGTTATTACAAATAACAGTGCTTTCTGTACAGTCAACTGCTGGACTGACTTTCAAGTCACTGAAAGCTGTTGAAAGGCTGTCATCTCTGGCTATGGCTATTAACACTTCCACTCTCCCTCATCTTACTCCATTTCGTTACAGATGAATTTGCTTCACCAAGTGGAAATCTTCATAGAACCATAGAATATCCCGAGTTGGAAGGGACCCATAAGGATCATCAAGTCCAACTCCTCGCACCACACAGGTCTACCCAAAAGCTTAGACCATGTGACTAAGTGCACAGTCCAATCTCTTCTTAAATTCAGACAGGCTTGGTGCAGTGACTGCTTCCCTGGGGAGCCTGTTCCAGTGTGCGACCACCCTCTCGGTGACGAACCTCCTCCTGATGTCTAGTCTAAACTTCCCCTGCCTCAGCTTCACCCCATTCCCGCAGGTCCTATCACTGGTGTTTATGGAGAAAAGGTCTCTTGCTTCTCCACTCCCACTCAAGAGGAAGCTGTAGACCACGATGAGGTCCCCCCCCTCAGCCTCCTCTTCTCCAGGCTGAACAGGCCCAGTGACCTCAGCCACTCCTCGTATGTTTTCCTCTCCAGGCCCTTCACCATCTTCGTTACCCTCCTCTGGACACTCTCCAACAGTTAAATGTCCTTTTTGCACTGTGGTGTCCAGAATGTTGTTCATCTCAAACACAGATGAACATATGTTCATCTCAAACATAGAACACTCTTCACCCTCAATTTCCTGCCTACATTTCCTATCTCAGAGTCAAAGTAACTGGATCCCAAACTAAACAGTAATCTATTAAGCCAATACTTGTAGAGTATTCAAGTTGTTTCTTTTTTATTGTGTGTTTTAAAGTGGTAAAGTAGAGGTGCTGCAATTTTTTGGAGTTTGTCTTTGTCTTCTGTCTTTTAGCTATTACCAGTCTAACACATAATCAAATTATGCAGGGTCTTCTGCATTAACACACCAGTTGAAACAAACACTTCCCCCCTTCCTGCAATGATAAAAGTTTCTCTTATTCTATAAAAAAATAAGTATGAACTGTTCTGGGAATGAGCTTACTGCTGTTGACAAAGACTTTCCTGATAACTGTATTATTACCAAGCGTTATTTTGACAATTTCCATTTCAGATGGTACTTTTTACAGGACAGCCTGATAAGCATGTACAGGACAGTCTATGTTTTAGCTGTTAGCACCATTTCCTAAGTCTCAATCTCACTATTTTGTTATATTTTCATTTCAGATTTACATGAAGCTGCAACTGATTTCTTACCCCTGACTCCTGGGATCTTCCCACTGAGTGATACGTGTGTTGTGATTGACAAAATACACTCTGCCATTGCTGTCAGTTCTCTTTTCTGAAAAGATACAAAATGAAAACAAATTTCAATACCTCCTTACTGTACTGCTGAGACTACAAAATCAATTAATATGAACAATCAGAGCCTGCTACAGTTTCACCTGTCTTCAAAGTGAAGACAGGTGAAACTCCATACCTCCTTTGACTCAACATCTTTTCACTTTCATTGGCATTACTCCTTAATAGTCAACTCACCAACAGGCGTCTATTTTAATACTACTGACTGCTAACAATGATATGAAACGGCATCATCACCTATCCTCAGTGAAAAGCTACACTTATGATGGTTTTGCATTATTTCTTAGTATCTCAATTCTTACCCTGAGAAGTTCAGATATCTATGTATGCTGCTTGTAATAATGATGAAGTCTTGACCAGAAGTCAAGATCCTGGACATTATAGTAAAAATATAAACAGTTGTGGGAAGGAAATAGTTCATCACAGGAAATTTACCTTCACTAAATATATTGGCCTACTGTTTGCACTTCTTAAAAAACTTTTTCTGGTGTTTTTTTGTAAGTTAAAATGCATATGGATTAAAATATAGAAAAAATTAAAATTTCCATCCGAAGATCCTTTACTCTGCTTTTTTTTTTTCAATTATAGGAAACAAATAATTGGAAGAAAGCAAAAACATAAGCAGTTTTCCCCAAAAGGAAGTCCCAGCTAGCTTCAATTTCTGCTATGTGCTTTACAAACAACATAGACAATAAACATAAAATATGTTACAGAGGTATACAAAAATATCAAGAAAGTACAAAGGTATGCGAACAGTAGTAAAATCTTTCATATTTGTATTACCAGCAGGAAATAAAATATATATATATAACAACGTGGTTCCCAAGAAAATATATTTTCAATTAGATAAACCTATGCCTACGACTGGAAAACGTTTATAATAAATGCCAGGATTTGGTCTTCTAGATCAATCTGCAGTCCTTCATGCAATTTTTATTTAGAGTGTTACAAGAAGCACGCAAAATGTAGAATCCAAATTACAAAAATAGGATATATTTTGACTATCACAAGTAAAAAGCTTCTGGTTAAGAAGGAAAGTCTGGAAGCAGACACTTGTCTATAGGAGTTATCCTGAGAATAGAATTCAACATGATGTTGCAATTCAGTTTTGTTGCTTCCTGGGCAAAGTCAGCCTCAAAAACTTTACTTGAAATGTTACATATGTAGTGCAACAAAGCAGAAGTGTGGGCACAACGATCTTATAGCATGACATCACATCAATACCAGAAACTAAAAATCCTGATGGTTATATATGAAAAGCAAAAGAGAAACCCAGCCCTAATTCTGACAAGTACAGCCACTTGCTTTAAGACTAAACAACTCTGAGAACACTGCCTATGTATCATAAACCCTGAATTCTTATAGCAGCTTTATAGTCACAGCAGAAATAAAGTTTTACACTTACATTTTTGTACACAGACACACAAAAACACATCTATTGTGAAAGGTTAGCCCTGCAAATTACAAAACCAAACAAATTCACTCCAGAGAGAGGGAACGAGTCAAGGAATGATTAGTTGTCATCATAAAAGCTTTTCAGTGCTACAGAATTCTCCAAGAATTGGCTACGAACCCAGGAAGAGGGTAAGGAGTAAATCCTGCCAAATGAAAGCAGTGAAAAATTGGATGATAGTGGGAAAGAAGCTTTGTGGCACGACAATTACTGGGAACAAAACAGAATAGTTTGCAGTTTCCAAACTACTTTGGAACTACACATCCTTGTCAGGACTTGATGCTTTAACAGCACATTTGATTAGATTTAATTTAGTTTTAAAATAATCTAGATTTTCTTTTAAATAAAACTAGCCTAAAACACCTGACAAGATAATTCGGCAGAAGCATGCTTTAATGACTAATTGCACTGCATTACAAAACACTGTTTCTATCAGCCTTACCCCATCCAGGTGGCAGAGGGCCAAGAGGATCAAACTCTTTGTTTTGCATGGAAGAAAAGTCCTGGTTCTGCAAGTCACACAAACAAATGGTGCATTAATGACTAGCCTCCATCCATTTGCCTTCCAGATGCTCTAACATAGCCATCATAAATTATTAAAATAAATGCATTTTTGTTAATTTTACACATAATCAGAGGCCAACATTTTTTTTTTAATTCCACAGAGATTGCATATGTTGTTTTACAAATTTGTCTTTTATTTAAGCTCTCTTGCTTCCTTGTACTAAGGATTCACAGCTCTTCTGTTTGCTAATTTTATAGCCCTTGGCATACTTAATTAACTACAGCGCCAAGAAAATTATTCTTTGAGAAGTGCCCTTGCCTACACAGAAGGGAAATTAGTACCACAGTACCCAAAACAATCAGAAAGCAAATCACTTCAGTCCTGCATTCAGTACTGTTCTCCCTACCATCATTTATGAAGTATGTTTTTATTCTGTATATATGCAGCAAATTTAGAACCTTTGCTGTTTTTAACAAACTAGTAGCATTATATGGAGTTATCCAAAGTCTATTATTCAGAGGTAAACAATACATTTGAAATTCTGGAAGGGTTATTTTCCTCTACCTTCATAGCACTTATTTTACCCAGAGCTGAAACTTGTCCTGTGAGCCTGCCTTCCTTCTAGGCCATTACAAGGCACAATTTAAATAAAACAGCTTATTACTATGCTGCAGTTTGCTTTGAGCTACGGGCTTTTGTTAACATTATACATACATTTTACCAAAGAACACCACATATATTCAACTGACAAACGAAATCCATCACACTGCCTGCAGTCATTGCGAGGACATGAACTAAGGTTACTGAACCAAGGCTCATGCCTTATTAACAAATGTAAAGATACTATATGGCACAAAGAATAAACCATAACAAAATCTTGTGTCTTTGCTGGGAAAAGTCACCTACAAGCATTCTCAAAACACAAATACATATATAGTTTCAATATGTAGAAAAGAGACTAATGGGTTGAGAATTTGGAAAAGATACTTCTCTTATCCTTTATCAGCATTACTAAGCATTGTACTCCTTACCCCGTATATAAATCTCTGATTAAATTGCTGCATGGCTCCTTGAAGCTGACTGCGTTGAAGCTGCCACTGCTCATAATTTCGGACAGACTCTAATGTTGGTCTCTGCCATGTTGTTGTTCTGGTAAAGTGGTCAACATAATAAATTCTCCCCATGTTGTCAACTCGTCGCTCCCAGCTTTAAAAAAATAAAATAAAAGTTAGAAGCAACGGTTCTCAGTAGCTGACAACTTTAAGGGCTCAGAAGCACATTTAGGAAAACAGGCAGTATGTTTGGAAGTGGATATAAAGCATGTGAACATTAGTATACATATTTTTTTTTCCCCTCCACTAAAATTGTGTGCTGAAATTGAAGAGAATCACTTATTTTGTTTCCAAGTCAAACTCATTCTATTTACTGTATTTTCACTTTTAACACCAAAAGGTTTAAACCTATTTTTTTTAAATGCTACCACAAACCAAAGTCAATGCTGTACTGTTATTATGGCATTTATCCCACTCGACTCACA
This sequence comes from Nettapus auritus, assembly GCA_011076525.1. Taxonomy (NCBI): domain Eukaryota; kingdom Metazoa; phylum Chordata; class Aves; order Anseriformes; family Anatidae; genus Nettapus; species Nettapus auritus. Next base: position 1,630,220 of record CM021784.1, read on the forward strand.
AGTCTACAGGTTTGTCCTAAAAAAGACAAAAAGCTCAGGCAGTTTGCCTGTACAATGCAAGATTTCCTCATTCTCTTTCTGACAAGATCAGTCTGTTTGGGTAGAAAATGAAGTTTTGATGTTAGTGTGTGTTTTTATTTATTTTCAGTTCATATAAAATCAATACTATTTACAAAAACAGTGAATCATCTTAGAGTTTAAAACAAGTTGAGTACAACAGGTAGGTTCCTTTTTATGAGACAGTCTGCCAGCTTGCTTCTTCCTTGAAATCAAGTTCTCTTTAGGGTCCCATGTGTTTTTACTTTGTAATTCTGCATAACATGTGAGCCACCCGAGTATGAATGAAGTGCAATAAAACAATTGTTTTTCCTTTCACTTCAGGAAAAAATAAAAACAAAGAACAAATAAGAGTACTACTTCCATGTAAAGACTAATATCACCGGCTGTTCTAAGAGCTGGAAAAGCCTAAAAACCAAAGATGATTTATAAGAGCATAGTAAATTAGTAGCTGTGAACCCTGAGGCAAGATCAAAGGACTGTAAACAGTAACCTCAGGATAAAGAAGTAACCAAGGGCATTCTTGCTCAAGCTAATAGTTACCTTAATCCCAAAATACCTTTCTGTGGTTTTGGTTCTCTTCTACTGTCAGGGGTGTCTGCTGTCTTTAGCTTTAACCCATTTTTCAGTATACACGCACGCACTTATTCTTTGACAGGAAATTCCAATTCTGTTATCTTTAACATTCAACTCTTTTCCACACTATATACTATGCATTATTGCAGAACTCTTTGGAGACAACCTGGAGCAATTGTTTGAGCTCAGTGCTATTTACAAACCTGCTCTTTAGCTTTAGTAAAGTGTCAGCCAATTTTTGATACAACCAATCCAAGCATATCCTAGCCAAGGAGACGATTTTGCATGGCTCACCTTGGAGGAAGAGGCTCTGGCCGATCCCACGTAGTTCGTTTTTCAACATGATCTACATAGTATATTCGACCATGTTGGTCTACTCTTTGCTCCCAACTGAAAATAAAACAATAGTTTTATTTTTCTCAAGATGAATGTACTCCAACCATTCATCTATAGTATAAAGCATACAGTATAAAGAGGAGAAATGTTTGTTTTCATAAAATGCTTATTTCTATGTAAAACACCTGACCTTTTTGGTACTTGGTATGCACCAAAATGCTGTACAATATACAGCGGTACAATGTCCATATTAGCAGTAATTCTATGTTAACTAGAACAGAAAAAAAAACAAACAAAAAATGAAAAATATTTTAGAAAAACTTTCTAAATGACCACCTCCACTTTCTGGAAAACTGAAGCTAAAATGCATGTATATGCATGCAGTCTTATCAAGCAATGAAGCAGTGTTTTGTATTCAGTAATAAGTATCTGTTCAGTTATGTGTTGAGCAGTATCATCTGAGGAGCATAATCCCATTAGAATAACATTCAATTTAAATCCCCAAATTATGCAAATTTTGCACAGATCATGTATACATGGAACTCATCATAAAAGCACTGATATGTTTTCTGAATATGCAGCATTTGAGATACTGACTTACTCTTGTATTTGTATCAAATATAACATGGGAAGGAAGCATACTGATTTGTCATTTCTAACAAAATCAAAATGGTTGAGCAAAAACTGATGTTTTCAAATGTGCTTTTATATTTCACGGTTATCCTGTAAGTAAGGTTATTCAGATTTCTCTCACTGCTTGTTACTTATTATGTGACTTAATTTGCAGACAGTTATAATCACCAATTATACCATTCACATCACGAAGCTTTTGCTTTCCCTCAGAGTCCAGAAACATCTATTTTTTTAAGAAAAAGTTAAGAATCTAAATCAGAGCTTTGAGGCAACAGACCAATCACCTGGCAAATTCCACATGCATGTAAAATACCACATTATGCCTGCACTACTCCCAGGAACTGTGACCTCCAAAATTTGGAAGACAGCAAATTATGTCCTGCAATAATAGCTTTTCTTTTACTTATCTATTCCAGTATTTTACTACCTGACTTCATTACAATTTGAAGACAGCAAGCTACCTTGCAATTTAAAACTTCCATGTTTCACTGACGCGGCAGTGTATGACAAGCATCAGAAATACTTGAAAGTTCACATTCTTTCTTGAATAAACTATGCTTGAAGATATACTAGATCAAACAGTTCAGAGAACCTCCACTTCAAGAATTTTGGAGGATTCTTGTTATACAGTAAAAGGCAGATGTTATAAATGTTTCAGTATGCCTACTGCAAGAAAATAAAACGAGAAAAATCAGCACAAAAAATAATTAAACTCATACCCAGGTGGAAGAGGACCTTGACTGACTGGAGTAAGTGCCTGAGCTGGAGGATTTCCTGGCTGGACTTGTCTTGATACTGGAGGCGTGGTGAGTGCAGCAGTTGCAGGGGCTGTTGTTGCAGCTGTTGCCCCCTCAGGGCTCTGTTCTGAAAATGTACTTGCAGCTGTACCTGCCAGTGATGCTGCACTGGCCCCATCATTTTCTGTAGATGTGGATGAAGGACCATTTACACTTGCTATAATGTCAGAGATCAAAAGATAGGAAGGGAAAAAAAAACACTAAATGGTATTTCTCTGCTTATCAGCAAACTATTTCAGAAGTTCTGAATCACGAAAGTAAACTTGCAAAAATGTGTATTTTGAAGAGTTTGCTTACAGCCACATTTCACACTTTACACAGGAACTAAAAATGCAACTTCCTCTCAGTTTGTAAAAATGTTTCAATCCAAGAACAGCCATCACCCACACAATTTTGACATTACTGTTAAAATAAATTATGTTTACCAGAGCAAGTTGTCTGCATTCTGTAAACACTAAATAATTATAAACAAAAAGCTACTTGCTTGCATTGATTAATTTTGCATTTATTATTTGTAATGATATTATAAGGAATAATAAGCATTAATATTTTCAAGGAAAGATTGACATGATGTGGAAAAATTAGGTGTGTGGAATGGAGAATACATGCATTCTTTAACTGCTTTCAGCTTTTCTTTGTTTATTTTTTCCTAGATGCCATTTGCTGGGTGATATTAAAAGCTGTATATAAGTTAGCCCTTATTACTGAACTACACTGGATTTAGCTTTTAAAGTAATTGCTATAGTCCAGTTTCCATTCCCGAATATGATCCCATATTCAACTGTGATAATGGGATCACTGAAACAGATGGCAGTGCACAGCTGTGGAACAGTTAACCTGAAAACATCTACCAACTAACTTCTCAGGACTACATCTCAAAGTTTTGTAGTTTTTAAATGATCGGATAAAATAAAGCATTTATCTGTTTCTGTGCAAAAGAGTAATCAATGTTTTAAGTGCTGCTGTTTCAAAGAACTTACCTAGAATTGTAAAAACAAGTCACTAATCATTCAAAATCCAGTATTATCTACTTGAGGGAGTTCAATGAGTCCTTCAGTAGATTTCTTTCCAAGTCTTATTAAACTTAATGGAATGTAATAGTAGCATGCCTTCGTGTTCTTTTGGCACCGTCTCCGTTACATTTAGCAGCATCACTACAATCATCATTTATCACACATGGAGGCAAGAAATTTCTAATAATACAAACAGTGACTAAACAGTACACATTGAATGCAAGCTGAAAAAATAATCCTTTAGAACTTTACTGCCAAAGCTTTTGCCATGACAAAATGTAGTAGTTAAAAACATGCCTCAGTAATCGCTGTGTTCATTCAAACACTGTGTGGCTTATCAATAGCTTTGAAATGAATGCCTGCTCCTAGAATACCTACCAGCTACTGAAGTAGGCCTGCGCGGAGTCGGTGGAGGTGGTCTGGAAGGCCTGGGAGGTCTAGAAAGTTTGCAGCTTCCATTCGTGAGTAATGGAGAATCACTGCCATTAACAGTCTTGTTTTCATTGGGAGTAGCATCTTCAGAGTTTTCAAGGCCATTTGAGTTGGTCCTTTGCAGGAAAAGACAGAAAAGAGAATTATACTAAGAGTCTGTGATTACACCAAGCTTTATAAAAGAAATGAGAAGTGGTACTTACTACTAGGTGAGGTTTTTACACTCGTAGAGATTATAAAAGCCCATATATTTGTAGAAACATATTGATAGTTTATCCTCTGATGGATACAAGGTATTAACAGATGAAAAGGTAGTGCAACAGATGTATTAACATCTGAGATCTCCTTTTTCATTATCCAGCTCAGTACAACTGCCTTTAGGCCTTCTGCATTTTGCTGCTCAGCTATTCCATCCCATGAATGCTATTCATCTCTAAGACAGGAAGCCGATTAAGACCAGAGAACAGCCTGTGTGCATTGGCTCCACAAGGTGAGCACGTGCTTAGAATACACAGAATGCTTCATAATTTTAGAAGACTTGACTACGTATAGCAGGTGTGGTACATATGACATTTTATACCATACCACAACAACCCTAAAGTAGATGACTGAAAGCATGTACAAATTGTTAGAGACATGAAGTTTGCAAGAACTACCACCTAGCTTTTCGTCAGTCCCAGAAAACATACTGCTGCTGTTATAATAATAAATTCAAGTATAACCTTTTATTTTTCACGTACCTGGAACAGGCAGCAAACATTGTTATGCATATAACAATAAGCACTGCTAAACATATTCCAGATTATTTACATGACCCTGAAAATAAACCTTCAATGAACACCAGAAGCCCCACTGGTTAGTAGTAAAACTATGCACGTTACTACAATTACTATACTATTATGCACTCAGACATTCGGAATACTCAAGCATGAAAACATTCTTCTGGGCATAAAAAATAGAAAATAAAACTGTTACGGAAAGACTCTAAACTACGCAGTTCAGTGTGTTATAATCTATAAAAGAATAGCGGAATTTAATTCAGCTATTGCAGAGGTCATCTAAGAGTGCTGTGCATTGTACAAATACTTAAAATACTTGTAGTACTGAAAACTAATTAAAGCGGCTTGGTGCTCTCATTGCAGGTTAAACCACTGAGTAACACATCCTACCAACTAGCATGATACATAATCTCATATCAACCGTAAAACACTGCAGTTATTAGACAGCTTTTGGTATCTTCTTAAAAAGGCTAAATATAATTCTGATACCTCCATGTTGTAAGACAAAACTGTATACAAAAATAGTGGTATTTATGCATCTGAGGGATTTTTATTATTATTTATTTTGAAACAATTTGGTTAATCACTGGGAGATCAGACAAATCTCAAAGACAACTTTTTACTTTAGTGCATAAGAGGGACTTGTCTTAAAAATGGAGGCTACACTCAGCACACATTAAAAGTAGAAATAGTCTGGTACTTTGGAGTAAGACAACTCCTTTTTAGACTAGTTCTAAACTGTGGCTTGCTAGTTTTCCTTGAAAAAAGTAAAGTATACTGTTACTATACTCTCTGAACTAGTTACTCACAGTGGGGCCAGTCAAGCTCAGACACTCAACCACGTCCTCAAAACAGAACAGAATTTGCCTGTGATACTGAAAAATTGCACTGAGCTCAAGAATTTTCACACAAGTTATAAATCCAAGAATGATGTATGTGAAAAGATTCACATTTTTTGAGCTACAAATGCAAACTGATATATGAGAGTCAGTATAACATCAGACGTACTTCAGTCCTCTTTAAGGCAAAAATGTATAAAGTAAGCCCCTGTGGCAGCTAAAATATCACTGGTCCCGTAGCTGTTAGCACTCTTAACTCAAGTTGCCACACTCCCAAAAGAGACGGCAGGATATGCAAGCACCTTACAGCAACAGCTCAAAGTGCCCAGTGAAGAACATTTAAAGCCAGCACCCCTTCCAGCAATTTTGGTGTGGCTCAGAGTAAGCAGAGAATGGGATTAATCATAAAAACAGGGTAGCTAGATTTGCTAGTGGACACAACCAAACCAAAGCATTTGTTCTGATGCCAAAGATGTCCACACAATTTTACAATATTTTAAATGAAACAGATAAACATAAAAAAGATCTTCAAAGAGTAACTGCCAAACTCAATGCCAGCATTCTCACAATATATTGTTTTTAAAGATACGTATTAACAAAACTAAATAAATCCATAAGGCATTTCTTTTAAGGCCTTTGTAAGGCTGAAGAATATGTTATGTCTATAGCACACTTTTTCATGGAACGAAGCTTTTTGAGATGAGAAACACAAAAGGATAAAAACACAAAAGATTAGTCAGGTATGGAGGTAAACTGAAGCTAGATGTGGTTCATACAGAAAAAAACTTAATATTTGGATGTACAATTGTATAGTATTTCTGTTTAAGGATATGCTCAGATCTTAACAGATACTGTTGTAGTCCACACACAGAAATTCTTCAGTCACCATGTACATAAAACAGACAATTCCTCATTCAGAGATACAAACACTAAGGCAGTACAAAAAAAAATAGGAAAAAATCTTACCGCGTATCATTCCTTGCTCTTGAGCTATCGTTCTGTATAGGACCTTAAATAACAGAAAGAAAAAGACAACAGTAGTATGAGCAACACTTTAAATCATTTCCAAGAATACAAAACAAAACAGTCTTTAATGCTCAGATTTCTCTCAAATGTGGAGGTGATGCACTATCAGAGCTATTTATCTACTCTCTTATTTCAAGACTGTATATATTTTTCATATCTCTATTTTCATCTCATCTATTTTAATTCACTGCTGCTGTGAAGCATGAAAGCAGCAATATTTCCACTTTTTGGAAGTTAAAACACTACTTCATCCCACTGAATGAATATTGCTCAATGCACACAGGTCTTCTGTCTCTAACAATAACAAGTAGCATTCTAATTTTTCAAGGGGAGCTTCCTTTTCATATTCTCTACCCTGTGTTGCTGATATGCAGAGCAGTTAGGGTAACAACTTCTTTAAAATCTTCTGACTGGCTAGCAAACGACAGCAGGGACTTTGCTATCCGGGGCTATCTAGCCTGGACCCTTCCCTTTCTCTGTAAATTGTTTAGCATAAAGGCATTCAAGCAGGTAGAGAATTTGGCTGCCCTCCCAACAGAATTATAGCAGCTCAGCCTAGACCTGCAAATGTTTTATTCAGCTACCTTGCAAATATTTGCCTTTTGTGCCAGTACTCACAATTCTTGAATATACAACGCTGAAGTACTCATTCACACAGACAGCACAAACACTTTATTTCCACAGAATTAAACAAATGTAACTAACAAGAGAATCAGTTATCAGTTCTGATGGGAACTAACTACAGATCTAAGATACAGACTATGATGTAAAGGCTTATAATGCTGTTAATGTGCTGTACCAGGAGATGATTTTAATTACAGAAACAGAAGCCTTAAAAGGCTAGTCAGTAAACAGTGTATCTGCCTATCAGTACCTTTAGCTTTGTACAATAAGAATGTGTTAGACTACATTTTCTTAAGATTTCACTCTTTCCTCATCTGCTCCAGTCACCAGATGACCTGGTAATCCTCTGCTGAGCTTCTGCTTGGCATGTCAGTATCTGCCTTGTACTGTAGAGCCCAAAACTAGACAGAGTACTCAGTTCCACTATCTGCATTACTTTTTCTACTTAGTAGCATTTTTTCTCAGTAGATGAATTGAAGGAAATGGTTTTCATCCATGCTTTTACTTCTTCCAATATTGCATCTGAGGAAAATTTGTTACTTTCACCAGGTGCTTCTGTCAACATACCTCAGCCCTGCCCTACAAGTCCCACACAATCCAAGTTATTTGGCTTTTCTTTACAGAAGAAAAAGCCTGAAGAAATAATGTTTAAAAGCCTAGTGTGCTAACTTAGTTTTCCTCTGATACTTGGATGAAATCAGAAATCAGCCTCATTTAGTCCTTTAAAACAAACAAACCTAAGAAAGAAACAGAAGCCCAAAAAACTGCCTTTCTTGAACAAGCCAATCAACTGCCTAGTTTATTTCTCCAGCATTGGAGAAGCTATCTGCTGTAACTACAATCACTTCACATGTTTCTAGTCTGCACTGTGCGTTTACCCTCAGACATGCTCTTTTGCCTGTCCCGCATCAATGGAACTGAAATCTCTTTATTTTAGTCTAATTACACATTTTACTTCAAGATTTTCAGTTATCATACTAGTCAACTTAACAGAAGGAATAGTGAGTCTCCCCCTGCAGCACTCCAGAGGTAACAAAATCTATGAAAGCATTTACTTAAATTAAATGAGATATTTAAAGATACTATAAAATACTGTTTCCTAACCATTGGAATACTTATGAGACTAAACTAACCTGCTTTATATTGCTTTTCTGCTTACAATGTTATAAAAAATTGAGGGAAACTAAAGGTTTTCATTAAAGTAAGGCATAAAAGCAGTTTGGAATTGCTAGATAAAGTTAGTGAAGTCCAGAAAAGAAACGTTCTGATCTTATTTGCATTACAGTAATGCTGATAATCTTTGCTGTTGGCTATGACTCCACCTCAAAATAAAGCACACAGGAGTTCTGGTCTCTACAAATATGAAGTGAAAAAACCACCATTACATTGTGTTAAGACATCCAGTAGAAAAAGCTTTGTATACCAGACACTACGTAGATTGTACATTTGAACTTACTCTTTGTACTTGAGGCATCACCATTGGTTAGGAGCTCAGGATCTACCTGCATCCCATCTAGACAGACAGACAAATCTCCTATCACTTCTGCTGGTTCTCTGTCACCAAGAAGATGCAATGTCACCACTACCTGTTCAACTGAAAAAGTACAGAAAAAAAGTGGGAGTTTATCTTATTACATAACGAAAGAGTACATTTCATAAGATGACAATCACAGACCACAGTAATCATAGCTCACACTCTCCATATTTTTTTATGCTTTAAGTGGTAAAGCTAATCATTTCCACGTGTCAGTAAAAGGTACTATTTCTATAAAAATGGGAATAGTAGAGCATAAGCTTGTTGCTGCCTAAAGAAAGGGTTAACATTACAATAGAAATCAAGTCTCTGGGTTCTGCCCACACTACTTACGCACTTAATACACCTGTCCTGAAAAATCTATAGTTAATAAATGTAATTCACCTCATTTTTCGTTCAGAGCAGGTATCAATTCTATTTTCAGATTACAGCATTTCAAATTTATCTAATGACATGCAGTTTTGCATTTAGAATATTTCTAGAACATTAGAAGACCTAGCATCACATCCCTAGACCAAAGATATTTTTCTGGTACATCACATTTTTTCTTCAAAACTCAGCTGTAAATAACCATGCCCAAAACAAAATTCAGCAATACAGCATGATATCGGGTGTCATACAGAACAATGTAGCTACCCAAGGCAATTTTTAACCACAATCAACAGGACATTAACAGTCTATCAGGAAAAAAGTTTATTACACTGCTATCAACATGTTGCATTTACAGTGTCCACATTTGAAATTACAAAAGCAAAGACCTCTTCAAACGACAGAACGCAAGTATGACAGCACGTCGGTGCTATATGCTGTAGCAACACAAATACTGTAACTGATGTGTTGTATTCTGCTTTGAAGCTTCACAGGATGCACATGCTGCCTAAAGGCTAACTTGTTTTAAGATGTGCTTCCATGCAACACGCCCCTACAACACTGTTTAGAACAACAACAAAGCTTCACACATTTCCTGGTCCAGCACTAGGAATGTATCTGAGTTCTAGTTTTTACATTATGAAAAAAGAAGTGCTTTAAATAAGCCTTCACTCCTGTACATAAAAGCAAAGCGAAAAATACTACATTTCCAATAACACCATAGCAGATTGAGTAAGGTAAGATAAAGAGTAAAGAAAGGTAACATTGAAAAAGCGTGAGGAAGCTCATAAATGCAATCTGCAGCAACAAAAGGAATTCTTGAGGCCCATGCACAGTGTTTAGAGAGCTGCACACAGCACTCGAACTTATACTTACGTTTCATGCTGTTTGATTTCAAAGTCTCATGAATATCCAGAGCAGCACTTCCCAGAAGGACATCAGATTTTAATGTTTGATGGCTCCAGACTCGAAAGGTTAATTTACTTACAGGAGTGACAATTCTGAAAAGAAAAAGTTGAATACTATGTAAAGGCACTTGTTGGCTGAACTGAATAATCTACAACAACTGTTTTTAAATAACATTTAAGTTTCAAAGAAATTATGGTGATAACATTAAACCCTTTTAAATTATGATGTTTTAGTTCACAGTTCTTTCTCTTTTCATTTAGGAAAGAGACATAAATGTGTTGCAAGACTGTTCATAGACTGAGTACATTTTTTATTATTGTTTTAAGGGAAATACTTACAGAAAAACTACTAGTTTGTAATTAACATCTGGGTAACCAAGATTAGGAAAAAAAGACTGATTCTTGCAGGTTCACATTTCATGAATATTCAGCATCTGTATACCTTGTCATACCTCGTCATTTTCTACACAGAGGGAATACAGCAAAATTTCCCTTGAAATCATGTGAAATATATATATATATATCTAGAAAATGATCTAACATTTTACTAGTACATTTCTGGCTGTACAACAGAACAAATAAACAGAGAAAAAAAACAAACAGACAAAAAGAACATGACAATTTTTTCCACAAGCTTAACAAGTCACAGAATCCCAGAATGGCTGAGGTTGGAAGGGACCTCTGAAGATCATCCAGTCCAACCCCCCTGCCAGGCAGGATCACCTAGAGCACGTCGCACAGGATCACATCCAGGCAGGGTTTGAGTATCTCCAGAGAAGGAGACTCCACAACCTCTCTGGGCAACCTGTCCCAGTGCTCTGTCACCCTCCCAGTAAAGAAGTGCCCCCTCATAATGAGCTGGAACCTGCTGTGCTTCAGTTTGTGCCCGTCGCCTCTCATCCTGTCACTGGGCACAACTGAAAAGAGACCGGCTCCATCCTCTCAACATTCTCCCCTCAGACATTTATACACATTGATGAGATCTACCCTCAGTCTTCTCTTTTCCAGGATAAACAGACCCAGCTCTCTCAGCCTGTCCTCATACAACAGGTGCTCCAGTCCTCTAATTATCTTCACAGCCCTCCTCTGGACTCGCTTGAGGAGCTCCATGTCCCTCTTGTACTGGAAGTCCAGATCTAGACACAATGCTCCAGGTGTGCCTTTACCAGGGCTGAGCAGAGGGGCAGGATCACCTCCCTTGACCTGAGAGCAACACCCTTCTAATGCACCCCAGCATACACTGACTTTTATGGCCATAAGGGCACGTTGCTGACTCATGTCACAAAGTTCTCTCACTAATTCCAGGAGTGGGATGTATTATTTACACTGACAATTTTATTGCATTCTTTGAAAATGGGTTCCAGGTTTATTATGAAAAAATATCCCTTACAGATCCAAGTACCACAACAGTTTCTTTCTGTTCCAAATCAAACAATTTGAAGAATTATTATTTTTTTAATCTGTACTTCCGTTTCATTTTCCTCAGGCTTGTCTTTTTTTTGTTTTGTTTGTTTTAAGGAAAGTTATTTGTGACACAAAAATCAGGTGCTAATAACCTGAAGCAATGTCTTCCACAGCATAGACATGGTACAAACTGTGGCAATGTAAGGCTCTACATAGTCCAAACAACAAAGTTCTCTCTGAAGAATCTTTTTATCTGACTAGATGATAGAACCACAACATTGGAACCTCTGCCAAACACATAGGCTGTTCAAATTTGTCGGCCTGTGGCAGAGATGGTGCGGACCTGTTCCTAGAGAAGCTATCAGCTGAGCTGCTCTGTAAACCTGAAAGCTCTCAATGACCTGTGCTGTGAGGCCCTCTGCTTCTAAACCCTTGTCAGCAGTTATGGAGAGCCCCTCACTGGAGAAGAGACATAGGCTAACAGAAATAACTTTTACCAGAGCAGTTACTCCCTTACCTCTACCCCCAAAACAAGCTGAACTAAACCACGCTCATTTCAAAACTGCTAAATCTTACTAGGTATTGTGCAGGAAGATGATTGTATCTGAGATGGTGTATGCAAACCAGCAAACCTTGGAGAATAAAGCAACTCTCCTGGTACTAAGAAAAACCTAAAAGCCTGGGGATTTTCCGTTTTCTTTCTCAAAAGTATTCTGACAACAGCGGAAAGATGAGCATTACGAAATAGCTGATGATATTACAATTAAGAATAAACTCTCAAAACTGCTCCTAGAAAGTCACTTTTAGAGGTAAAATATTCACCTGCCCCTCATATTCCCTTGAGCTTTCAGAAGCCTTATGACAGAGCAATAAATTTATGGGGGAAGACGAAGGTTAGACCACACAGTGCTGCACAAAGAACAATTTTCAACCATGAAAAAGTAGCCTTAAATGAGGCAACAAAAACGTGCACAGCACTGCCAGTTTTATCATCAAATTAATCATAGCATTAATTTAGCTCAAACTGGAAAACAAAACCACCAAACATACACTGTAAGATGCTGTTTCCACTTCGGACTACTTGTGTTGTTGCATTTTTCTGTCTTCTTTGACTGTCCATCTACTGAGACTTCCACATAAGGGCTAGGTCCAAACCATTTATTTTTTTCTTTCAGTTTTGCTGAAATAACTGTTAAGAAAGAAAAAATATAATTGACTAAGTATTTCAACAGCTAATAGAATACTGAAGTACCCAGCTGAAAAATACAAGTACCGGGTCATTGACACCTGACAGTAATGCTCTTTTTTTTTTCCCAAATATGTTCTTGCATTTCAGACCATTTTGTCCAATGCTACCATTTTGTGCAATGCTATAAACAAAAGACTAAAACATGCAACAGTACTTCTATACCATCAGACACTATCATTGATAATTATCAGTGTAAGATTCCAAAATCACTTTGGTGTTGAAAGTATAAAACATCCTCTAGAACCTCCTCCTCCTTATCGGCAGCCAGAAAAATGCCTGGAATTTATTACAGTTGCTTGTTAAAAAGCTCAAAATACGATCCACCTTCCTCATTAAGCAATCTTGGACAACTGCCATAACTTCTGATGTCTTTAACAGAAAGAACTTTGTGTTAAGCTTTCCATAACAAAGGAAAATTATAGAAAAGCTAACTAAAGGCATAATTCAGAGTTCCAATAACTACCTGCTGTTCTGCAACAAAACCTGGACAGGACTTGCTGCTCTAAAGCGTTTCTCATGTTAGTAAATATACTCTTTGTATTAATGGCTGGACAGCAACAGAAACCTGGATTGCAGTCAATTATTTTTTTCTAACTTTCAACATAATTTACTGCAATGGTCCTGTCTTGCCAAACACTGTGTGTTGCCTCCATTTAGCCAAAGAAACACACGTTACCTCAACATCTATTTGACTCTTCGATGAGGAACGTTCTTAGATTCGTTGACAGCACTAAGCTCATAAGACAAAACTTACAACAAATACATGAGTATTTCTAATCCGCCAAGTAACTGCTCTGTTGCTACAAATGTCAACCTGGTCTCCTATATTCTCATCACCCATCTCAGCTATTCTACATGCTTAAAAAAAAGATAACTAATTCAAGTCCATATGCCTTAATCTACCTAGATTCCTTTTATAGTCTATGCTTCTTTAGAGATTTAGAGAAGTAGCTTAGTATAAACTGCTGTGAACTGCTCCCAAGGGAAACTCTTTCTCTATTTATATGAGCGCTGAGAAATTAGCTTCAGTTATCTAGAATTAATTTCATGAATTCCCTTCTCCTGATGCCTCCACTACTTCAGTATTACAGCATACTGTAATACTAATACTCAACATCATTATCTACCCCAAAGACATGAAGATCCAGTTTGAGGCAGCACAAATCAGCAGCTGTGTACCTATTTTCAAGGTTTTACTTACACAGACAATCTGAAAGTTCATTTAAACCTAACGAAGACAGCAAAACGGAGAGATGAGAATAGGGCAGGTGGGGACTGTTGGTTACAGAACTTTCTACAAGAAGATAAAGCCCGCCTGCTTTAGGGAAATGGTTTTCTAGAAGACTGTGGTTGAACTTTTGTAGAAATTAAAAATCAACCATCATAGAAGTCTCCATTTGAACATGAGGCATTTCTTTAACTCTGCTTTCTTTTTGAGAGTTATAGGCCTTTAAAGGAGCACACCTTAGACAGGCATCACCACTTTAATCCTTAGCTATGCAGAGGATATACCTCTTTTGAAACCTCTACAAGTCTTCTCACCAATCAGTCTGTATAGACAAGGGTTTTCTTAAAGTCTCATGGTCCACTGAGAAAAAAAAAAAAGCTTGTGACCTCAATGTGACAGTTAAGGGCAATGTAGTTTGTTCATTTCCAAACTTCTATTTAGACTAAGTTTCCCCATCTATTTTCGACAATTCGTTTCATCCCCACAATATCAGCTTTGCAACCTCAGTGTGGAAACTGTGGGTATATGCAGAGTTATTGCATAAAGTTTACCCTCAATGCTTCTACACATAGACCTGCACATATCCATAGATCTGGCATTCTCAGGCTTCAGCTTTGACACTTCAGTAAAATTTGTCAGTTAGAAAGTGAAGAAAATTTGATGAATAAGTTTCAGCAGATGCTGTGTTGGTAGGGCACTACAGAAAGCAGAAGCATGCCATGTAAATCCATTCATACGCAATCTACAGGTCCTCAATTATAGTTATATTGTCATCAATACTTACTAAAAACACTTTTATAATGGTGGCCATGAAAACATTTAACAAAGAAGTAGCAAGTCAAATTTAATGAACAGTAGTTCAGATTAATTTAGCTTGAGATGTAAAAAGATAATGTGAAATTGTTAGGTTTGATATTATGTGAAGTGTTAGCAACAGAAAGCAGTATTGTATTACATTTTTACATTTCAAAGAAAACTGTTCTGTACAATTGACTTAACAGTATCCAAAAATAATTTCTTCCTTCCTTATATGAAAATGTATCATTTCAAAATGCATTTTAGATAAACTTCTGAATAAAACAGAAGAATTTCTGCCAATTCATGATTGCATTAAACTATTAGTTTTATTTTGCTATTTCTCTTAGTTTTGAACTACTAAAAACTTGCTGAAATGCAACATACTAGTAATTACTCTTTCATTATGGGAAAAACGCTTTCTACTTTTACATTTTTAACCAGAAAGGATATATAATTTCAAATGACTTACCAGTGATTTGAAGCTGCGATTTCATGGAAAACCCACTAGATGATCCTGATTTGGATCCAGTGCCAGCCATAATACAGGCTGGATCTTGAATCTGGATAAAGAGAATGTAAACATTTAAATTGCTGGAAACTCAAAAATGAAGTTATCTATTTTTTGAGATGTAGATACGTTATGCAGCAAACAAAACTGGCACTCTTGTTCTCTCTTTTCTTTCCATTTCCCTGAAGTACCAAATATGGTTCACGAAGGGCTTTGTCTCTGCCGTAACATCATCTGCAAACATTCCTGTCCTTGTCAGAAAAGGTCTTTTGGTCTCGTCCCTTCAATTTGCCCACTGATTTGAGTATGAACAACATTCTTATCTTACCAAAGTTTACTGTACCTCTTACATCTGAAAATGTCTGCCTTTTTAAATGTTTTAAGTCCTGGGTAAGAAGTTTACCTACCCATGTCAAATATTATTTTATATTAAAACATTTTATATTAAAACAAACAAAACCTACAAGCATATGAAAAAAGAACTATTAAATTAAAAAGAGAATTTAGAGAAATCTGCTTCTCTAAGTGTTTCGTCTCCACTTGTTAGCTAAAGGCCAGGGTTGTAATTCCACAACACACTTCACTATTAGGGGAAACATCGCTTCTGGAAGAGGACAAGACACCCTTCCTTTACAGCCCAACCTTCCCTCTCACCACACCTGTGGGTGGCCTGAGCCTCCCAGCACCCCCTGCAGACTGCACTGAGGTGAACAGGCATCCTACTGCTCTCGAACTTGAGTACTCGGTCCAGTATTTGTTTCTTGGTGGTGGGAAGGAAGAAGAAAGGGGACAATATGCATCATGTAGTTTGGATGTTAACAGACAGAAATGAAACTGTGCTTCATATTGTATTGAAATAGAGATTACTTTGGAAATATCCAGATATATTTGTCTCCTATGTATTTTTAAAACACTAGTTCAGGTCAACCTTCCAGGAGGGGGGGAGAGGGCTGTGAGTCCTTTATAGCTTTACCCACTGGAAAATAAAAGGGTTACTGAAGGTTCCAAATTACCAGCTGAACACGACTTCCACATTTCTTCCTGCACCCCCTCCCATGTCGTAACCCCCTGCGCCACATCTTCACTGCAGCCAGAGCCACCGGCTCACGCGTACGGCCTGCCCATCTCCTCAGCACCCGCATGTCTCCCATGTGCTGGGCACGTCTCTGGTCCGCCTCTCAACCTGAATCCCTCGGCCCAGCAAGCATCACGGACCAGGTCATTTGCAGCACACAGTGCCGTTGCCAGAAATGAAAGGATCAAATTAGCTTAGGCTGCTGCTCTCTTTATCTGGAGTACAAAGGGCGACACGTGTGGATTTCCTCAACGGGAATGCCACAAGCAGTCTAACCCACAAGTGCAGGCCTTATCACCCGCGTGCCACGCAGCACAGAGTTTGGAAAGGAGACTGGATTTGAATATCACGAAATCTTTACCAGATTCCAGATGCAAATCACACAAATCTAAACCCAGCTTGAGTGAAAAAGCTTTTAATGTTTTTGAAAGTCATCCAAATGTACAAGATTTTAGAAGACTGATCCTGTTCTACCAAAACTTGCTAGGTAACCTTTATGCTTTAAGAAAGCAGTTGGATAAAGTGTCTAGACCAATACAGACATCCCAGGCAGCCTAAAGGAGTCGGCATTTAGAAGACAGCTGCTATTCCCACCTGGAGAAATAATACCGCACACAACACAAACACAATTACTGAAGGGGATAATTTACATTTGAAGTCACACACACAGCAGAAGCACGTTAAAGCTTATTTTCATTTCTAAGCCTGCAGATTACACTTATTAAAAATACTTAATGAAAATTGTCAAATATTAATAAAGAAAATACAGAAATAAAATCCCATAGCTTAATCACATGTGAAATGACCGTCCTGAAAACACATTAATCCATCTGAATTAGCACATAGATGTGCAAGTGCTTACACAATGAGACCTGCAGTTCTTCCTAACTAGCCTAAGTCAAATTGCAAGAACGTACTGCCTCCCAATACTTCTAAAATTAAGGAGTTATATCACACACTGTTTAGTTCTCTCAGCTACTGTAAAGTTTCTAATTACTGTTCCAACAATAAAATTGAAGAGTCTTACTTTGTTGAACATTTGCTAAAATGTAGAAGCTCTTCAGTTAAAGCAAGCTTCACTAGTTAACCAAGGAAGGAGGGGAAAAAAAGGAGGTCTGTAGGACAAAAAAAAGCATCAAGCAAGCTGGCATGTCCTTGTCCCTTTGTTCACCTTCCCTGTGCCCTGCACATCTTACCAGCCCTGTTTCTCTGTGTTTTTGGACACCTTGTTCCCCGCACCCTTTCTGCCAGCTGAAAAAGGCTCAGCACGCGAAGCACAAGAGCTGGATCCCAGCCATGCACGCACACTGCATGGTGTCCTGGTGTCCAGCAAGGAGCAATCGCTCAGCTCACAATGCAGCTTTTCTCTCAGCTGGGCACTAATTTCAGTCTCTTCCCTGCCGTGCATGTACACACTCTATCCAGATTTTTCATAACTTTTAGAAATGTTAGCATCTTTGTTACCTCCAGCTCCATTAGTTTTTAGCTGGACTGGGTATCAGCAGGCAGCACAGGTCGCAGTGGCACACAGGAGAAGGGAAAGAAGAGTACAGCAGGAGTGACAGCGTTAAGCGTATTTACCTCGTTTTCTCAGGAAGCGTGCTACATTAATTACTCAAACAAAAATCCACGATGATTAGTGAAAAACATTGAGGGAGCCTAATCAAACTGCAAAAGGTGTCACTGTAAGCGACAAAAATCCCATGGGTGGCTGTATTTAGATCTAATTTTTAGCATTTAACTCCTCTTTGTTTATGTAACAAAGACACACAAAACTTAAAATCTGGTAAGAAACTTCTGTCTTAGCAGCCATTTTTAAATGGTAACTGCACGTCATTTCAGCTAAAAAAACAGCCTAGAGCAATTTATAAGCATAACCGCATAATAAAGACTATGATCTTGAATAATTATAAAAATATTTCCAGTTTGTTTTATTACAACAGGGACAATGCTGAGTACTCTGCAAAAAGCAGACATCTTTCTTAAAGACAAGCAGTTCTGTCAGCAGCTGGGTGTGAACAAGCCATCGAGCGTGAAGTTACGAACACTGACAAGCATGGTAACTCTACTGTACTTTTGGTCCCCTTGCCAATGGAAAGGAACATAATGATTGCTTTCAACCTGTGTTATAAGTCATCATTTTACAAACAGAAATATAATTCAAGATACAGTAATGCAACAAGTACTTCTACAAGTTGAAAATAATTATCATTCCAGACAATTGGGAATGCCTATTCAAGCTTTCCTAACGCAGCAGAAAATTATATGCATCTTCATTAATATTTAGTTGTTTAGATATTTTTATTTAAAATATAATAAGCTCATATTGACATTTTTTTCTCCTGGATGCCACTACCCATTTCCAAGAAACATGCCAGAATCTGAGATTTGGGAACATGAGCTGAAAGGTTCAAAAGCTGTGACAATGGAGAAGAAAGGCAGGGTAACAGACATTTGAGAGCACGATCACATAAGGTTAATTTTCTTAAGAAATGAACACAACCACACAAATTATTTAGCATATTGAAAGTCATAGTAATACAGCATAATACAGAATTAATGTTTTTCGTCAGTAGAAATAACCATTGAAATGCTTGCCTGAATTGCTTTGGTGGCTACATACATCCTCCTAGTTAAATTTATTTTTTGTAACATGCTCCAGTAACGTGCAGCTTATTAGACAAATTGTGCTACATTAGTCCAGTGCAACTTTCTGCTTTGTAAACTGGGACCATTCAGCAATGCTTGTTGATTTTAAACCATCAGACAGCCTTTAATTTGAAGCAGCCCAGAATTTTCCTCTGTTTTGTAAGAGCTGAAAGACAGCTTTCATTATTCTTCCTTTGTGTGTTCACGCACAACGAACTGGGGACTGTTATTGTTTTAAGATGCCTTGCAACGCGGAGCACAGCAGGAGATGCATCAGCCAACATGAGCTTCAGAAGTTTATATTTCACCTTTGGAAATGCAACCTTAGTGGAATGTGGGTGGTAACAGAAGAAAGAACAAAAGAAGGCTCTGACAAGTGGAGTATGTCCCAGGAGACCACGGAGCCATACTTTCCTCCCAGTCCTGACCTGAAACCATGCCAGCCACGAGCTGATCCTGTCTTCTCATTCCTTCACGTGGCCATGACGCGCTGCCCTCTGCAGAGCTCTGAGCTCCCGATGCAGTCAGTCCCCATGCTTCATATCTCACTGAAATTAAACCTAACGCTCGTAAGATTCAAGCCAGATTTTGTGAGGTTCTATCAGGTTAATAACTACTTGATGCTTCTGCTGCTCCACGTAAAAGTGCCTCACCTTTCCTTTTGAAGAGAGCAGTACAAAAACAGATTAGCAGAATTCATTAAGCTCACAATATAAAGAAAACAGCGAGGGAAAACAGCAATAAATGCCATGGACAGTTGCAATCACAAAAGCAGCAACATGTTTTGCTCACTTAACAGCATCTTAACAAGACAAACTGTGGCTGTGTTCAGTTTCAAAAGTGCATATGCCCCTGTTTGTGCTCAGGCAGGTTGGAACAAACACAGCTTAGAATAAATCCACTTCAGTCACAACCTTGGTCCGCACATGCTTTTGGGATTCAGTTTTTTGAATTTCCACTCTCACCATAGCGCTTTCTCCAAAACCTCCCCTATGGCACGCAGTTAGGCTAAACTGCATCATCTCCAGCGGCATTTTAACCTACAACAGCAAAGTTCATCACCAAATTTAATGTCTCCTGCGTTTGTTTGTTGCAGAAGATGAAATTCTGGAGGGTCACAGCCCAGATGTTATCACCACTTTCAGAACACAGATGGCAGGAAGGAAGGGTCTTCATTTACTTTTGCCTTAAAAAATTGTGAGAAAGAGTAGGAAGAAAAGCGGCTTTGTGTGCTTCATGGCGGAAGCAAAGAAAGGCAAGGGGTTTCTTCCCCCCCAAAAAAGGGGAAAATAAGTTGCAGAAAAACGCTATCAAAGGCTACAAAGATCTTTGGAGTGTCACGCCAGTTTAACTTGGGGGAACTTCATTCACTGACGGGATTCATTTGTTAAGGAACTGACTTACTAAAAAAGGACATTTTATTCGTATTTATTTGAAACTACAGAAGACGCAACTAGGTCACAGAAGGAAATACTGTGACTGTGTATTATACTAGCATAGCTTTGAAAGTATGCTGGCATATATTCTTTACAATTCAAAGAATAATGAAGTAATTGCAAAGGCAGCGGCTGAAAAAACTATGTTTGTTTAGTTATTAATTTTAAGGACATAAACTCAACTGTTGTTTAGAGGTGTACCAATGCAAAGTGAATTTGTTATGTGCAGTAACGAAAATATTTCTTTATCACACCAATTTTAACAATAGTTTTGAAAACCTGATTGTGTGCACAGGAACACAGACTTTTAGAAAAGCGTAAGCTATTTTATAAACAATTCTTCTAATTAAGTCCCTTTTGTGACTTTTTTAAAACGGGTACGTGAGTTGTGTACCATTAAGAGATTAAGCTGTGTATTTCAGAGAAAATTCAAACTCACCTGTTGTCTATCTGAATACTGTATTTTTGTGTGTGCAAGTAGTTAAATATACATTTTCTCTTCTTCCCCTTAAAACTCTGAAGCCTCTTTTTAATTGCAGGCATTCATAGTGTGGTAAAGTTCTTTTCTCTCAAATGTTGGATATAATTACCCAGCAAGACTAAGCAAAGCCAGCTAGCTTCCTTGCTTAGCAAATCTGCAGTTACTTTAACTGCTCAAATTTCAAGAAGTGGTTTTAAAAAGCTGCTTTTATTGGTTTTTCCTTAAAATAAGTTATAAAGACATGGTCAGCTCTGCCCAAGCAAGTAAGATGACAAAGTGCTGAGTAATCAACTAGGAAAAAAAGTACAGAGTGTGAGTGCAGGCTGGAAAAGGAAGCAATTATGAGGTTTGCATCAAGGGATGCTTCTATAAGGAAGGAAAGCAAAGGAAAAGCAGAACGTAGCTTAGCTCCCTTAAGCCATTATGGCATGTGAGCAGCACTATACCAATTCACTGAAAATGCAGTAAAATCGGAAGTATCTCTGCCGTAAAGCATCAGTTAAAATTCAAAACCCAGGCGCTTAGCAACATCAGGCATCTAAACACAAGAGGAATATTAGAATTGTGTTACAGATGTTCAGAGCAAGCCTGTAGCTCTCTTTACAAAAGAAGACCATTTCATGACAAAACGTAATATTTAAACCAAATACTTTCATACGTAATACAGCAGTTACAGAGCACACCCACTTACAAGTCAAGGACTGAAAATTAAGCAGACCCGAGACTTTCAAGGGTCTGAATTTACACGCAGGAGCAAAATCACAAAGCAGGCTCACACCTCAAATGAAAGCAACTCCTGGGAGCAGAGGCAGGCAGGCACCCGTGCGCAGCGGGTGGGCAAGGCCCTGCTGTCCCATCTCCACGGCTCCCAGCGACTCCGCTTGGCAGAGCGCAGCCGGTGCTGATACTGCAGGCAGCAACTGCGCACCTCTGTCCTGCTGCGCCTAACTCCACTTAGCTATTTCCAAAGCTAAAATGCAAGCAGCTGTTCTGATAACAATGAGTGACGCGCAGACTCAAAGACAATACGCTAGCTAAAAATATATTCTTTGGGAAATACAGCGTAATCTCTCCGGGAAGGAACTCAAGTGACATGACCTTCAGAGGCTGCAATAAAGCAATAAACCCTGTGCTACGGGAGAAGAGCAGCCCAGCTTCCGTCCGCCCTCGCCTTGCTAAGGACTGATAGTAACAAATCCTGGACGCTGAAGTAGAAACTTTATCCATTATGTTGTCTTATCTGCGTATGTAAATATTTTGTATTTTCCCCATCTAATTAATTTACACAAGGCATACAATACAATTTTGGCTCATCACCAGAATCACTTACCTGTTACGCCTGCTTACAGACTATCATTTGTACTCCCTTTCAAAGCACTGTGTTGCATCAGTCAGAACTCACATTTCTTTTAAATCGACAAGTCTAGCTATATTTTGTGAGATTTTCTAAATCTATTCTAGGCAACTACCTGCCTCAATCTTTTTACTCAATGTGTTCCTGCTACACATGAACGTTGCTGAGACATGTAACAGATATTAAGATTGCTATGAACAAAGAAAGAACGGTAACACACACATATAATAAATCAGCAGAAACAGCAGAGCAAAGGTTAGAAGAACAGCTGTCACTGACAAACAAAGGCGCTTCTTGCAGCAATAAAACAGAGGACTGTTGCTGTCCAGATCAGGATGCCTTCACTCTGTTAAGACCACAGCAGAGCAGCCAGAGGAAGAGCACATGCTTGGAGGAGAATGAGAAGAGGGTGACAGCACAGCATCCCTGTCATTCTTTTTCATGTTAACCCAACAGGAAAACAAGTTGTAGCTATGGGGAGACAGATGCTCCACACCAGGAAAAAAAAAAAACAAAAAACAAGTAGCATTAACATTCACTTAAGATTTATGGAGGCTGAAGTAAGCCAGAGTCTGAGGCAAAGGAGTGCCCTCAAACAGCTGTTGACTCCCAAAGCGTTTGAAAGTTCCACCTATGAATTATCTTGTGGTCACTACGGGGACATCAGGGCATGATGAGCAGGGGCGACCCCCATGCTGCACCCAGGAGCCATCTGCGCACAGAAATACGCTGCTGCTCCTGGGTAGGTGAGGGAGAGACAGCAGGGAAATCCCTGTGAGATCAGGGCAAAGGGGTAGATCGAGGCCAGATCCGTCCAAGTAAATAGCACGCTCCCCTTCTGTAGTCTCACACAGAACTGTGTTAGTCCCCTGCAACCTTATACACAACAGGGAGCAGCAATCAGTGCCACCGCGCCAGTTCCCTACAACAGGAGCAGGAGATGGCTTCACTGTCATGGGCATATTAAAAATTACAGTAGAGAAGAATTAAGTAACAGCCTTAAAGAACCTTAACAGCCTTAAACACCTTTCCTAAACACACTTGGACAATTACTTACGCAAGGCTGAACCCTTGATTTTCCTAAATATCTACCTTGATACCTGCTTCAAAGGGGAGTTGAACATGGGAAACTTCTCCGAATCCAAACTTTTTAAGTTGGAACCATTTAAGCTGGCTATCGAGACAAAGAGAAAGACAAAAGAACGCTGGAAACGGTGCGGGCAGACACGCGGTGACACTTTCATGCTATAATTTTTACCTCAGTCCCAGGGATAACCAGTGCTCCTTATGCAAAGGGCAAAGATTAGAAAAACTGGTCCATCAGCTTCCACCTGCAGAGAAAAATGCTTTCAACAACACTGCTTGTAAGCCAAATTAAAGCATCTTCAGGCCTCCCAAACCAAAGACTTGCATCCAAATTACAGAGAATTCATTCATTACCGTTTCTGTGCACCAAAGACCTGCTTAGACAACCTACAGCTTAGCAGAAGATCTTCCTGTGAGCTTTCTATAATACATATAGTATTTGATACTGAAGAAGAGAACTGGAAAAAAAAAAAAAAAAACAACACATAAGAAACAGTACTGCAATACACCAAATTGAAAGAAAATAAAGCAATGTAATTCAACAGCTGTTTCCACTGTCAGTAGTACATTTGTAATTCCCCTACCGTAAGCTGTTCTTGGAACAGACTAAAGCTGTGGCAAGCAGGACAAATGGCACAAACTGCTTTTGCTGCCAACCGTCATAACTTGCCAGCGAATTTCCTTCCTAACCTAGAAGGATGTTGGTTTTTACTAACTTTTAATACATGTTCATAAAGGGAAAAAGAAGGACAAAACTGTAAATGAGCATTATATGCCTTTTGCTTAATTCTAAAAAGCCTGGCAAGAAAGGCCACTGCAGAGCTGTACGAGATAATTAAAACCATTTGCGAAAACAAAGATAGCCTATTTTTATTTCAATTGTTTCCTTGTCATGCTCCAATCCATTCCAAGGAAGAACAATAATTCATATGTGCAAACCACTAAGCTAAAACTGGTTCACTGCTGTCATCTTAGAAAGAGCGATTCTTAAAATGGCTTGCTCCTAAATACCAGTTAGAAAACAAAATAGATTAAACTTGTCAAGCACGTTAACCCACCGTAAAGAATATGAAACTTGTTAGGAAGGAAGAAGAGGAGACGACGAAATGTTATCTTTGTAACTACCAAAAGTTTAGAAAACTGCCTTTTAAGCTATGCTGGAGTTATTGCTATTAACTGGGCACTAACTGGATTAACTCCTGCATTTTACAAACTATGGCTTTTAGTAATTCACAGTGTCCTTTCTAACTCCTTAAGAGAAGTACTTGTAATAATGCAGCTTTAACACAAGGCTGCATTGACTCAAAACTACGTCTTTTCTTAACGCTCCTGTGCCGAGGTTTCAGGAGACAATTTCAGTGGCTGTGCACAACCAGAGCAATGCTACAATTTCTGGACAGAAGGTGGACGGCCACCTGGCTGCCTGCAAGGCCAGGCAAATGGCTTTTCATTCCACAAATCCAATATTCCAGTTCATCCCTTTTAAGCCTTAAAGTACTCAAGTGTTATCACAGGCTGGTTCTGTGTGTGCAGAGTAAGTGACTGTAAGGGCTGGCACTCCTTTATCCATTTCATGATGGCCTAAACTATTTTTCTAAGCCCCTTTTTCAACAGGCCTGCTTTGTCGAGCTTTTTAAGTCACCATTTGTTGACTTCACGTTAGGGAGGAACAAATCTCTAAGGACACGACTACAGAACATTTTTGTGTAACTTAACAAAGATGACTAAACAAATTTACACCCAAACCTGTCTCCACCGTGGCTGGACTACCGTGAGTGCACGCTGTTCAGTTGCATCACATCTTTCAGTACGGTTTAAACAAAGTTCTGCTTCCGACACACAACCCAACCTCACAATCAGCAGCCCAGCAGCTGACAGCACTGCAGTCAGAGCCGCAGGATCCAGAACTGGGGCTGACCAAGTACCCCCAGTGAACCAGGCTCCCAGAGCGGGCGATTCCCCTCCTTCACAGGAAGGCACCTCCAAAGCCCTACATTTCTCTCAACTTGCACAATTCCTGGTTGGCTGTTATTGCAGATCTCTGACAAAAAACAAACGAACCACCAACTGCCTCCTAACAACCAGAACTGTTGTGTTTGGAGAAATTAATTACAGCTTTTCTTTTTAATTCTTCCACTTCCTTGCACTGCAAACTCTCTCCTGAACGAAGTTTTGTGGAAATAGAGCGCTCAAAAATAAATCAATCAGCGCTGTAACTTCAGGGGCATCTCTTCCCTTCCTCTCCGAGGGAGGCAAGATGGTTACAAAGAGTAAAACAGAATATAAGCTACAGACATGTATTGACAGAACCCTAACGAGCAAAGCTTTCTCTTGTTTCTTAATTTAAAAGTAAGCATCATTGTATTTCCAGGTTTCTGACGAGGAAATATCTAGAAGGCATAAACAATGCTTTCCAGTGGCAACTCTGGAAGGGAATTTTGTCTGTCCCAGGGGACAGACAGCGTGCCCAGACAGCAGCATTCAGCCACTGATACTCTGCACTGCCAGGGGACGACCAGGGTGCTGCTTTGGGCTGGGGTATGTTTTTTTTTACAGGGGCTCCGACAGTGCTCCATTTTGGGTCTGTGACTCGGTGTTGGTAACACAGATGTCTGAGCTGTTGCAGAGCAGTGCTCGTACAGAGCCCGGGGCTCCTCAGCCCCTTGTGCTGCCCTGCCAGCAGGGCGCTGGGGGTGCACGGGCAGCTGGGGGGCACGGCCAGGACAGCCGGCCCTAATTGCACCCCGTGCCATAGGGGGCGAAGCTCTGCAAGAAAATCTGGGGGAAATGAGGATGAAGGGGGGGATGTTTGAAGTTGTGGCATCTGTCTTCCCAAGAAACTGTCTTGTGTGGTGAGACCTGCTCTCCTGAAGTGGCTGAACGCCTGCCTGCCAGGGCAAGTGGCAAACACATTCCTTGTTTGCCTTTGCTGGTGCAAGCGGCTTCTACTTTACCCGGGGAACTGCTTTTATCATAGCCCCCGAGTTTCCTCACTCCTCCCATTCCCTTCCCCATCCCACGTGGGGTGCGTGGGCGAGCAGCTGCCCACTGGGGCACACACAGCACCAGCACCTGAGAGCATCGCTGCTCTCTGGACTGCAGTTGTTTCACGTACATAATGCACTACAACACACAGCCTTAGTTACAGTTTACCCAAGTAAGACAGTACTCTAACTGCAGAAATACACATACATATTTTGTAATTCCGAGATTATTTTTCTAATGCTACTCTAAATAAATGTCATCAAAAAAGACAACCTAGAGCACCAAACAACTGTTGAAGAGAACAAGTTCAAGACAGTTACAAAACACCGTTACCAAATCAGCAACAGCTTTCATTAGCTGCCCTACAAATCTCATTTCGCCCTACAATACATTTACGCTTCAGCTGGCTCTATGGCTAAGCAGTTCCTGCTACAAAGCAGAAGTCCTCATCCTAAGCATCTCAGCCGAGTATTAATGTTTGTAACAGCAGCAGATTGTTTTGGACCTTACCCTGAAAGCATTAAAAACAAATTTTCTGAAGAACTTTTCCCAGTCATCTCTTGCCTTTTGCTATGGGAAGAGGAAGGGAAGTATTTTCTCTGGAGGCCTCTGTTTATTACTGCTCCAGCTGTGTGACACAGGAGCGAGAAGAGACGGCCACACAAATCTATAGGCCATAAGCTACTTACTCATGGTAAGCAATTAATTTTTAATTAGGGCAATGAAATAATGTGATCACCCAGAGCATCAACATTAACTCAGACTGGAAGTTATTTTCCCCTTCAAGCAATTTTCTTGAGTTCTATTAACTCGTGATTGCCTGGAAGAGATCTCCCTCGCCTCCCTCTTACGTGTCTTTCGGTAGTTCTAACAACTGTACTGAAATGCAAGAAGGGAGTGTAATAGTCAGGAGAAACAACAATTAACACTTCTGTATTTAAAACAAAAGATATTCAAGGATAAAGTGTTAGTCCAAATAAACAGGTCTTAAAAAACTTAGAATAACACACCATAGGAATTTTTGCCTATTGTGTGCCCAGAACATTAAGGACAAGACAAAATACGTAGAACAGGCAGTGTCCTTAAAGCAGAGATACAAAGCCTTGGGAAAAAGTTCACACTGGCTGAGAAGATGAGTTTCCTTGGTTTTACTCTCAGACATTTCTGAAGACAGCCTAAACAAATAGCAAGCAGCACCTGTATCCCAGAACCTTCCTAGACAGATTTTAATTCTCCACTATTCTGCTTTAAAAAAAAAAAAAAAAAAAAAAAAAAAATTATCCAAAATGATCTGAAAATAATAAAAATGTGCTATTGGAAGAGCATTTGAGGAAACACAGGTATCTTAAAATGAGAACGTGCTTCTGTGAAGCAAATGTATTCATTGCAAATGTATTCCATAGACTTGATTTAGGCTGGTTTAGGCTGGGTTTAGACTCGGTTTAGGCTGGGATGGTCACCCACCCCAACACCCTCCCAAACAGGGCCAGCTTCAAAGTGAGACCAGCTGCTCAGTCAGAAAAAAAACAGTTCTGAATCCGCACACTAACCTAGCAGCAAGACACAAGCTGTAATCACTGTATCTTGAGAGAGAACCAAGTTTCCAGATACCACAAAGCGGGTGGCTCTGCGGTTTCATACAAATGCACATCTCAGTTGCCCGACGCATAAATGGGCACAAGTGCCTTCCACTCCTAACATTTCGGGACTGCAGTATATTCCTTCCATACTGCTAGGAAAATGTAGTAAGAGAAACTTTCAGGAGACTCCTCAGAAGTTATAATACGAAGTTGCTTCGAGATGCATTCCTCAGAAATTTTCTTCCTCTTAACATGTACGATATTTTCTTCCAATATAAATTTGCACATTCATTTCATCCGGTTCTCAGTTGAAAGACTGAGAACAGCTTCCAAGCTAACCCCTTCTAAAGCACACATTGCTTTCCAAGAATAATGTTGGGTTTAATAACGGTAATAACTATTCCCTCAACACGTTCGGCTCTGTGTTTCCCTGCATCTTTTATTAATACAAATCCACACAAGTGCTTCCCCTACCAAGCCATCAGTAAGGATTTGTTTTCAGTTTGTGCCTTTCCTTAAAGACTTTTATCGCTTCATTTTCTACACTAATCACATTGTACACGTTACAGGCAAATTAAAATAGCTCCTTTCTTAAAGTTGAATTTAAAAACAGGCCCACTGGCTTTTCAGCTTGCGTCAGCTTATTGTGTCTTTTGATGGCTTCTAAGCTTCACAGAGCAAAATACTTGCCTAATGTATATTATTCCATCACAGACATGTTTTTCACCTCTCTAGCTCTAATTTTTCTACGGACTTCCTTGCACGCACCTTTCAGAAGTACCAGAGTTCGCCTGCCTCCTTGTTGTGGCACATTTTAGAACTGTCAATCTTTTTCAAGCCAGTAACTCATCAATTCTCACGGTGTCTTCCTTGCTCTGCCTTGCTGCAGCTTTGCCCACATAACACAAAGTGCAGTCTCACAGAAGGAAGCTGGAAAGCAGGGCCAGCCTGCGGACCCAGTACCAATGCGTGCACTTCTGGAGCTTTGCTTTGGAGCCGCTCTGCCCCGAGCCCGTGGCCAGACGGCAGCCGGACTGCGCACTCCTGCTCCATTTCATCCGAAAGCAACTTGGCTTCTTGGAGCCAAGCTCATTCCACAACTCAAACCCAAGGGCAGCCTGATTGCACTCAGGACACTCACTGCAAAGTGCACCCCTCGCCCAGATTAAAACACCAGTACGGGTGCGTTCCCGCTTTCCTCTTCTTCACCTTTTCCTCCCTGGCTATATGAAGTTCCTCGCTGGGTTTAAGTTATGTCTGCTGACTCCAGATCGTTCTTTGGCATGACTTCGGTTCTCTTTCTTCAATTCTATGAACTCGACTGTTAGCATCTTCATGCACTAGTATGCTCAGTTACTTTGTTTCAAAAGATTTCTACCTTTCGCTCTGTAACTGTAACTACTGAATTTCAGAACCCTCCCCGCCTCTCCTTTCTTCTGCATAGGCTACAAAAACGTTTCTATGAAACTACTGGAAAGACATTACCACAGCAGTTACCTAAGGGTCTAACCGATGAAGGCTGCATTTAAAGCATGCTTT
The DNA here is from genome assembly GCA_011076525.1 of Nettapus auritus. Classification (NCBI taxonomy): domain Eukaryota; kingdom Metazoa; phylum Chordata; class Aves; order Anseriformes; family Anatidae; genus Nettapus; species Nettapus auritus. The sequence continues at coordinate 1,659,515 of CM021784.1, forward strand.
TATTTCACATGAACGAATAATGCTGTAGGGGAAAGAAAGCTCTGACAATGAGCAAAGCGCTCGTGCCCTGACACAGGCAGGAGCCTGGCTTTCTCCCGAGGCCGGAGCTGGCGACTGCGCTCGGATGGGCTGCAGGAGCACCAGGCAGCAAGTAACCGGGCGGCGCTCCTGGTGTAAATACAAACGCCTTTTCTTTGTAAAGAAGATGAATTCCAATTACAAAGTACCTATGGAGATGCTACCTATGGAGATGATGAAAAACTGAACTTCCTTTTTCCACTCATTCTATATACAACAGGTAAAATCATGCATCGGAATTTCGATTTCTGCTAGCTCTCTGAAGGGACGTTTGACCCAGTGAAGCCCATGCTGGGCCGCACAGCAGCAGAAACATCACTCGGCTCCAAGTGACTCTGCCGGTTCTTAAAAGGCTCCTGGGGACGGAAAAAAGCAAATGTCACTATCCTCAGAAAGAGCAAGAAGGAGGATCCAGGAAACTACAGGCTGGCCGGCCTAACCTCAGTCCCTGGGAAGTCGGGAAACATGCACACACGAGTCATTTCCAAACATTAATGACAGGAAGTTAACTGGGATTAGTCAGCATGGCTTTAGGATGGGGAAATCACGTCTGAGCAGCCTGACAGCCTCCGACGACTGGCTCTACGGGCGAGACGACAGCAGCAGATGCTTGCCTTCAGTAAGGCTTTCAAGGCCGTCTCCCGTAACATACGGACAAGCTGAGGAAGTCTGGGCTGGGTTAGACGTCTGTGAGGGGGAGCTGAACGCTGGCAGCACTGTGATGCTCAAAGGGCTGTGCTGAGCAGTACGAGGTCTGGTTGGAGGCTGGCCATCAGTGGTGTACCCTACAGCACACACCCCTTGGGCCGAACTGTTTAACTTCTTCATTCCTGACCTGCACAACAGGACCAAGCTGACTCTCAGCAAATATGCTGACACAAAGCTGGCAGGAGCGGCTGATACACCAGACAGGTTGCTACCACTCAGAGGAACCGCAGCAGGCTGGAGAAACGGACAGACAGAAACCTCACAAAGTTCAACACAGTGCAGAATTCTGCACCTGGGGAGGAAGAAACCCATGAACCAGTAAAGGGTGGGGGGCAGCTGGCTACACAGCAGCTTGCAGAGAACATCGGTCTTGTTGAAGACGAACTAGCAGTGCTTTCTTGCAGCAAAGAAAAAGCATCAGCAGCATCTCCTGGCTGCATTAGGACAAGCATCGCTAGCATGATCAGGGAGGTGGTCCTTCCTTCCGCTCAGCACTGGTGGGACCACACCACCAGGGAGTGCACTTCTGGGCCCCTAAATCGAGAGACAGGCGGATGTACTGGGGTAAGCCCACCAAAGGGGGCAATGAAATGACAAAGAGATGGGAATGTGACATATGAGGGCAGTCTGAGAGCTGGGACTGGTAAGCCTGGAAAAGAGAAGGCTCAGCAGGATCTTATCAGCGTGCATAAATAACTGAAGGGGGTGAGGGCAAAGAAGATGAAGTCAGGCTCTTGCCAATGGTCTCCATCCTCAGAGAAACTCCAAACCTGACTGACCGTGGTTCTGAACAGTATGTGCTAACTGATGTTGCTTTAAGCAGGTGGGTTTGGACTAGATGATCTCCAGAACTCTTTTAAAGCCTCATTTTTCCTTGATTCTCTGAATTCCCTAAAATAAACTCAGTCATTCCTGTTCTACCTGTTCCATTCTTCCAGCCTGTTCTCTTTAGGTCTCTGTCTTGCGGCCGATTCCTCCTCTACAGAGACATCTATCAAGTGGGCTTTTTTTTTCCCCCCCTCAGCTGAGGTTCCTTTTCAGTGACCAGTTACTGAAGACAGCTTAAGCGTTACCAGTCTGAGTAGAATGGCACAGTCCACGTAAATGGGTAGGCACTTTATGATTCAGTAATCTTCACCTTCAGTGTCAGCTACTTTAGTTTCTCCAGCTCTTCCCAAGGCCTGTATTCAAATTCAGTGCACAAGCCTACACTAGGTATTTATTCTCACTTTTAAAGACTATCTCCTTTTACCTTTTTGCTGATCACTAGGAAAAGAACAAAACAAAACAAAACAAAACCATGCGGCTTGAGTCAGCCTTCTACAAAATGTCCAAGACTGAATGTACCAAAGTATTAAGTAGCTTCAACTAACAACAGTAAGGTAAGGTGAGGTTGAAAAACATGAAAAAAAAAAAATCAAGGCCAAGTTTAACTGTCCCCACAGAAAGAATGGCATCGTATGCTTTATGTGCACACTGTGTTCCTGGCTTATTTTACTTTTCTTTTGCACTGATAAGAAACCTCATAAAACATTCACATAAGGCTGCTTTGGAACCTGTGGAATCCCTTCGTTATTTACATAACACCCGAGATTAGAAAGTCATCGAATATCATTGCTGAGACTGTTTATTCAGAAAACTGTTTTCCTTTGTTATCAGCAAGCGTCCGACTGCTTGTGCCTTTAAGGATGTCCCTCATTTTAACACATATTGGGGTAACTTTCCAGATCCCATCTGGACAGTTAATCCATACCTTGCTCTGCATCGCTCCCATGCACCTACAAAGCCTGCACACCCATCTCTCCAATAATTTCAATCAAATTAATTACTCTATTTTGCCTAAAAAAGAACCCATGTGCGACTAATTTGGGTTTCAGAGTCACTGAAGGGTGAGTGTCAGACCGCTGGTCCTCTAACACTTGTAGGAAGTTCCTCCTAGGCATCCATATAAATTAACCCAACCCTCTGTGGGAAAAACGGCAGTGCAGTTTCACTTCTGATACTAAAAGCACACAAACCTATGCTGACCAAAGTCTCCGTGTTGCACACAGGTAAATTAATTATGGAGGCATTATATAGCTGCATACTAAGCTGACAAATCCACATCAGTGTGCTGTTCCACCAGGCTGGCCTTATGGTCACAACACACCCGCTTTCACTCATTCCGCAGGTCCCAGTGCATACATTTAGCTCCCCTAACTCGTTATTACTGAAATACCGTGGCATTGCTGTTTAGATTAACGTCTTATGATCTTTTTCAATTAAAAGGCTGAAATCATTAACCTTCACGAGCAGACTTCAGAAACACTACTGAATGCAATTTGACGCTCACGGGGATGAAGACAAAGGCTGGCATCAGTAGCTATGCTGAAGCACCACCTGAGCGTTAACAATATTGGTTATTTTGTGATTTGGCATCAGAAGGAAACTAATGTTTTTTTATTATTATTACGGCTATTTTTAAATGTATTTCAAAGGCCTTACCTTTCATGTGCCAGTAAGAATGTCAATATTATAAGTGATAGCTATATTATAAACTGTTGCAGTAAACCAAAATACAAGACCACCACCTTTTGCAGCATTTAAGTAAGGTGCTTTAGAAGCAGTTACATATTCTGACATTAATAACGGAGGACAGCATCTACAGAGCATTTTGTAACCTCTGCCCATTAGTTTTTCCTCTTGATCAGTGCCTGTTTCAATGTATTTTCCCACTCCACTCTCAGCACTACACTTCGTGATCAATGGTACATAAACATCTTTATTCATACTGACCTATAAACCAAGGTTTTAACTCTTGGGAGAACGAAAAATAAAATTTGACCACTAAATTATGCTCTTACCTTTAATCATTACTAAGTATCACAACTTATTATTACACTTGCTTTAAAAAGTAGTGTTTTTAAAGGCTGTTGTATATTAGTAGTCTACAGACCTAGAACCAAACCTATATTCTGCCACTTGCAGGACTTTAAAGTAGCAGATATATTTTTCAAAAAGGTAATAAATCTGATACCAAAGATTCACATTTACATTAATGAAGGTATGTTCAGTACAAACCTGTACAGAAGACCGCACACTTTAATCGTTTATCCATACAACTGTGAGGATTTTCATAAACAGCACTGATGAAGGTGTGCATGTGTACCAAGGCACCTCTCTCTGGGGTATAACAGTGAAGAAAGCCCAGAAACAACTCTGTTTCTTTGCTCTCATGAATGTGGACAACATGGGCCATGGAAGTATGGATACACACAAAATGGCAAATGGTATCCATCGCCTTACAAAAACTACCTTGCAGAACAGATTTCACTGTAGGTCCCTGAGCAATGAAGTGAATCAAATCAGACTGTGTGGATCGGCAATTCAAGTTGGCAAGGATCACCGAAGAAATGAGGAATCGTTCCCTGCCACCAGTGACATAGCCACAAATCTGAAATGTGCCGATTATTTGAAATCTCTTGGAAAAGAAAGTTTCATCACTTGCTGCTTGTAACTGCTCTGTCAAGTGAGGTGGCACAAGATTTTCCACTTCCTAAAGCCAGCTCTAAGAGCTAGAGACTGCTGCTGTAGCCAATGCACAGAATATCTTACAGCTAGCTAACTACCAACGTAAATTACACATGCATTGTCCCACAAGAAAAATCAGCTTCTTCTGTGAATACTCTGAAGCATTACAAACGACCGAAGAAACAAGGACTGGAAATCTACTACACGCAAGACAATTAAATAATATCCCTGTGTGCTAAATTCAGTGCCACGCAGAAATAAAGGTTGATTTTTTCCAACCTAGATTATGCGTTATTAAGCAAACAAATCAGAAAGCGGTAATGGAAATGGTAATTTCCACTTTTCTGAGATGATTTAAGCAAACACTGAGGTGGCTGCTCTAGGTCATTGTCTTTTGTAAGACCATAAACTGCTGCTAGCTAAATCTTGATTTTCGGAAGAAATATCTTCACGTTATCTAATTGCAACAGAGGTCTGTCACCTGCTTCCTAGGAACCTTTTGCCAGTGGCAACGTGAAAAAATAGCCAGGAGCAGACAACACAACCATCTCAAACTTGCAAAATGCTCCTGTTTGCTACGTTCCAGTGCATAGCTCCCTGAAAAATAAAACAAACTATAAAAAAAAAAAGATGGCTTAGAACTACTCCATTATTTCAATATTCCCAGCCCTCCTGTTTTATTCTGGTGCAACCCTAAAACAATCAGAAGATAAAACAGACTTCTCTTTTGAAATCCTGGGTTACCCAGAAGACTGTAGTAATTAAAATATTTATGTAATAAATTAATAAATAAAATTCTCGAATGAAAGTTTCAGTCTTCACATCCCAGATCTTTTGTATGCAGAACTGAAAATTACACATTTGAAAAAAGAACAGGACTATCTGCTAAGAACAAACATGAACGACATCCTTCAACTTAAAGGGAATCGCCACACTACAGGGGTACAACACAAACACATCCGTGAGGAAGCTTACAAACATCTCCCACACTAAAATCTTAGGGGGAGCTAGAGGTAACCATGCAGTAAGCGTGGTGCCAGGGCAGCTCCTGCAGGTATCGGGGGCGCTGGGCTGCCTGATACTGCTGGAGGAGCAGTGCACGGAGTGGCTGTCCCTCACCTTCTCCTCTCCTCCTCCCAGCCACATTGAAGCTCGCGTCCATCTTCAGGCCAGCTCTTGCACTAGATTGACACTTAGTCACCTGTCTCAGTTCAGCAAATCCTCAGGGAAAAAAAAAAAGCCTGATTAATTGCAAAACAATAGTTATGGGCTTTTTTGGTGGTGGTAGGTTGTTTTGTTATTTTAATATTAAATAGTCAAAGGCATTCCCGGGAATAATATTCTACATGGAGAGCATAATTCAGCATAAGCACAATTACTACCCCGTACAGACATACGACACAACACCCCGGCACCACTTCCTTTTCCCTGCATTTTCACACAAACAAAAAGGCTGCTCGCATACTGGAGTACAAGAACAGGCCCAAAGAGTCCTAACACTGTAACCGCCTAACCCCACGCAACCGCCATCAAGGCATTCTTCCAGTCACAAACCTTCAGTCACCGGAGGTGCAACAGTCATACTCTAACAGTTGAAGACACTTCTTTATTTAGTTGCAATGCACAGGAATTGTACTGCATTTGATTTTCAGGTGTGATGGCAGCAATATAAAATACGAAGTCCAGAATTTGCTGTTTTAAAAACACAAAACAAAATTTCAAAAAGGAAAAATTCCAACTGCGACTGAGGCTCTCTCCCAGAGCCTCTCCCGACTGTCCCTGGCTGCAGCTGCTCCACCCCCAGCTCCTGTATCACCCAGCCCTTAACCGGGAATTCATTCCACACTCAGCAACACAACTCCCTGGGACGCTCATAGCTTCAAAGGGAACACACAGCAGTCTGTGTATTTTCACCTCTAATATCGGCATCAGGAATAGTACTTTTTCTGTTCAGATGTTCGCATCCCAGACAAACAGGAGAGCAAGACCTTCCTTACATGTTATCTTCTGCTTCAATAACGCCTGAGTTGTCACTAACACGAGAGCCTTGTAGTGCTCAGGGCCTCATGGAGAGGGAAAAGAAGGAAAAGGAAAAAGGAATGGCTCACCACGCCTCGCAGGACCCTGTTTCAAACCATTAACCGTGGAGAATGCCCGAAGAAACCACCAGCAATAGCTACAGGCTTCCACAGACAGAACCACCAGATCAGGGCCCGAATACACTGATTCGAGGGGTGCACAGTGAGAAGAACAGTGAGAAAACCTGCATCTTGTGGCAGCTTATTCAGCCACGTGAGCTAGGTCTGGGTTAGGCAAATGTTTAACAAATGCAGCTCTGCTCTGGAAATTGTCACTAATACACAGCACGAGGCACGTTTGCAAGAAGGCAAATAATTCCACTTATTTCATGTGGATAGGTATTCTGTTATTTCAGAACACCCCTCAGGCTGCTGCTATGCTTTTATACTAACCTGGGAGATTAATACCAAAAATGTTGAAGTAACATTCAAAAAAGATATTCCAAAGACTCATCAGTAAACTCAGTTTAACGAGCACTGAAATGAGCATGCCGGTTTTCTGCACAAATACCGCTCATTGATCAGGTTTCCCTACACCTTTAGGCGATGAACAATCCACCTTCAGCAATTCCCTCCTCACTCCTGTTACCATCATGCCCTTCGTTCCCCTTCAAACAGCTGGAATAAGAAGCTTCTCTGAAGACCGCACTACTGATGACAAAACACGCACGGTAGGAACCACACACGTTTAGAAAAAGCACAGCTTTGCTGTTCTTCGATGAAAAGGCAAGTAAGAAAAGAGAAGAAAAAGTAAGTGTGAAGAGCCGTGCACACGCAAGATCACTCCACGAGGCTTTAACTTGAAAAAGGAGGTGTCCAAGTGAAATCCAGTGAAAATAAGGAGCTCATCATTTTCCAATAACTTAGCAGGCCAAATTAAAGATCATGTCAAAGACATTATCGCCTTGTGAACATTTTTACACACTAACCATTAATTTTCAATCCAGTCTATGCAATGCTACAGTCAGAGCGGCACGAGGTACACAGATACCTAAACACACACAACTGTAAAGGTAAGCAGGATGAAGAGAAATTACTCCGTGACACAATGGACCATTCAGGCTGTGAAAAACCTCCTAACTGAATCTAAAAGTTAAGAATATATAAAGAAATGTATAAAGAAAGAGCTGATTCCATCTAGCTGCACTGCAAATAGAGATAAGAGCAGCTCATGGCACTGGCAGAGCAAAAATTAGTGTCAGCAACACACAAACGTCGCGTGCGAAGCCACAGGTCTTTATTGAAACGTGTAGGAAGCCAGCAGCGAAGAAATTAAAATTTGGATATCTGACCACTGTAGCTGTCAAGCAAGAGTAATGATTATTAATATATAATTAAAAGACAACAAGCACTGGGAATAGGAGCAGGCACTGGGGATGGATGCTGACCAAAAGCACGTTGGAAATTAACATAATCCACTCTTCATCTCTTTAGCTTGCCCAGCATCTAGTCTTCCTGAGCTTTTTTCTCTGTACTGGAAGAAGCAAAGCTCAGGAAGGCAGCAACTGCTTCACTCCGCTCTCAGAGGTACGTGAACGCCTCGCACAGGCAGACGTTCCACCACAACCACGGGAAACTTAAGAAATCAAACAGCCTGTTTTATTTAAGTAAATGAACATGCTCCTGGTCACAAATTGATGCTCCTGATGGGTAGGGTACTTCACTGCAAATGGCTCTCCACTTCATGATGCAATGAGTAAATCAGAACCAGATTACACACCCAAGCCTTTACTTTGCATTTTCTTTCTATCCAAGGTCTCCTTAAAGCTTAACTGATCTTTCTTTTGCTTCATATTAAACTTCAGAAAGATTTCCAGGTATCTAGGTAACACAGAAAGAAAAAGGTATGTCCTCTTGACAAAAAGCCGGACCTATAAACAACAGCAAACAGCACAAAGATTTTACAGAGGCCAATATTAAAAGCCTCTCCTTGACAGCTCCGGTTTCCTTACCGTAAGTTGCCTGAAGCCCGATATCTGAGCAGCTCCAGAAAAGGTAAGTCACTTTTACCATCCTCTTCTCTTGAAAAGAAACAGGGCTGCACACGGAAATACTGTGGTAATCCACCTGACGAAAACAGGTCTTTTCTGCTCAATGGCCACAACCTTTAAATGCAAACCCTGAACTTCAAAACCCATTATCCAAACACAAACACGTTAAGTAGTTCTGTGCCAACTGAAACAATGGGCAACTGCCAAGAGCCCAGCTTTGAACAGCTCAGGCAGGTGGGTGCAAGGCAGGCATTATCAGTTTCTAAACGGGAGGACTTTTTTTGTTGTTGTTTTTTTTTTTGTTTGTTTGTTTGTTTTTAAAGTGTATTAACATATTGCCAGATTTGTGGTTTTTTTTTAGTAAAAATATTTGAATAACCAGTGCAACAACATCTAGTAGCACGTTTCCTCAGAGAGGAAGCAAAGAAAAAACATCAAGGAGAGGTGCTTTTATCAGGAAGTTTGTTCTATGCCCCGCTGTAGTAAAGGGAGCAATTCCAGGCATAACTTAAAAACTGGTCATAAGAAACGGGGCCTTGGTTTCTTTAAAATGTTCTTTCCCAGCGTGATGCGCTATTTTCATTTCATCAAAGTGCAATTTGCAATTCTGATGAAGAAAATTATCAATGTTTCAGCTGCAAGAACTCTGCACAGTAAGAGCTGAATGTCAGCCGCTTGCAGGAAACTCTCCAGCCCTTATTGCTTTACTCTTCACACGAGAGGGATGAAAAAGTAAAACTAACTTTCTCTCTGCAAAACACGGGCAAAGAATCAGCTCTGGTGATACAAACCACAGCCCAAGAATACAAACAAGCAGTTCGACTGGCTAAAAACTCTAAAAATACTCGGTTTATGAGACAGTAAAAAAGTAACTTTACGAGCAGAATGCTCCCAAGCTGGACTGCAATCACGGCCCCTCTACCTCCTCTCCTGAGGTGAGCACGCCTCAAAGCACACCGGCAGCTGAGCAAAGCGCAGTTACAGCACGCGGCTGCGGCCAGAGCTCTTCTCCACCTTATGCATGCCTGGCCGTTCTCCTTAGCTGTAAGGGCACAAAGCAGTTCCGCCAGTTATGTTTAAATAGAGCAGGCTGACACAAAGTAGAGTATTATATGAACTTAACTGGCCAGACAAACAGAAAGTCTTAAAAATAAATAGCATCGGTGATAGCAATAACCAGAAGCTTCATCATTATCCAAGGGTTTCATTCTGGTGTAACCCTACGCAGCCTTTTCCTTGCTTTTAAGGAGAAATCAAATAGTTTCGGCTGCAGCACAGGAGGCATTTAGCCAGGGCTGAATGTTTACCACTCGGCTTCTACAGTCCACATTTACAGATGTTTGTTTAGATGTTGTCATCGACTGATAAAGTTGCTATGTGACTTAACTATGGTATGTGCCACAAAAGAAAAATAATTTTTAAAATCTCATTTAACATTTTTTCAAGCAGTCCAAAGGCCAGCTTTCGTAGAGATAATGACACACGTAAACTCCACATGAGAAATATCATACTACTTTAACATCTGTCTTCCCATTAGCTTCTATATTCAGTAGTTAACTTTTGCAAATTATTCTGAAAATTGCAACCAAAGAAACAAGACAACTTCATATTTCAGGCCTGTCTCATCACAGAAAAAACCTAATTTTACAGAGGGAGAGCAAATTGACTGAAGAAGACGCTGTTGCTTAACCAATACATTCTTATGAATAATCTTCTCTCAACCTCTCTTAAGACCCAAAATAACTGGTTAATCTGTAAGAAGCTTTCAAAGTTAGCACTCGGAAGTCTCAGTTATTTTCCACTGCAACATCATCTTTCACGTGTACTGTACCAGTTCTCTGGTTAGACACAAGAAAACTCACTTTAGATCAGAACTGTGCATACTACCCTCATGACAACTTGTGGTGAATGCATTCAGGACAGTGATTAAAACTGTCAGTCAAACCACAATTAAGAATGCACACTAGATGAAGTTCAGATGTAATCGGCTGTAGCAAAGAGCAATATAATTGTAATTAAATCAGAAGTGCTTTGATCTGTCACTGTAAGGAGAAACGATTTTTTTCCAAACAAGATGATTTTTAAAGCAATAAAATTCTCAGAGCTGATGGCAGATTGCAGTTGATTTTTCATTCTTCTATATGCCTCGTTCAGGTCAATTCAAGTAATCAATAGCTGGATCTGTTGCCCATTCTCTCAATACCGATTGTCATCGTTGGAACTGGTGCAGATTTCTCTGCTTTTCTCTGCAAACAGGACAAGTAGCAAGGTAGCAGAGATGGAACAAAGCAATGAGAAACTTATTTAAAAAAAAGAGCAACCATACATTGATAAAAGATGGTTTAAAACCCCCTGGCTTCTCATTTCTTCAATTCTAACCCAGCTATATAGATTAGTTTCACTACGGACATTTTCTGAAGATTCAAGGGTAAAGAACACCACGCAAATGACAACGAGTCGTAAGTGCTAAGATCGGTCTGCTCTGTGCATTATATGCAGATACAAAGCTCTTTTGTCAATTTAACAGCACAAATCACACCTATCAAAACAATCTGAATGCCTGGATTTCAGAGCCAGTTGCATCAAGGCATTCATCATCTCAAACAGCGTCTTCTACTTCCGCTTGGATATTATCGCCACACAAGGTCAAAAGCCCCTAGCTGGCAGCAGGAGGGTTGACAGCTACAACTTATCCACGTTTCCAAAACACAGCAGTGGCACCAGCAAGAGGTGACACAGCTCAGCACAAACCTCCACTCAAACTCGTGCTTTAACACGGCATAACATTACTTTATGGCACGGCTGGATCTTGACAAGACAAAGACAGCAAACCCTCGGAAAGTGGCTGCAGCAGCCTTAGCTAGATAAGACCCCAGAAGAGAGGGAACGAGATCCTCGGAGGAGGCTAAAAAAAAGCCTGCAGAAGAGGCTGTGCCACGGCGCGGCTGCCGGAAAGCAAAGCCTGTGACAGGAGCAACCCCCAAGGCCCCGAAAGGGCCAAGGTCCGCGGGCTGAACCCTGCCACAAGGAGGCCGGAGAGGACGGCCGTGGCCGACCGGGGAGGGGAAGCAAACGCTGGAGCCCGGCTTCGGGCGGCCCCACCGGGAAGGGCCCCGCAGGGGAGCGCCGGGGTCCCGGCCCCGCCGCCCGGTGCCCTGGGGAGGCGGAACGATACCGCCGGCCCCGGCCGGCCCCCAGCCCAGCAGCGGCCACCCGGCGCCCGGGGTAGGCAGCGCGGCGGGGCCGCCCCTC